>JADBJO010001990.1:12500-20000 GCA_016801955.1 Conus betulinus | reverse complement strand
AGCGAAACAGCTCTGTTGTTGCTGGTCCTTTTGGCCTCCACCTTACAGACACGATAAACCTCAGGGAACTCACTGGATGAGGATTCTGTCTTCTGCCTCCTTTCTCTAAAGCGCAAGTCTGTCATTTTAGTCATAAATTCTTACTAGGACAGGTGTTTTCACGTTTTCCATTACCAAGGTTCAATAAGGACGATTCCTGTCATCACTTTCTTCATAATAACGTTTCCTATAAGCCATTTAGTTCCAGTTTCCGCAGTGCGTGCGTGCTAGTGTGTGTGTGCGTGTGTGCGTGCGTGCGTGCGTGCGTGCGTGTGTGTGTGTGTGTGTGTGTGTGTGTGTGTGTGTGTGTGTGTGTGTGTGTGTGTGTGTGTGTGTGTGTGTGTGTGTGTGTGACTGTGCGCGCACACGCGTGCGTGTGTTTGTGTGTTTGCAAGTCTACACCTACACTCCCTCCTCACCCCTTTACTAGTTTACTTATATTGCTCTCTCTCTCTCTCTCTCTCTCTCTCTCTCTCTCTCTCTCTCACACACACACACACACACACACACACACACACACACACACACACACACACACACACAATCAGATGCCTCACCGTTGCCGCCTCCCACAGAGCTGCCGTATCCTCCTCCTCCCACAGAGCTGCCCGGGGGTGGACTGAAGATGCTGTTCATCAGGTCGTTCATGTGAGCGTTCAGGTCCGTGTAGGTGTGGCCTCCTCCTCCACCTGTCCCTGACGTCACCAGCCAACACACGTCACCCTCATGTCCTCACTGCCTTTTCTGGGCCTTCTACTTCGCTTCTCTCAACTACCGAACAATCTCAGTCATGTGCCTGTCATGCTGTCTGGAAGTGTTCCTAGCCTAGGAGAAACCGCATTGCATGGGCCTGTGGTGTGTGTGTGTGTGGTGTCGCGCGTGCCCTCTTGGAAGTTTGTGAAACCACCGTTCATGTGCCTGTGTTCCGTGCATGTTTCTAATTAGCCCTGCCCAGATCTCGTGTGTGTGTGTGAGTGTGTGTGTGTGTGTGTGTGTGTTGTGTGTGTGTGTGTGTGTGTGTGTGTGTTTGTATGTGTGTGTGTGTGTGTGTGTGTGTGTGTGTGTGTGTGTGTGTGTGTGTGTGTGTGTGTGTGTGTGTGTGAACTATTCTTCTATGTTGTACCCTCCTTGACATGTCTATGTTACGCCATCAATCATTTATTAGCTCATGAAGAACTATACAGTCATATTTATGTGCTTGTTCCCTGATTTGTTCATTTAGTCGTTTATGTTTAAGGCTGTCCCTGTTCAACAGCGTTTTAATGATTACATGCCTTCAAATGCACACACGTTTTGTTTCCATCATTTTCCCTATCTACAATGCTGCGCTGCGGAGAAACGTTTTCAATGTGAAATTGAACTTCTTAAAGGACAATCAAGCGTTTAAAACTTATTGAAATTCTTAAAGGGCAATCAAGTCTTTAAAACTTAGTCTTGTATGTTATGCACAGTAATACTTTAGACTGGAAAAAACAAACAAGCAAAAAAAAAAAAAACGAAAACCGACAACAAAAAATGACACTGAATTCACACACACACACACACACACACACACACACACACACACACACACACACACTAAACATAAAAATAAATGTTTGTGAAATGTATTGTCCAGAAAAGGAAATACTATCGGCTGTCGACGAAATTCTTATTCTTTGCAATCATCACCTGAACATGCACATAAAGTAATCTTTAAGATATAAAAAAAAATGTAGGTCTACAATACGAATATCTTTCTGATAATATTGGATAACATACGTTTCTGTCAAATGGTATCATTTTTTAGAATTAGTGACTGAAAATACTGAAATCAGTAAACCATTATGAATGTTCAACTCATATACAATGTATAAGCAGACTACATAACAAATCAGTATGAATGTTCCATTTACGTATTCAGTATAAATAGATTATATAACAAGGAAAAGTTAAAAAAAAAACCAAAACATAACGTTATGAATGTTCAGTTACAAACAATGTATAAACAAATTATAAAACAAATCAATATGGCTGTTCCATTTACGTACCCAGTATAAATCGAACATGTAACAAGGAAAATTTTAAAAAATAAAACAAAGCACAGTCTTTTGGACCCACAAAATGTTTACCGGACTAAATCTTACACGTGTTATCTTTCTTAAAACTATGTCCCTAACGCGTTGCCTGTCATTAATTGCAGTTTGAGCAACATGACTGGCATACCTTACAAATACACAATTCTTCCACATGAATTATTCATCATTATCAGAAATCATCCCATATCGATCCACAATCATAAATGGAACGCTATACATTAAAATGGCTGAGGAAGGCAAAATAAAACAAACACATCATGTGTCAAAATCAAGAAAAAATATACATTATATATACAGTCGACCCAAACCGGTTAGTAAAAAGCATTGCACCAACAGTTTTCTCTCTCTCTCTCTCTCTCTCTCTCCTCTCTCTCTCTCTCTCTCTCTCTCTCTCTCTCTCTCTCTAAAATACATACATTCTATTCTGAGTATTTCATTCGCATTTTTCGTCAGCACCCTCTCTCCTCCCCTTTCTAGTTCTAAGTATTTCACTCTCACTTTGCTTCAATAATGAAACCCCAATTCTTCTTTATTCATTTTTATTAATGAATTAACAGATAAATAGATCAATAAACAAAGGAAAAACAGACAAACGCCTACATGCATTAAAAGAAATTGAAGAAAAAAAAAAACGTCTCTCAAAATAAAAGAACAAAATGGTGTCTTTGGCAAATGAAACACTCTCTTGAGTTATAGACAGTCTGTATTAAAAAAAAAAAAAAAGCCGTTAGACTAAGGTCTGTATGGGTATATGTTGATGATGGTGTTGCTGCTGTTGGCGATGGCTGTGGGGCTATGGTGGTCTTGTTACTTTTTACTGATGAAATGAACAACCTGAATCAACCCATGTGCACAACAAAATACAATGCACTTCAATGGCTACTATAGTTAAACCAAACAACGGAGACCTGACTTTTGTAATCAGCCCGAGAAGACACTATAACCTTGTATGAAATAAAGAGAGCTTTTTCTTTTCTTTTTTTCCCCCCTTTCTTTCTTTCTTGCTTTCTTTCATTTTCTTTTCTTTTCTTTTCTAATTTTTTTTTCTTTGATGAAGACTTTCCACCAAACTTTCGTTTCAAACTAACCACCCAGAAGGCATCTAGCACATATCTCAAGCACCGAACCTCATACCGCACTTGACATCCAATGTGTGTAAACCACCTCTTCTTTTTCTTTTCTTTTCTTTTTTTTTTTTTTTTTAAGCTCTCATGTCAAGGCATCGCTTCAAGGGTGTTTTCTGATGTGTGTGAATAGTACCTTAACCCTTCTTATCCTGCTGTGACTACATCTTAGCGCTGTGTAATAGAGAGGAATAGAACAGAAGGAAGAACCAAAAAAAGAATAAAATGCAAAAACAAAAAAAAGAAAATGCCTCACATTTTGATTGTAATATATCAGACTAAAGGGTTTCTCGCTTTTGTGCGCGGCTCTCTTCTAATGGAGTTCATACTGGCCTAACAGACTAATTCCAGTCTTGTTAAGCACCAATCGTCGTGAGGAATTCCGAAATTCACGTACTTCCTTCCTTCCTTCCTTCCTTCCTTCCTTCCTTCCTTCCTTACTTCTTCCTTCTTCCTGCCTTCCTTACTTCCTTCCTTCCTGCCTGCTTTCTTTACTTTCTTCCTTCGTACGTACGTGTGTGTGTGTGTGTGTGTGTGTGTGTGTGTGTGTGTGTGTGTGTGTGTGTGTGTGCACGCGCGCGCCTGAGCGTGTGTGTGTGTGTGTGTGTGTGTGTGTGTGTGTGTGTGTGTGTGTGTGTGTGCAGATAAGAGATGGAAAACGGAAACCAAATGAAGATTCACCAATCCAAACTCTACAGTCACACCGAGTACTCTGTAACCCGGAGCGTTTGAAGCCCACAAGTGTTGTAACCCACAAACAAGTCACACGTATGAAGCCCACAAGTGCTGTCACCACAAACAAGTCACACGTGTGAAGCCCACAAGTGCTGTCACCACAAACAAGTCACACGCGTGAAGCCCACAAGTGCTGTCATCACAAACAAGTCACACGTGTGAAGCCCACAAGTGCTGTCACCACAAACAAGTCACACGTGTGAAGCCCACAAGTGCTGTCATCACAAACAAGTCACGCGTGTGAAGCCCACAAGTGCTGTCACCACAAACAAGTCACGCGTGTGAAGCCCACAAGTGCTGTCACCACAAACAAGTCACGCGTGTGAAGCCCACAAGTGCTGTCATCACAAACAAGTCACGCGTGTGAAGCCCACAAGTGCTGTCACCACAAAACAGTCACGCGTGTTGAAGCCCACAAGTGCTGTCACCACAAACAAGTCACGCGTGTGAAGCCCACAAGTGCTGTCACCACAAACAAGTCACGCGTGTGAAGCCCACAAGTGCTGTCACCACAAACAAGTCACACGCGTGTTACAGGTCACCAAGGAACTTTTTTTTTCTCTCTGTCCTCAGTATGCACCACCATTATCACCCCCTCCCCCTTCCATACACACCTGCCCATCCACAACAACGCACCCCCCCCCCCCCCCCCCCCCCCCCCCCGTCCCATGCACACCACTGGTTGCAACGTGTTCTAGTCTCAAAGTCTTTCATCTCTCTCATTTATGATGGCCGACATCACATCCCCCTCAGGGTCCACAACTCACATCCCCTCTCCCCCCACTCCTACCCCGTCCTTCTCTCTCCCTACTCATCTCTGTTGGTCACCCTCTCCACCCCACTCCCGCCCTCTTACCATTTTTTTTTTGCTGCTGTTTATCAGAAGATGCCTTAATCAGTGCATACCGTCTGTTAAAAGTTTCCTAGAAAAAAAGGGTGGGGGGTCGGGGGCAGGGGGGGGGGGGGGGGGGGTCATATCGGGGGGAAAAAAGTCACAGAGTGCGTGTGGATTATTATGTAGTTTGTTGCTCCCCCCCCCCCCCCCCCACTCCTCTCCTTCCTACTTCCCCTTTTCCCCCACCTCTCCCCCCCCCCTTTCCCCCCCCCCCCCCCCCCCCCCCCCCCCCCTTACACTCCTTCCCACCCTTTTTCCCCGCTCAACAATACTTTTTGACGTGTGTACTCCATCTGGTAACCCCCTCCCCGCATTTTCTCAGTACCCCTTCTTTCACCTCAATAACGTCTGGTAACACCCCCACCCCACCCCCTGCTCTTTCTCAGTACCCCTTCCCTCCCCTCAATAACGTCTGGTAACACCCCCACCCCACCCCCTGCTCTTTCTCAGTACCCCTTCCCTCCCCTCAATAACGTCTGGTTACCCCCCACCCCACCCCCTGCTCTTTCTCAGTACCCCTTCCCCTCCCCTCAATAACGTCTGGTTACACCCCCACCCCCCCCCCTGCTCTCTTTCTCAGTACCCCTTCCCTCCCCTCAATAACGTCTGGTTACACCCCCCACCCCACCCCCTGCTCTTTCTCAGTACCCCTTCCCTCCCCTCAATAACGTCTGGTTACACCCCCACCCCACCCCCCTGCTCTTTCTCAGTACCCCTTCCCTCCCCCTATAACGTCTGGTAAACACCCCACCCCACCCCCTGCTCTTTCTCAGTACCCCTTCCCTCCCCCTATAAACGTCTGGTAACACCCCCACCCCACCCCCTGCTCTTTCTCAGTACCCCTTCCCTCCCCCTATAACGTCTGGTAACACCCCCACCCCACCCCCTGCTCTTTCTCAGTACCCCTTTCCCTCCCCCTATAACGTCTGGTAACACCCCACACCCCCACCCCCTGCTCTTTCTCAGTACCCCTTTCCCCTCCCCCTATAACGTCTGGTTACACCCCCACCCCACCCCCTGCTCTTTCTCAGTACCCCTTCCCCTCCCCTATAACGTCTGGTAACACCCCCACCCCACCCCCCTGCTCTTTCTCAGTTCCCCTTCCCTCCCCCTATAACGTCTGGTTACACCCCCACCCCCCCCCCCCTGCTCTTTCTCAGTACCCCTTCCCTCCCCCTATAACGTCTGGTTACCCCCATCCCGCTCTTTCTCGGTACCCCTCCCTCCCCTCAATAACGTCTGGGTCTCTGTAGACCCCTTCCCTCACCTCAATAACTTCTGGGTCTCTGTGGACCCCATCCCTCACCTCAATAACGTCTGGGTCTCTGTGGACCCCATCCCTCACCTCAATAACGTCTGGGTCTCTGTAGACCCCTTCCCTCACCTCAATAACGTCTGGGTCTCTGTGGACCCCTTCCCTCACCTCAATAACGTCTGGGTCTCCGTAGACCCCTTCCCTCACCTAAATAACGTCTGGGTCTCTGTAGACCCCTTCCCTCACCTCAATAACGTCTGGGTCTCTGTGGACCCC
Source organism: Conus betulinus (assembly GCA_016801955.1). NCBI lineage: Eukaryota > Metazoa > Mollusca > Gastropoda > Neogastropoda > Conidae > Conus > Conus betulinus. The sequence goes on along the minus strand of JADBJO010001990.1, from coordinate 13,598 downwards.
ATCCCTCACCTCGATAACGTCTGGGTCTATGTGGACCCCATCCCTCACCTCAATAACGTCTGGGTCTCTGTAGACCCCTTCCCTCACCTCCATAACGTCTGGGTCTCCGTGGACCCCCCCCCCCCCCTCACCTCGATAATGTCTGGGTCTCTGAAGACCTCTGAAAAAGTAAAGGCGGATGCACCACCAGCCCACCCCATCCCCCACCCTTTCACCCACCCACCCACCCACCCACCCCCAATTCTCTGCCTCTGCCCCTCCCGGACGAAGCAATCCGCCCCCTGCATCAGCTACCTGAGGGCGGGGGATCAACCACGGAAGAGTACTGGGGTGTCACCCCACCACCAGTCCCCCCCAGCCCCCCAGCCTCACTCCCCTGCCCTGAGGGAAACCGGGGAAGTAGGGCACGTAAGGAGTGGTGGTCTGGGAGAAGGCATAGTACGGCGGGGGCGGCTGGGTGGTGGGGGCAGACGGCTGGGTGGGTGGGGGTTCCTTAGGCAGTCCCCCCACTTTTCTCCTCCTCCCATCCTCCTTCTCCTCCTCCTCCTCCTCCAGTGCCTATGCTGTCCAGGACCGTGTTTTTGCTGACCACTCCCCCCATCCGGGCCGGTGGCCGAACCTCCGGCCATGTCCGGAGAGTCGAGGCCTGGGGTGACGCTCTCCACGGTCCACACCACCGTGGAACCTGTCAACAAGGTGGCGGCACTGATCACCTGGACAGAGCGCATGTGTCAATGGTGCAACTGTAGGTTCCTTTTCTTCTTCTTTCTTCTGTCAATAGTACGTTGACGTACGTTACCATGATCCGTGTTTCTAGGTTGCACCGATACGTCTTTGACTGCTAAAAATGTTACCCGTTCGTGAGTTGCAGTCGTATGTATTTTCATTATCATAATGATGTTGGTTGGGGTGCTGCAAGGGTCTGTAGTTGTATGTTGCACAATGCTTGGTTGGGGTGCTGCGATAGTCTGTATGTTGCACAATGCTTGGTTGGGGTGCTACGATAGTCTGTATGTTGTATGTTGCACAATGCTTGGTTGGGGTGCTGCGATAGTCTGTAGTTGTATGTTGCATAATGCTTGGTTGGGGTGCTGCGAC
>JADBJO010001990.1:0-10000 GCA_016801955.1 Conus betulinus | reverse complement strand
AAACAACTCTGATACTCTCCCCACCCATTTCTAAGAAAAACATGTAGAAAACAGAGCCAGAGAAAAAATCCGATGGACATAGAGATAAGGAAAAGGAAATGGCAGGGTAAACTGGTCACACACTACAAAACGTCTGCCACTCACATCGCGAGACAGGCACTCTACTGGAACCCACAGGGGAAAGGAACGTTGGACGACCTAACACAGGCAGGTGCAGGGATTCCGAAATGAAGGGAACCGGAGTGACACGGGTCCGCTGAAGAGGTCAGCCCCAAACCCAATCCGCTGGAGGGTGTTGCTGTAGCCCTAGCTTCCTCAAAGAGATTTGAAAGGATCAATTTTTTTTTTTTTTTTTTTTTTTTTTTTTTTTTTTTTTGGAAGTCAGCATTTCCGGCTGCACCCGTTTTTGCCTAACCCACACGCAGACAAGGCTCGCATAAGCAAAGAAACTTCCCCCTAAAAAAAAGAAATTCAAAGCATGGAATTTCTCCCCCAAACATTCCCAAACTCTCCTTTCTTTATGCAATGTTCTTTGTCTGTCACGAGCGTTCCTTGCCTGCACAGTGTGGTAGGCGAATGGGCACCTCTGGCAGCACTATATCAAAGCAATGTGCAGGTTAACTGTTTCAACCGTGGGAGTAGTAGTTTTCTTCCTTGTCTCATCATTTACCTCTTATGTCCCAGGCCTTACATCCGATTTCCTTTTGTGCCTGCTTTGGTTTTTATGCCGCTCTCTCTCTCTCTCTCTCTCTCTCCTCTCGTCGATCTCTCTCCTCTCTTCTTCTTTTTTTTTCTAAACAGCTTCAGATCATGCAGACATCCTTCTTGATCGTATCCGCCTGGAATATGGTCCGTCTGGACAGCTGGATGTGGGGCAAGAAGTCTGGATGAAGTAGTGAGACCGAGTCATGGGACACAGTTTCATTTTGACCGTGGAATGTCACAATAATATGATACGTTACACACACACAAACATCTTCTATCCTTCGCTCACAGGTAAAAAAATACGGTTTTAATTTTGGAAATATTTCATGGTCTAAAGAGTAAAGCACACAGTACTGCGATAGTACTCTGATCTCCCTCCCTGAGAATATGGGAGATGAGGGGAAGACATGTTTCCCCCCCCCCTCCCCTCATCCCAACCCAATATGGGACGGCACAGATTGTGGCGTGTGCCCCCTCCCCCTCCCCCTTCACCCTCTTTTACAGGAGTTTGAAAGATGATGATAGAACACCCCCTCTAAAGCTAAGGAAAAGCGAGCGCGCCGCGCACACACACACCACACACACACACACACACACACACACACACACACACACGCACGCACGCACACACACGCACACACACACGCACACAACAAACAACACACGACACGCACACACACACACACATACACAACACACATACACAAGCTCTCTCTCTTTTTACATAAACTATGCCTACCCCCCCCCCCCCCCCCCCCCCCCCCCCGGTTTTAACAAACATTCAGGAGCCCCCCACTCACACCCCCCCCCCCCACCCGCAACCTCTCCGCCTGCTTTTATGAACATTTGAAAATGAGTGCACCCCACCCCTCCCCCACTACTGTTTCTAAACCCCACCCCACTGTGTACTAACAGGCAATGTACAACAACGATTGCTACAGTGATATCCAGTTAGCTGCTCCTCCCCCCACCTCCCCCCCCCCCCCCCTCCCTCCCTACCTCCCCCCTCCCCCCCCCCCCCTCCCATCTCCTCCATTTGCAAAATCTTCTGACGGCAAACCGGAATACAGAAGGAAGGGGGCAAGACTGTCGTTTGGAAACTGTAGGAAGGAGTGGAGGAAGGGAAAGAAAGCAGAAAACAACAATGGAGAGAGAGAGAGAGAGAGAGAGAGCGAGAGAGAGAGAGAGAGAGAGAGATATCGGAAGTGCAACGGAACTAGCAACACTGGGTTGGTCTTGTACCCGAACGAGGTGTATGGCTCTCGTATTGGTTCATTTTTCAAGCACGTGATCTCTGTTCTACATCAACTGTTTCCCAGCGTGCAACAGTTATGAAGACAATCCTCCTCCACGTCCTTCTCACACAAATCACGGCAAAAGAGGAGTGTGTGTGTGTGTGTGTGTGTGGGGGGGGGGGGGGGGGGGGGAGGAGGGGGGGGAGTCACACGTCTGGCTGCAACATAATCCTATCTGCATAACTGAATGCAATCGTCTGCAGTGAATGCTGTAAACAATGCACAGCTGAAATTGTAAGGCATTTTAATATGGTCAATGGAAACGCTCCTAAGCAATGAAAAAAAGAACGCTGCCCCGGGCCCCCGGCCCCCCCCCCCCCCCCCCCCCCATTTTTTTGTGCCTCATGGTTTCCATGATATAGACAAGCTGTCGGCCATGGTTGAAAAAACGCATTTGTTTACTATACCCCATCTCATCTATCAAATAAACCAATTGTAGAAATCACTCAAGTTTTTACATACTGTCCACATTTTTCTTTTACTCTGAATAACCTGAGAAAAAAAAACGAAGAAAGAAAAAGAGAAAAAAGCATTATTGAATGATATAATTTTAAATAAAGGACAACAAAGACTTTAACTTTACTCTCCCATCTCAAAATGACTACATGTCTCAAAAGAAATAGTGGGGGCAAATATATATGTATACTATCCTGGGGATTTCAAAGAATTCTGTCAAAAAAGTTTGCAGGAATTTGTTTCTTTTTAGTTAAAGCTGCAAGAAGAAGAAGAGAAGGAAGGAAAAGAAGAAGAAGAAGAAGAAGAAGAAGATGATGATGATGATGGATGAAGAAAGAGCAGAAGAAGAAGCTTGCCATTTTTCAGCGCAGACGACTTTCTGAAGTTGGAAGGAACCACTCAGTAACTTTCAGACTTTTAATTCATGTTATTCACAATGTCGTTTGACATCGTTGTTGCTCTTCGATGCTGTTTGTTTGATTGTTTGATTGTATGTTGTTTTCTCTGGCTTCGATCTTTACTGTATGTGAAATCGGTGGAAGAGCAGGGAAGAGAAAGGGAAGGAGGGGGGGGGGGGGGGGTGGGGGGTAGAGAGAGAGAAGGAAATGTAGGGGAGGGGAAATGCATGCCTGCATATGCTGTCAAGCTGGCTGGCTTGACGTTTTGCTGTCAACTGCCGTCTTTTTGTGCCGGGAGGGCACACTAACACAGACAACACGGCGGCATAACTCTGTCCGTCCCTTTTTCTGCTACCGACTGTTAATGTCGCCAGGAGGCACACAGGTGACATCATCACCAGCTACTACCCGTCATAAACGAAGACGAAAATCATAAAAGACACGGACTCCCCTTTTCATCGGTCCATCCCACCCACCACGGAAATACTGGAAAAGGAAAACGAGACGAATACATGAATGAATTAATTCAGATATACGTCTTTGGTCTGCCTGTCTGTCTGTCTGTCTGTATGTCTGGGATAGAATAATACTTTCAAAAGCGAAAGATTGAACTAATTTCACAGCAACGTTGATAAATCAGATCATGATTAGAAATCATATGAAAAAAAAAAAAAAAAAAACAACCAGCAGTCACACATCAACAATCGGGTTTTGTTCAGGTCACAATGTCAAGAGTTTGGGTGTGTGTGTGTGGTGTGTGTGTTGTGTGTGTTTGTGTTGTGTGTGTGTGTGTGTGTGTGTTTTTTTTAGCATCAGTAATCATTATCTGACGCTAATTGTGATTCCATTAAGACTGATAATCCTGTTTGACCTTGACGAAGATGGCAGGTAGAGAAGACTTCTGTCCATCTGTATGTCTGATATTCTTTCTTTCTTTCTTCCTTCCCCCCCTTCCCCCCCCCCCCCCCCTTTCATTCTTTCTTCGTTCTTCGGCAAAGAACACTCCCAGGTTCACTGCTAGTAAGAGTTTTTGCGCATGCGATGTTTTCAGTCACACACCGCCAAGGCAGCCACATTCTGTCTTCGGTGAGGACGTTTAAAAGACGACACAAATTTTCATGTGTTTGATTTTCGTTTTCGTGTCATCACCTCCCACCGCCACAGAATGGCCCACTCTTCTGCGAAAGATGGAATGAGATACAAACGCGCTCGCAGCAGATTTATGTTTGTTTGTTTGCTTGTTTGTTTGTTTGTTTTTCAATGCATCAACACTCACGAAAACAGATTCTCGGTTTAAAGAATCCTCCGAAGCGCTGGCTGCATTCTGAAACAGAAGTTCCATTTCGATGAAACACTCTCTCTCTCCGCCCACTGAATGTCGCCTGTGTGAACCGAACCCCAGACCTGCTGGGAACACGGGTCTGGGGGCCTTAGCCACCGGGCCAATCACGTGCCAGCACATGGCCGTCAGAAGTGGTTCCTGCTGTTGGAATTGTCTCCAGCCGAGTCCGGGGGCAGGACGGGTCCCACCTTTTCCACGAGGCTTCGCTCTGACAGACGAGCGCTCAGGGAAACCATTAATTAGACATTACTCTTCATTAACAATTACTCAGGCACTCCTTCGTCATTATTAGACATTACTCTTCTCATTGATCAGAAGCATTGAGCTCTTCATTAATCTAGACATTACTCTTCGGTAACTCGACATTACTCTTCCATTGACACAGACAATTACTCTTACGTTGGACATATGACCACTACATTACTTTTTCATTAAACAGACGGGTCATTCCTTCATTAATCAGACACTACTCTTCAGGTCAGACAGACTACTAAGCTTCATTAATAGACACTACCTCTTCATTATTAGACCTCACTACCTCATAATCAGACCTTGTTCTGTCATTAATCAGACACTGAGACTCCTTACTCTTCATTAAGGAAATTTTTTTTGAACTTTCCAAACATGACTACTTTTCCTTTTTTTTCTCCCAGATACTTAACTATGTTTCTATTCCATCCATGTTTGTGAAAATGCCCACTTAGAGGATGTATATTATATATTCTAATAATGCAGTAGGCCTATTCTTTTTCTTGGAAAAAGTGGTGAAGATTAATGGGCCTTGATTTGAGACCAGACGTTCCACAGACCATGTAGCAGGTGTGATCTTCGAGCCCGTTTCCCCGGCCACCTTGGATGAAGGTAAAGGCCATTGACTAGATGTTGCAGTCTGAAATTTATCTTTTGTCCCGTTTGGCTTGGTCATTGTGTGTTTGTTTTCCGTGTAGCGTAATGATGACTTACAATCTTTCTTGCAACTTACAAACAGAACGTTTTTAGAACCAGAGAAACTAAAACTGAAACGGTTATCGGTTTGATAGTTTTCCATCCAGAAACGAGGGGGCGGGGGTGGGGGTGGTGGTGGGGCGGGAGGGGGGTATGGAATATGAAGAGGAAGAGATCGACGCCCCCCGTATATCTAAAGCCTCGCAACTCCTTCAATCCTCCTCCCCTCTCCTCCCCTCTACAATCTCACACTCGCAACCCTCCCAAGCACCCCCACTCACCTCTCCCATTATTTCGCTGTTAGAGAGAAATGGGGAGAGGGGGATGAGAAGATTAGGGGGGGGGGGGGTATGGAGAAGGGAGATGACCCCCATATTGCTTATTCCTCTGCGGCCTAAATTTATTTCCTCACACCCAGATCTCCTCCACCACCCACCTTCCCCTCTCTGTCTGGCTGGACTGCCCTCCCCCTGCCCCCCCCACCCTTTTTCCCCCCCCTACTGGGCCGTTCCCCCAGCCCCCCCCCCCCCCCCCCCCCCCCCCCCCCCCCCCCATTCCCCATCCCTCCTCCCCTCCATAACCCGCTCCACGTATACCTCCGCCCCTCCGCTCTGGAACAAGGCGGGCCTTTGTTCTCCCCCTCACAGGCCCTCCATTGTGACAAATCTCAGAGGTTAATGAAACAACGACAGAGGGGAGCTTAATAAAACGAATTGCATATTCTCATTGTTTCAAATTGAGTGGTGGGGGGCCAGCGCGTGGATTTGAATCCTATAAAGCAATGGCCCTAGTCAGTAGTCATTCGCTTGCGTGGCAGCCACGTGTGTGGTCCAGCGCAGCTGGGCCTGCGACTGCGACGTAGTGAGGGTGATCACTCCACATTCCATCGTGTAAGAGATGTCTACAGAACTGGACAAATCGGCATTTCTCCCGAAGTCTTGTACACAGAAGGCAACTAATCCGTCAAAACTGGTGGAATAACCTTGTTAAAAAGACAAAAAGTCGAGACATAACTTGTTTAAACAAAAAACAAAAAACACTTATAAAAACTTATTTTTCACAAGGAACAAACATCCGTGAAAACTGGTGAAAAACTTGTTTTAAAATCAAAAACAAAACAAACAAACAACACCTTATATATTTTCAATAGAAAACACACTCCATGCAAAATCTGGTCAACTAACACTTTGTTTTTAAAAAAAAACAAAACACAACAAAAAAAAAAACCCCTTATTCTCAAAGAAGCAAACATCTCCGTCAAAACTGGTCAAAAACTTGGTTTTTAATAACAAAAAGCAAAACAAAAACACAACAGAAACCTTAGCTTTGAAGGAGAAAAAAACTGACCAACCACCAAAACCGAACCACACCTGCGTTTTTTCCCGTTTGAATGCAGCTTTAATCTTACGAAATCCAACAAACTAAGTGTCCGAGTGAAAGAACATATTTTCCTTGATTGTGGCCCGCCCTTTTCTTTTCTTCTATCTTCTTCTTCTCTTCTTACCACCCTCCTCAGTTCTTCTTCCTTCTTTTCCCTCTTTCTCTTCTTCTTCTTCTTCTTCCTCTTCTTCTTCTAACGATGCACCATAACTCAGTAACATTAATTATCTTCGTCTCCCTCGCTTTCGGCTCTTGACAGATATTGTCTTAAAGATCGTGAAGTTGCCCGTTGGTGAACAAAAGGAACCAGTTTCCCGAGCGTGAGATGATCTGTCGGGGGTGGGGGTTCTCAGTTACGAAACGGTGACCATCCTCGCGCACTAGTCTCTCCTACACAATCGCTCCTTTTGACTGGGTTTTTTTTTTTTTTTTTTTTTTTTTTTTTTTTTTTTTTTTTTTTTTTTAAAATGTTTTGTTTAAATTTTTTTGGAGCTTGCTTCCCGCCTCTAATTAGAGATAAGCGGCGAAGCTTGACATTGGTGTCAGTACACCTGGAGCGGTGACTGGAAATGCCGTGAATATATGTTGACTGCGAATTTTTTCCTTGTTGTTCAACGTCCCGTTTAAACCAACACCGCCCTTAACGCCGGCTTCACAAACGTATATGTGGCTGTTCACCTCTCCTCCCATTGATATTTTATTTGCAATGAAGGTTTTCTTTTTCCTTGTACTGTTTTTTTCTTGTTTTTCTCTTCTTCTTCTTCTTGCTTCTTTTTTTTTTTTTTTTTTTTTTTAAAATACCCTGTACTGGCAGATTTAGTTTTAATTTTAAAAGAAGCGCCCGATCAAATCACGCGTCTTACGGCCTAATGATTCTTCCTTTGGGACACCATCACCCTCCATCCCCTATCCTCCCCTAATCCCGACCACCCCACAAAACCCAACCACCCACCGCCCGCCCCACCCCCCTCCCCTCCTTTGTTTTCCCTTCTTTCTTTTAACCGCCGCAATCGGCGTGGAGGGGATAAACCGTACATTAACCGAGTGACCTTGACAACGTACTAAACCGTAGTGGGGGCTTTGACTGCTGGAGAACTGACTCGCGCCGGCTGTCAATCGCTCCGGTCTGGACAAATATGATCTGGTTCATGTCTAATTATTAGCGCGCGCTCGCAAGCGCAGCGCCCCGCGCGCGCGCGCGTCGCGCTATGTGGGTGTGTGGTTGTGTGTGTGTGTGAGGAGTGAGAAAGGCTGGATCTGACGGTGTCCGTGGAATTATACCGATGGAGAAGGAATGTGTGTTTGTGTGTGTGTGTGTGTGTGGGGGGGGGGGGGTGGGGGGGGGGGGGTTGGGGGGGGGGGGGGGGGGGGGGGGGGGGGGGGGGGGGGGGGCGGGGGGTTGGGGGGGGGGGGGGGGGGGGTGGGGTGCGCGTGTGTGTTGAGCGATTGTGTGTGTGTGTGTGTTTGTTGCTGTGTGCTCGCGCGTGCGCGTGCGTGAGTAGAGAGAGAAAGAGAGAGAGACAGACAGACATACAGACAGACAGAGAGAAGAGAGGTGAGTGCTGGTTCTATAGACTGATCCAGTTTCGCCTATGTGCCCATTCCAGGCTCTGGTATCGAGGCGTTTTGATCTCACCGTGCCTTCGAATGGTCACACCCTATCCAACAGTATCACCGCGCGTTGTGATGTGTGGACTGGACGACTCGTTCTTCTAAGGGCAGTCATTTACCCCCCTGACCGTTCCAGGTGACAAACCAACCATACTTCAGTACGGGGAAAGCGCGACCCGCTTGGGGGGAGGAATTTTTTTGTTGCTAACAGGCTAATCAGAGAAAAGACGTACCATGAAAGATATACGCGGTTTTCTGCGACTGTCTATGAGGTCGGCCACATGGGGGGGCTCTCATCTAAAGACCGGACTGGCTCAAGAACCCCAAACTGGGCATCCAACGCAGAAACTTCCCACGGAGAGGAGGGCGTACGCAAGTACAGATTAAAATGACGGTTCAAAAAAAAGAAAGAAAGTAAGTGAGACAGATCGAGTCTTCACATTGGGAAGCGGATGGGGTAGGGGGGGGGTGGGGCGAAGTGTGTGTGGTGAGACTAGGGTGGGGTGACTAGCCGGCGGTAAGCTATGAGAGTGTTGTTGTGATGGGCGTCGTGTTTTTACCGAGCGGCTACTGTTCAAGCAAGAGATTCGTTACTGGCTGGGTCACTACAGGTCATCGGAGGAACGATAGAACAGTGCGTGGGCTGCGAGAGGCGGGGGGGGGGGGGGGGGGGGGGGGGGGGGGGGGGGGCGGGGGGGGTGTGGGGGGGGGGGGGGGGGGGGGGTGGGGGGGGGGGGGGGGGGTGGGGGGGGGGGGGGGGGGGGGGGGGGGGGGGGGGGGGGGGGGGGAGAGGGAAAAGGAGTGAGTATTTCCTTTAACCTGAAAAAACGCAAAAGTCCATTGTATACGAACATTGTTCAGCGGAAAAGAAGAGGGATAAGAGTATGGAGGGCATGGACTTCCATTTGTATAGAACTTATTCCTTTCAAAAAAAAAAAAAGAATCTTATTTAGGGAAATAGTGGACATGGATTCCATTTGTATGAAACATTGTTCAGGGAATGAACCGGGGAAATCGACAGGGTGGACACGATCGGCATCGCTTTATTTGTTAGAACAATTGTTCAGCGGAAAGAAGCAGGGAATGAGTGGACATGGATTTCATTTGTATAAACATTGTTCAGGTTCGCATATAAAAACGGAAAGAATCGTATGGAATGAGGTGGACTCCATGGATTCGGCATTTGTATAGAACATATGCTCATAGAACAAGAAGTGCCGGGTAATGAGGGTGGCATGTGATTGACGGCCATTGATAGAACAAAATAACATTTGCTTCAGACCCAAGGAAGGAATAGGAAAGAGGGTGGACATGGATTCCCATTTTGTTATTAGTGAACATTGTTCAGTGGAAAGAATAGGGTAATGAGGTGGACATCGGTTTGGGGCATTTGTATAGAACTTTGATTCTAGAAAGCAGGCGGAAAGAAAGGAAAGAGAGGTGAGTGGAGCATGTATTCCCTAGGTTGTATAGAATCAGCTTGTTGCAGGAGGTAACAGTGAATGGGTGGAGCATGGTTTCGTGCTTTGTATATGAACTAAAAATCGCTGCATAAAAAGAGAAGCAGCAGGAAAGAGTGGCCATGGATTGGGGGTTGGGGTCTGAAGGGTGACGTTTCATCACAACTGTAAGAAGAAAATCATGTGCAGAACAAGTATCGAGGTGGTCGGGGGCGCGTCGACATGTGGGATTTCAGATGCGAAAGATAGTAGTTTCTTGTCTTTTCTTGATAGAATATTGATGAGAGTCAGGGCGTACATGGCGCGGTAGGTATTGGATGGATGAGAGACTAGAGAGATTAGTCAGAGAGTCAGAGGAATGGCACACACACTACACAGCACACATAGAGAGGACTAAGACCATGCGCA
>JADBJO010001989.1:350000-354934 GCA_016801955.1 Conus betulinus | reverse complement strand
ACAGACAGACAGAAATACAGACAGACAGGCAGGCAGGCAGGCATGCAGGCAGGCATGTTGCAGCAGGCAGACGACAAACAACACTGCGAACGTAGAGTATTCGGAAACAGAGGAAACAGAGAGAGAGAGAGAGGGGGGGGGGGGGGTGGGGGAGGGAGAGAGAGTAGAGAGAGAGAAAGAGCGGGGTGGGGAGATAGGAGGGAGGAATAATAGGCGGTGGGGGAAATTGGAGGGTAGGGGGAATAGGGAACGGTGTGGCGTGGTTAGAAGTGAGGTCCAACGCCGGACGTTTTATGAAACAATATCGATGGCTATGAAGATCTAATGACAAAATAATTTGGATTGAACAATGATGAAAGAATGACGAGGAAAGAGGAGAGCGGGAGACACATCTAAGAGCGAGGCCGAGGGAGGAGAGAGGCAGATGGGGGGGGGGGCGGTGGGGGGGAAGGGTGGGATGCAGGCAGGCAGGCAGGTAAGCAGACAGACAGAGAGACAGACCCACCGACAGAGATATATGGAAACAGAGAGAGACCAGACAGACAGAACAGACAGACAGACAGACAGACAGACAGCAATTAGCTTCAGTCTTTGTTGGGCGCCGCGAACGCGCAGTCAAGCGGGAGTGAAGTTAAAAGGGTCCTGTCCGTTTCTGTCCTTCATGCAAGGCCACGGGGTATTCTGGACTGCAATTTAGCACGCTTCATCACGCTAACAAGCTGTGCATATACATTCTCTCTCTCTCTCTCTCTCTCTCTCTCTCTCTCTCTCTCTCTCTCTCTCTCTCTCTCTCTGTGCATATACATTCTCTCTCTCTCTCTCTCTCTCTCTCTCTCTCTCTCTCTCTCTCTCTCTCACACACACACACACACACACACACACACACCACACACACACACACACACACACACACCACACACACACACACACACGTACAGAGAGAGCGGGGAGGGAGAGAGACAGAGAAAGAGAAAGAGAGAAAGAGAGAGAGAGAGAACAGACAGACAGAAAGAAAGAGAGAGAAACAGGCAGGCAGACATGTAGACAGACAGGTAGAACAGACAGACACAAGCAGACAGACAGCGACAAAGACAGAGACAGAGTTGAAATCGGTGTATGGTTATGACTATGCCTGAGTTGACTTCAGTGCTGGAATAGTCGGACGAAGGAAGGAAGGGAGGGAGTGATGGGGGAATGAATGGTATCACATCCCTAAAAGAGACTACTATATTTGCAGTCTTCATTTTCGTTTGAACGAACACGACTGTGTGAAGAGAAAGTCCTCATGGAGAACTCTTTCACTCCTCCCGACATTGAGCGCGTCACGGCTATAGACACATATCTATCAAACAAATGGAGTTAAAGGTTGTCACGCATATGAACACAACATCTGTGAACCACATGGACCCAAAGTCAGTCAGCCATAATCACAGAAACAAAATCTATCAACTCTGTGGACACTAGGTCTGTCAACCATGATTGTAGATGCAAAGTCTTTCAACCACATGGACACAAACTTTAGTCTGTCAGCCATGATCATAGACACAAAGTCTATCAACCGTGTGGACAAAAAAAATTGTCAACCATAATTATAGACACGTCTATCAACCGTGTGGGACACAATATCTATCAACCATAATGAAAGACACAAAATCTATCAACCGTGTGGACATAAATCAACCATAGTTATAGACACAAAGTCCATCAACCGTGTGGACACAAAATCTGTCAGCCATAATTATATACACAATAAAGTCTATCAACCGTGTGGGCATAAATCAACCATAGTTATAGACACAGAGTCTATCAATCGTGTGGACACAAAATCTGTCAGCCATTAGTATAGACACAAAGTCTGTCAGCCATAATTATAGACACAACGTCTGTCAACGGTGTAGACACAAAATCTATCAACCATATGGACACAAAATATGTCAACCATACATATATTCACAACGTCTATCAACCGTGTGAACACGAAGTCTGTCAGCCTTACGAACAAAAAATCTGTCACTTCTATAGACATATGACACCCATTAACCCCTGTATATGTGAAACCCCTATAAAACGAAATCCATTAACCACCTGTGAAACGAAATCTGTCAAACCCTATGGACACAACCCCTCTCATCTCTAGTGAAACGAAATCTATCAGGACCCTTAGTTTGTCACACAGTCTGTCCACTGTATTGAAACGAAATCTGTCAAACCCTATGGACACAAAGTTTGTCATCTCTGTGACCAGAAAGTCTATCAACTGTATTGAAACGAAATCTGCTAAACCCCATGGACACTTAGTTTGTCAAACAGTTTGTCATCTCTTTGAAACAGAAATTCTGTCAGCTCTGTATTGAAACGAAATCTGCTAAACCCCATGGACACAAACTTCATCTCTTTGAACAGAAATTCTGTCAGCTCTATTCAAATGAATTCTGTCAAACCCTGTGGACGCAAAGTTTGTCATCTGTGTGAACAGAAAGTCTGTCAACTCTATTTATATGAATTCTGTCAAACCCTATAGTCACAAGATCTGCCACCACGGTGAACACAAAGTCTGTCATCTACATATATTCAAAGACCGTCAGGAGTATGCAAACCATGGCAGCAATATCAATAGTGAGTGAGTTAGATGGTTTGTCATGTGTCTGTGCAACACTTTTCCCCCCACACAGCGTAGGAACAGCATCTACATCATGTTCTGGTTTTTGTACACTTGAATTTCCGTTAAACATTGGCGTGACCAAAATTTCTTTCTTCGTCCCATATTTGAAAATATGCGCATTTAGGTATTATATATACACACACAACACACACACATGCGCGCGCGCACACACACACACACACACACGCGCGCGCGCGCGCGTGCGCACACACACACACACACACGTGTGTGTGTTGGGTGTGTGTGTGTGTGTGTGTGGTGTGTGTGTGTGTGGAGAGAGAGAGAGAGAGAGAGAGAGAGAGAGGAGAGAGAAAGAGAGAGAGAGAGAGAGAGAGAGAGGAGAGGAGAGAGAGAGAGCTTGCGCACATCTACTTCCCACATTCTCATACTTATTTGATGGCACTGTACAGGTTTTTCACGCGAATATGGACTCCACCCCTAGAGTGGAAGATCCACCTGCCCCACTTTGTCGTCTGTGGTCACCACACCTATCAGTCGAAGTTTGAAGAAGAAACAGCAGGTGTAAAGGTGGGAAAATCGTTTGTCATTGGTGGTAAGTCATGGGGGTGGACCCCCGGACCCTGACTCACTACTGGCCCGAAATCGTTTTTGCACCGTGTGCGGCTACTTTATAGCTGTTTTATTTCGGGCTATGGCCTCTGGACTCTGGGATTAATGTGTCGGCGCCCCCCCCTCCCCTCAGTTCGCCTCTGAACTGGTTTGCGGAACACTACTTTTTTTGTTTGTGTGTTTGTTGTGATTGTTTTTGTTTTTTGATCTTTGGCAGAATTTTGAACCCTCCGTGATCTATATCTATCTATAACTCAAATTAAATTCAAAATCACCCACGCCTACTCCCCCTAAATCAACTCATCCTTCTCCTTATCTCTCTAATCCTCCCCTCTCACTATATCACTAAACTATATACCCTTCTCAATCCTATCTACTCTCTCCGTTTCTCGGCCATCGATCTCTCTCCTCTCATAATCTATAACCTATCTCTAATAACTCTCTCATCTCTATCTTATCTCTCTATCTATATCTCTCACGTGGGTCATTATGGTAAGTCTGCTTATCTGTCTGCCTGTATCATTATTTATCTCTTCTCAATTCTTGTGTCCCTTCTCTTTCTTTGTCATGTTTTTATTTCTTTGTCTTTTCTTTCTTGTTATCTGTGGTCTTATTTTTCGCCTGTCGGTATGTTCTCTATAAAAGTCTCTCTCTCTCTGCTGTAGTCTTGCCCTCCTCCCCATTTTACTCGCCCTCTTATTGCACCCTTCCTCTTTCCCTATTTTCCTATTTGTTATCTTCTCCTCTACTACTGTCTTCTCTTCTGGTATCATCTGTTCTTGCTCTTTCATAGTTTTGTCTCTTCTCTGTATCTCTCTCTCTCTTTTAGTGTACTTGTATAATCTCTGTTTGTTTATCTTGTATGTATGTGTTCTATATAGGTCTATCTCTCTATGGTGTCTCTCGTAACTAGCCCTCCCTCTCTCTTCTATGGGTCTCCTCTCTCTCTCTCTGTTCTTTTGTCTATCTATGTTTGTTTTATCTTGTATGTATGTATGACTGGCTGTCTCTGGGGCTGTCTGCCTGTCTGTGCTCTGTCGTTGTACATCTTTCTTTGTCTGTCTCTCCGCTATGTTTGGTATTGCCCTCTTCTATGGTGTCCGGGACACACATGATTGTCTGTTTCAGAAGTATGTATCGCCGTGTATGTCGGTCTGTCTGTTTTTTTTCTCGCTCCTCTCTCTCTATTTATTTCTTCCTCTCCCTCTCTCTCTTTTCTCTCTCTCTCTCTCTTTCTCTTCCTCTCTCTCTCCTCCTCATCTCTCTCCTCCTCCTCTCTCTCTTCTTGTTATCTTCTCCTGCTTTCACTGTTTTATATGTGTTATGTTGTCCCCCTGAGCCTCGACTTCTCGTAGGTTGGTCTCTGTGTGACTCACAATCCCTCGCCCTCCACCCCCCCCCCCCCCCCCCCCCGCTGCCCCGCTATCCTCTCTCTCTCTCGCTCTTTCTCCTCTCTCTCTCGCTCTTCAGTTCGCGCATCTTTGTGAAGGGTTTTGTCGGCTTGAGAGAAATTAGGCTATGAACATATGATAACCTGTATGTGGGTATGTCCCTATCTTTATATCTATTCGTTATTTCTATCTCTGCTCGTTAGCTTTGGCATGAGATCTGGAATATCACGCATCTCTTCTGCAGGGAGCAAACCCCTTGCCGCTACTCTTTTACCATCATCAACTCCATCAATCGTCATTTTAATCATCGT
>JADBJO010001989.1:342500-347500 GCA_016801955.1 Conus betulinus | reverse complement strand
CAAGGCCGATTCCTTTCATTTTTGTGCGGATTTGTCGGATGGATTCGGATCAACACTTGCATCCTGGACCCATTCGACCGTGAGTGATAGAAGTCTGCCCTTTCCTCAATTTTTTTTTTTTTTTTTAGCTTTAATGAAAAAAAAAAAAAAATGTGAACGTTCTTTATTTGTTGTTTCACTGTGTGTACCTTCAACTTGGATTCTTTTAACGAAGAAGCAGAATGACCTGTCCGTTTTCTCTGTCTTGTCTGTACAAAACCTTCAGGGTCGAAACCCATTGTTTTCGTGTTGTCATTTGTTTTGTTCCTTTGCGCCAAGTCCCGCTTGCAGTCGCTGTGCATTTACTCTGAATTATTCTAATGGAGAGGCATAGTAACTTGTCGCGCTTTTCGTTAACTTGCATATAGAAAACCTTCAGGGTTGAAACGCGTCGATTCTGTCTTGCCATTCGTGAGTTCCATTCTCTTGATTCAAGTCAGGTCTGCTGTCAATGAAACTTTAAACCTGAATCATTTCAACAAAGAAGCACAATGACTTGTAACAGTCTTTTGTTTTGTCTGTGGAAAATCTACAGCGAAACGCGTTGCTTTTGCTGATCACCATGGTTGACAACAAACAAAAAAACAAAGAAACAAACAAAGAAGCAAGCAAACAAACAAACAGGCAAGCAAACAAACAAACAAGTTTAGTCACTCGACTACGATTTTAATGCAAAGCCCGGGTCTTGGTCAAACCAAGCACTAGCAGCAAGGCTTCTGTGTTGTCAGAAGGTACCCTGACGCAGTGAGGAGTTACAGACTGCGGCTGACTGCTAGAGGGTTGACAACACGAGAATCTGATCAAAAGAGCTCTGCCAATTATTTTGGTCGCAGAGAAACATTGCGACTTCCAATCCTTTTGTTTACCCAGCTCTCCAATTATTTGTTCGTAGAGAAACATTGCGACTTCCAATCCTTTTGTTTACCTAGTTGTCCAATTATTTATTCGCAGTGAAACATTTGCGACTTTGAATCCTTTCGGTACCTACCTTTAAAAAAAACACACACACACACACGAAAAAAAAACACTTTTGAATCGATGCCCATTTTCACCTGTTGTTGTTAATGGGATGTCGGTGTAGAGTGACAAAAAAGGTCCCCAATCGTCCTTGGATGTCTGTGGTGTGGGTAACAGCCTTGATATTGATCTCCCCCTTCCTCACCCCCCCCCCACCCCCTCCCCCCTCCCCCTTCATTCAGAAGCGCTTCCCGATGCTCATCCTGCAGCAAAGCAACTTCTGCCGTCAGTCCGAGGTTTTAGTGGGTGATTCCTGTCATCAGTGTCACCAACGCAGGCTGTGCTGTTAATACCCCCGCGAAGCAATCCGGCCGCTGTGCAAGAATCTCTTCTGTGAACAAGTATCATGGCGATCTGATACAACTTTGTGGACTGCTTGACCTGAGACTGTGGAAGGAGAAGAAGACTTGGTGTTGTTGACGTTTAGGGGGCTATGGGAATGTGGGGTTTGGACAGTAAGGTCACTGAGAGAGGGGTGAAAAGAAAGGAAGACTTGGTCTTGTTGAGGGGTTTTTTTGGGCTGTGCGAATGTGGGGTTTGGACAGTAAGGTCACTGAGAGAGGGTGAAAAAAAAGGAAGACCTGGTCTTGTTGAGGTTTTTTTTGGGGGGGCTGTGCGAATGTGGGGTTTGGACAGTAAGGTCACTGAGAGAGGGTGAAAAAAAAAATGGAACAACAACCTTCCTTCCCAGCCCTGCCCTACATTCATTCTTCGCCTCATTCCCGTCCTCATCCCACCCTATCCCCGCGAAAGAAAGAGCAGTAGAACGAAGAAAAAAACAAGTGTTAAAAAGAATGCATTGCCCCACTCCCACTCCCGCCTTGCCAAGACACACACACACACACACACACACACACACACACACACACACACACACACACACACACACCACACACACACACACACACACACACATACACACACAAAACAACGGAAAGAAAAAGAACGAAGCGTTATTCATATATTTGATTTGCTATTCCTCCATTCCCCTCTCCTGTTTAAATCTACTTTGTCGGAATCGGGTTTACGTCTGTGCTAAAGTGATCAGCATCCAGCGAAATTTGATAAGACCTGACCTGAGCTCAACTGATGTGATTACTCTTTGACCTATTGTAAGACCTCAGGGACGAGTGGGCTTTACGTGGCCAGAGTGATTTAGATTTTGAATATCAGTTCGCTTGATTGAAACTGCTGTTTTAATCATCTCTCTCCTTTCTCTCTCTCTCTCTCTCTCTCTCTCTCTCTCTCTCTCTCTCTCTCTCTCTCTCTCTCTCTCTCTCTCGGTCTGCCTGTCTGTCTCTTTGTCTCTCTGTCTGTCTGTCTCATTTTCTCTCTTTCTTCATCTCTCTCTCTCGGTCTCTGTCTCTGTCTGTCTGTCCTGTCTGTCTCTCTCTCTCTCTCTCTCTCTCTCTCTCTCTCTCTCCCTCCTCTCTCTCTGTGTCTCTTTCTCTGTCTCTGTCTCTCTGTCTCTCTGTGTGTCTGTCTCTCTCTGTCTCTGTCTGTCTGTCTCTCTCTCTCTCTCTCTCTCTCTCTCTCTCTCTCTCTCTCTGTCTCTTCCTTTAGAGTTCTTTTTTTTTTTTTCAAGTCTGGCCTTTCTGTGTTTGTATGTGTGTGTCCGTGTCATTGTCCCTAGGTCTGTTGGCTAATTTGGTTCTCTCTCTCTCTCTCTCTCTCTCTCTCTCTCTCTCTCTCTCTCTCTCTCTCTGTGTGTGTGTGTGTGTGTGTGTGTGTGTGTGTGTGTGTGTGTGTGTGAAAGACAACACACACACACACACACACACACACACACACACACACACACACACACACACACTCACACACACACAACACACACACACACTCACGCGCGCGCGCACACTAGCACGCGCGCGCGCGCACCCACACACACACACACACACGCACACGCACGCACGCACGCACCGCACGCACGCACGCACGCACGCACGCACGCACGCACACACACACAATCACTTACCTATCTTCATGATTTGTGTATGCCTAGGAATCAGTTTCCAAAGCATCTAACTACAGGCCTATCTCTAGCTAATCTGTCTCATGAAAATCGTAGGAAGCACCAGCATAAAGCATTTTCTTCATCATTTTAATCACTGGAATCTATTATACCCTTGCCAGTCAGAGCAGTTAGAAATAACTGGTCTTATCTCACAGCTCCAACCTCTCTGGCTGGCAGATGGCTGGTGAGTAACGATGATGCCTTGAGTCCTGTGTCGACTTCGCCAAGGCGTTTGATGCTATAGATCACACATTTCTGCTCAGGGAAAAAATCAAGAATCATGGCATATCTAACAATACAATTAAACTAATAACATCTTTTTTTTAGTCGGTAGGAAACAACTGGTGGCTATAAATGGATTTCTGTCTCCAACTTTGCCGACGAAGAACGGTATGCCTCAAAGCTCCATTCTAAGACCTTTGTTATTTTCAGTCTATATTAATTACTTACCTTTAACTCTTAGTGCACAATGTGAATTATCTGCAGACGACCTGAATATACATACAGATAGTTCTAGTGGCGTACAGATATCACTGACTTTGCAAAAGCATTTCAATAAACTAACTGAATGGTCCGAGTTAAATCATATGAGTCTGCATCCACTGAAGACTGAATTCATGATCATCACCGCAAAACAGAAAGTCAAAGCTTTTTTCTGCAATTCTACTCCTCTCTCCACATAAATGGTGAAAAAAAAATATTGACCAAGCTGAAAACCATAACATTTTGATTGTGTCATAAATATCTATCGGGAAGTATATAACACACTTTTCACAGCAATGTGCATTAGTGGTATGATTTTCAGTTCCTTCAGTTATGGAATTCTGTACCTTGTTTCATTATTTTCTTGACATGTTTCCCTCTTCCTCCACATATTCTCCTTTTTCATCCCCCCTCCACGCCAACCAGCCCGTCATCCTCTCCCCTACTCTCTCATTCCCCGCCACTCTCATTACTGCCTTCTCTACGTCTTCCCACTCCCCCCCCCCACACCCCCACACACACACGAACACACCAATTGGTCTGTCCCCCCCACCTATAACCTGATATTTCATGTGCATTTACCTTCACTTGCGCTTTGATATGTTGATCCTCTTGCAATATTTAATTCCGACACTGTTCTACTAGTCTTTAAATTTGTTTATTTACGTGTTGCGATCACCAACTTTTCTGACAGCAAAATGTAAAGAAGACTTTATGCGCTTATTCTTATCTCTCAGTAAAGGCTCTCTCTCTCTCTCTCTCTCTCTCTCTCTCTCTCTCTCTCTCTCTCTCTCTCTCTCTCTCTCTCTCTCTCCTCACCTTTCTCGTTCTCTCTTCACCCTTGTCTGTCTGTCTGTCTGTCTGTCTGTCTCTCTCGTCTCTCTCTCTCTTTTCTCTCCCCTCTCTCTCTCTCTCCTCTCCCTCTCTCATCACCTTTCTCTCTCCCCACTCTCTCTCCCTCTCTTTTCTCTCCCCTAATCCTTCTCTCTCTCCACCCCCCTCATCCTTTTCTTTATCCCCCTCTGTCGTTCTTTCTTATTTTCTCTCATTTTTATCTCTCTCCCCTCTCTCTCTCTCTTCCTCTCTTTCCCTCCCTCTCTCTCCCTCTCTCTGCCCCTTTCTCCCTCTCTCTCTCCTCCATTTCTCTCTCTCTCTCTCTTTCTCCTCATCCTTCTCTCTCTCTCTCTCTCTCTCTCTCTCTCTCTCTCTCTCTCTCTCTCTCTCTCTCTCTCTCTCTCTCTCTGGAATCAACATTCCGGAAACTCTCTGCTTTCATTAAAGAAAAAGTCGATTTAGCACTGCCATTTGTTTACACGCTCCCTCCTGACAGCTAGAAAATGACTGATGAAACGAGTGCACACTATCGACACATGCTGAGATGCGGTGTGCTTCCATTATGACTGTCAACAAACAAAGGTAAAGGCCAAGGCCATTTACGGGCATTCCA
>JADBJO010001989.1:327500-332500 GCA_016801955.1 Conus betulinus | reverse complement strand
ACACTAATGAGAGCTTCTTTTGCTTAGAAATGATCACTCAAAATGTTAGCAAGCAAGCGAGAAAAAAAGTGCAGGGACGGAGGGAAATAAAGAGAAAAGAAAAAAAAGAAGGAGAGAGAGAGAGAGAGAGAGAGAGAGAGAGAGAGAGAGAGACGGAGACAGACAGAGACAGAGACAAAGACAGAGATAGAGGCAAAGAGACAGACAGACAGCTTTACAGACAGACAGACAGACAGACAGAGGAAAGAGGGAGGAGGAGTGGGTTTGAAGGAGTAGAGGGCGAGGCGATGGGAAGAGGAAGGCAGCTGAGTGTGAGGACTCGATGTTATGTCATGAAACTGTACACATAACACTCTTCACATGACTGCCTAATACTGCCATAACACCCCTTCACGTGAATGACTGAATCTGCTCATAATACGAACCTGCTTATAATACCTCTTCACGTGAATGACTGAAACTGCTCATAACACCCCTTCGTTTGAACGATTGCTCCTTTAGCTTCAAGCGATTCGTGGGAAATTTAACCAGGAACTGAAAATGAGAGAGAGAGAGAGAGGAGAGAGAGAGAGAGAGAGAGAGAGAGAGAGAGAGAGAGAGGGCTTTAGAGGACCAGAGAGAGATAAGAGGGCATTTAGTCACAGCTCACATAAAAGATGGGAAAGAACAGATGCTTGTTGTTTGCTCAGTTTTCTTCTTGTTTTTTGCTTTCGTTTTCTTTAATTCTTTTAGTTTTTTTTGTTTATTTATCCTTTCATTCTTATTTTGTTTTTAGTTTTGTTTTTTGTTTTTTTTTTTTATAAGAAAGGGATTTGCCGAAGCCATGCCTTTCGTAATCTTCCGCAAATATCTTATACATCCGACAGCATGCAAATAGCCGCCTCTTGTCCTTTATATAGAAGGAGATTGAATATGAGTGGGGGGAGGTGGAGGGAGGATGGGCTTGAGACAGACACAGACAGACAGACAGACAGAGACACAGAGAGAGAGAGAGAGAGAGAGAGAGAGAGAGAGAGAGAGAGAGAAGAGAGAGAGAGAGAGAGAGAGAGGAGAGAGGGCAGCATTTTTGAAGAAAGAGTAGACACTCTGCACGTTTATAGTAAAGATGGACAGTATTTATCAGTTTGTTGTTGTTTCATTTACTTCCATGCGGTTTGTTTATGTCTTGAAACCTCAAAATAGCGCCACGCAAATTTTAAGAAGATTCCATCGGTCGTTTTCGACTTATCTGGGAGACCAATAGATGGGCAGACAGACACACAAAGCAGACACGTGGATGAAAAACAGTACCTTGCTCTTCTGTGCTTTGGAAGCGCGCAGGATCATGGGAAATGACGACCACATCAAATCACGATGTTCACTGCTATAAAACTGCTATCAATAGCTTCGTTCTGAAGGACTGATTGATTCTGTCATTGATCTTTTCATTTCATCTGTGCATCTCATCCAGATCCTTCCTTCCTTTCTTTCTTTAATCTCTTTTTTTTTCTTTTTTTCTTTCGTTCTTTGTTCGTTTTTTTTCTTTCTTCTCTTTTTCCTCCTCCTCCTCCTCCTCCTCCTCCTCTCCTCCTCCTCCTCCTCCTCCTCCTCCTCCTCCTCCATCGTCTTCTTCTTCTTCATCTTCTATTTCTTCACAGAACATAAACATTAATCCCTTCCTTTTCTTTCGTCGTTCCAAAACCTGTGCAATTCGTCTTTTTTCGGCATTATTTCTTCCACGTTGGAGCGATAAGATGGTTTTTTGTTTGTTTGTGTTTGTTTGTTTTGTTTTTGTTTATTTTGGCCACTTTTCTTTTCCAGCCTTGAAGCTGTGAGCTTTGTTTGTTGTTCTTTCCCGCTCTGCCGTCATGAAGCTGTGAGGTTAATCAGCTGGCCAGTTAAGCCTTCTCCAATCATCAAGCTGTGGCCTTTGTCAGTTGGCCACTTTCCTTTATTAACCTTCAAGTCCTGCAGCTTTTCAGACAGTCACTTTCCATCTCCGCCCTTTGAAGCTGTGAGCAGTACCAAATGACCGTTTTTTCTTCTCCACCTTAAGCTGTTTTTGTCAGTTGGCAACTTTCCCCCTCTGACCTTAAAGGTGTGCGTTCTGTCAATTGGCCACACTTTCTTCTACAACCATGAAACTGAGCGCTTTGTCAGATGATTCGTTTTTCTCTTTGTCAGCCTGGAAGCTATTAGGTTCGTCTGTTGGGGCTCTTTTCCTTCTCTAGCCTTTCAACTCGGAGTATTCTCAGTAGGCCACTTTCCTCCTTGAATCGTGAAGCAGTAAACACTGCCTCGGAGCTGTAAGGCTTGTCCGTTGAGCTGTTTCTGTCATCAGCCTCGTAGCTGGGAGCTTTGTCTGTCGGCCTGCTTTGGTCTTCAGCCTTATCGATGTGAGCTTTGTCTGTTGGACTGTTTTGGTCTTCAGCCTTATCGATGTGAGCTTTGTCTGTCGGCCTGCTTTGGTCTTCAGCCTTATCAATGTGAGCTTCGTCTGTAGGACTGTTCTGGTCTTCAGCATTATCGATGAGAGTTTTGTCTGTTGGACTGTTTTGGTCTTCAGCCTTATCGATGTGAGCTTTGTTAGTTTGACTGTTCTGGTCTTCAGCCTTATCGATCTGAGCTTTGTCTCTCGGCCTCTTTTGGTCTTTGTAATGTTGTGATTGCTGGAGAATGTTTGCTGTATGGGTTAATACAATAGAAAACGTTTAACTCTTGTTGATACGATGCTAACGTTGTAATGACTGATCTTCTACACGGTTGTCAACAAAACTGTTTTTCATCAGAACGAGGCTCTAAAAGTGAAAATACATGAGTAATGTCCCTTACAAAAGTTCGTTCACAACACTACATCACCCTCTTCCTCAAATCAAGAGTTGATTTTAAAAATTTACTCTTAAAACGTACTAATAGAACAAACAGACGTGAATGGTAAATTCACTGACGTTAATAAAAGAATAAACTGATAGACAAATGTTAATGAACCTTTTGTTTGTTTCTAATTTTATTGACAGAAATACTTATGAATACAAGCGCTTGCATAGCACTTCAATGGAAACCTTTGTTTGGATTTAAAACTTCACATTAAATGTAATGAATATTTCAAAGTGAATATAACAGCCACTTTTTTCTTCTCTCTCTTTCTCTTTTTTTTTCTTAAGACTTAAAGAAATACTTGAACTAGAACAGAATAAACAAGTATCAATACCAGTCTGCATAATGGCAATTAGACAACAGTACGCACAGTGGTGCAATAAAATGTCTGAATTCTTTTCCAACGTGGTGTTTTCATTACACAGCAATGTGTCCATCTTCTTCAAGTTTCAATACTTGTCTGTTCAAGTTTATGAAAGAACAGAGTCATTGAATTTCTTTGGCAAACAAAATTGTGCGGCTAGATCTTCTTGGTTCGGGAATATTTGGAACGGTCATAGGAGGGCGCGCGAGTTGCTTGAGTGCTTGTCTGAAGTAGTAGTTTTGTCGGTGTTTGTATTTTGTTGTGCATGTTTTTGTATTTGCGTGGGGATGTGTATCAGCTTCTATATCACTGAAGTCAGACATCAGTTCAGTAGGAGTTCAGTGAATTTCTGGGAGAGGGTTTGAAGAAGCTGCTGTTTTGGGTGATATTTGATAGTCTCCTCTGGCCTTATAGCTGTGAGCTTTGTATGTTGACCTGTTCTGGTCTTCAGCTTCTAGATAAGGGCTTTGTCTGTTGGCCTGTTTTGGTCTTCAGCCTTATAGATGTGAGTTTTGTCTGTTGGACTGTGTTGGTCTTCAGCCTTATAGATGTGAGCTTTGTTGGACTGTGTTGGTCTTCTTCAGCCTTGTTGGTCTTCATATAGATGTGAGCTTTGTCTGTTTGGACTTGTTGATCTTCAGTTGGACTGTATATAGATGTGAGCTTTGTCTGTTGGACTGTGTTGGTCTTAGCCTTATAGATGTGAGCTTTGTCTTCAGCCTGTTGGCCCGTTTCACTGTCCAACCTTTCAGCTGTGAGAATGGTCTATTGCCGGACATTTCTTCAACGTTGAAGTTGTAAACTTTTAAGATGATTAGTTTTCCTTCTCCAACATTGAAGATTTTAGCTTCGCTAGTTTCCCAATTTCTGTGTCCTTTTTTTTTTCCCCGCTGTTTTCTCTTCTCTTCTCTCTCTCTCTCTCTCTCTCTCTCTCTCTCTCTCTCTCTCTCTCTCTCCCTCTCTCTCTCTCTCTCTCTCTCTCTCTTAAGAGGAATGGTTGGGTTAGTATAGAGCAATGGCAATAAATCACACGCAGCACTGCTCCACGAGTGGCTGTAATTTCTCATCTTCCTTCTTTTGTTCTTTACTTTTTTTTTGATGTCATTTTTTTTTTGTCTTATTCATTTGAATCTCTCTCTCTCTCTCTCTCTCTCTCCTCTCTCTCTCTCTCTCTCTCTGTGTGTCTCTCTCTCTCTCTCTTCCTCCCCCCCCCCCCCCCCTTGTGTGTCCTTGAATTTTATTGAATCACCCAGCTGTCACTGACAAAAACATCCCATTCAGGCAGTAGCATTGTTATGAAGCTATGAGTTAGTTTTTGAAGAAACAAGAGAACAGCAACATCGCCGACGAAGAGTCGAGAATAAGCTTTATCTGTTGGTTCGCTTGATTGTCTTTCTCCATGTTTGTCTCTCTGTTTTGCCTTAACCCCGAACCCCCCCCCCCCCCCCCCCCACCCTCCCTCCCACCCCCCCCGTTTCATTCTCCTTATGCCTCCTTCCGCTGTTTCTAGACATCCACCACCACTCCGAATTCTCTCTCTCCCTCCCTCCCTCCCTCTCTCTCTCTCTCTCTCCTCTCTCTCTGTTCTGTCTGCCACTGTCTTTGTTTGTCACTGTCTCTTTGTCTCTGTTTGTCTGCCTCTGTCTTGTCTGTCTCTGTCGCTGTCTCTGTCTGTCTGTCTCTCGCTCTCACTCACTTCCCCCCCCCCCCCCTCTCTCTCTCTCTCTCTCTCTCTCTCTCCACTCTCTCTCTCTCCATTCGTTCTCACCCTTTCTCTCTC
>JADBJO010001989.1:305000-310000 GCA_016801955.1 Conus betulinus | reverse complement strand
GAACGGCAGATCAATATCAGGTTGAGAAGACAACAAAAAGTAATCTCTCTCTCTCTCTCTCTCTCTCTCTCTCTCTCCTCTCTCTCTCTCTCTCTCTCTCTCTCAACATGAAGCTAAACTAACAGACTAACAACAGCTATGACTAACCTCTCTCTCCTCCTCCTCCTAAAGGGCAGAAGGGCAAAAAGCTCAGGTTGAGAAGACAACAAAAATTAATCTCTCTCTCTCTCTCTCTCTCTCTCTCTCTCTCTCTCTCTCTCTCTCTCTCTCTCTCTCTCTCTCTCTCTCTCTCTCTCTCCTCTCTTCTCTCTCTCTCTATGAAAACATGGCTAAACTAACAGACTAAGACAACAGAACGGCAGATGAAAGATCAGGTTGAGAAGACAACAAAAAAGTAATCACTCTCTCTGTCTCTGTCTCTGCCTCTGTCTTTCTCTCTCTCTCTCTCTCTCTCTCTCTCTCTCTCTCTCTCTCTCTCTCTCTCTCTCTCTCTCTCTCTCTCCATCGCCGATCAGGAAAAGAACGGATAGTGTTTTTCTGTTTGTTTCTTCTGTCTTTAATCATCAGTTTTGTCTCTGATGGGGGCAGTAGTTTTAGCCCCTTTTTTATTCGCGCTCACGTTCCAGCTTGACACTTCCAATCTGCAGATACAGCGAAATGTGTTATCTCCCATCACGCGAGCAGATTACAGTTATCATGAAAGATAGCAAAAAAAAAAATGAACATCTATGAATAAGAGACAGACAGACAGACAGACAGACAGACAGAGAGAGAGAGAGAGAGAGAGAGAGAGAGAGAGAGAGAGAGAGAGAGAGAGAGAGCATTTATTTCATTTTGGCCCACTTGTATCTTCATTTCTTTTTCATTTTCACAACTCCCAACCCCCCCCCCCCCCCCCCCCCACCCCCTTTTTTTAATTTGCTCCATCCCCTCCTCTCTTTCCGCTTTCTCCCGTTGGCTGCCTTGAAAAGGCTTTTGGATGTTGAGGGTCTCCCTTAGTAGTGAGAATGCCTCTGAAAATGCACGTGATGTATGTCTTATTTCTACACCGCGGGTGGATCATCAGATCCCCATCCGAGGTTCCAGACCAGGGTCTGTCTGGAAGCGAAATCTGACTGAAAGGAGGGCAATACAGGGTTCTCATTCTTCTTTTTCGTTCACACTCGGACAGGAACCCCAGAGGTACTGACGAAGGCTGATTTACTGTGGAGGCCCTCCAATGATCCTTTAAGCTTTTCCGTCATCGGTGTGGTGGCAGGCCAGGTCTCTGCCCCTAGCTTTCATGTGTAGGGCGAGTCCTGCAGGAAAGTGTTCCACTGCCATTGGGGCTGTACCGCATGGGCAACCTGAAGACTCGCCAATGTGGAATTTTGTGAACATGTGATGTCTCAGTCTGGTGGAGTGCCCTGTCCCTAGTCTCACAATGCTCACATGGTCTGGTCTGGGCAGCAGGTAGTTTGCAGGGTTCTAGTTTCTTATATTAAGATGTAACGTCAGCACACCAAAGGTAATATGGCGGATGGGGATGATCAACCCAAGCTGAGTGGTGGTGGTGGTGATGGTGGTGGTGGTGGTGGTGGTGTGGTGGTGTGGTGATGGTGGTGATGGGAATCTAACACTCTACTGACCACTCCCACCAGAACGACATCACGAGAAGACGAGCAGCGGGACTCGGGTGGCGCACAATTTGATGGATAGCCATATTATGTTGTCAGTAAAGTGTTAACCACCCACCTTCATCCGCTTTTTGTCCCTCCCCTCCACCTTCCCTCCCATTCCCCAACACCCTCAATCCTTTTTAAGCCACTGTGACAGAACTGGTCTTCTGCGCTGCTTTTCTTTCACAGCATGTTTACTTGTCTGACGTGTACACTACCTCGAGTGTATAACACGCCTCAGTGTTTCCCTGACATGTACAGTACTTACAGTGTATAATACCCCTCAGTGTTTCCCTGATATGTACAGTACTTACAGTGTATAAACACCCCTCAGTGTTTCCCTGATATGTACAGTACTTAGAGTGTATAACACGCCTCAGTGTTTCCCTGACATGTACAGTACTTAGAGTGTATATAATCCCCTCAGTGTTTCCCTGACATGTACAGTACTTAGAGTGTATAACACCCCTCAGTGTTTCCCTGACATGTACAGTACTTAGAGTGTATAACACGCCTCAGTGTTTCCCTGACATGTACAGTACTTAGAGTGTATAACACGCCTCAGTGTTTCCCTGACATGTACAGTACTTAGAGTGTATAACACGCCTCAGTGTTTCCCTGACATGTACAGTACTTAGAGTGTATAATACCCCTCAGTGTTTCCCTGACATTTACAGTACTTAGAGTGTATAACACCCCTCAGTGTTTCCCTGACATGTACAGTACTTACGAGTGTATAACACGCCTCAGTGTTTCCCTGACATGTACAGTACTTAGAGTGTATAACACCCCTCAGTGTTTTCCCTGACATGTACAGTACTTACGAGTGTATAACACGCCTCAGTGCTTCCCTGACATGTACAGTACTTAGAGTGTATAACACGCCTCAGGGTTTCCCTGATATGTACAGTACTTAGAGTGTATAACACCCCATCAGTGTTTCCCTGACATGTACAGTACCTTCAGTGTATAACACGCCTCGCCTGAGACTCTGTCATAGGTGTAAGCTGTCATAATTGTTCACTTAATTCGTAGTTGTTTACATTTGGGTAATATTAGTAAATGCAACGAATTTCATTAATGTGTCAGCATACTATACACTAATATATTACCAAACGCAGACGCATTGTATCATATGTCGAACTGTTGAAATGACACGTGGCGATGTCCATCAGTAATGTACATATACAGGCCGTGCATGGTGAGCGGTTGCCAATTAAAAATGAAAGGAAAACAAGTTGGGGAAAATTAGGATGCTGGACTGAGAGAGAGAGAGAGAGAGAGAGAGAGAGAGAGAGAGAGAGAGAGAGAGAGAGAGAGAGAGACAGAGGCAGAGACAGAGACAGAGAGACAGAGAGGGATAGAGGAAGGGAGGGAGAGAGAAAGAGAGAGAGAGAGAATAAGAACATTCTCTCTCTCTCATACACACACACACACACACACACACACACACACACACACACACACACACCACACACACACACACACACACACGCACGCACGCACGCACGCACGCGCACGCACGCGCACACGCACACACACTCGCTCTCGCTCTCTCTCTTCTCTCTCTCTCTCTCTCTCTCTCGCTCTCTCTCTCTCTGTCATACACACGCACACCACACACATATACGCGCAAGCGCACGCCTGCACGGCACGCACGCACGCACACAAGCACGCACGCATGCAAGCACGCACGGACGGACGGACACACGCACGCACGCGCACACACACTCGCACACACACACACACAACACACACACACACACACACACACACACACACACACACACACACACACACCACACACACACCACACACACACACACACACACACACACAGAGAGAGAGAGAGAGAGAGAAGAAGAACCGATTTGAATGAAACATGGATGGGTACTACGACTTAAGGACGGAACTATTTTCATCTTGGTGCTGATCAAGATCTGAGGACGGGTCCAGCTTCCCCCCCCCCCCCCCCCCCCTCCCCCCCCCCCCCACCTCATTTATTTCAAGCATTCCGCGATAAGCCATTTTCAATATTTTCATCATCTTGTTTTACCGGAAATGTTGTATAAATCTCGGTGGTTACAAATCAGATTTGTTTAGATATATGGATATCTACAACCAAAGATTTACAGCGGATCTACAAGACGGCCAGGATTTGAGAAAACAAAATATTCACGAGAAAGAAGGTGGGCGGGGAAGATTTTTTCCTTCTTCAAATGTAATTTTCGCTTTTTGTTGCCTTCTACTGTTAAAAAAAAATCTTCGTCCTATTTTTCGAATTCTACGCTTTCCTTGCAGCTGTGGAAGCCATTGGGCTGTAATTGTCTCTCCGTGGAGGTGAGTGAGAAGCCTGCTAAATTATGGATGGAATGTGTCTTTACATACCCTGGATAGACCGTTACTGTCAGAAGGCTCGGTGGTAAAGCATGGAGTTTTGCCTGCAGACGTTGCGAGTTCAAATCACGCTAAGTTATTAACAATAAAATTGCCATGTTCGCTGTCCTTTTTTATTTAACTTTTTTTTTTTTTTTGGGGGGGGGGGGAGGAGGGGGGTGTTGTCTCTCTCTAGGGATGGCATGTGTCTGTTACGTACCCTGGGTAGACTGTTACTGTCAGAGGGCTTCGGTGGTAAAGCATGGAGTTTGCATGAAGACGTTGCGAGTTCAAATCACGCTAAGTTACTAACAATAAAACTGCCATTTTCGCTGTCCTTTTTGTTTTGTTTTTTTTTTTTGAGGGGGTGGGGGGGGGGGGAGGAGAGGGGGTTGTTGTCTCCCTATGGATGGTATATGTCTGTTAGATACCCTGGATAAACCGTTCCTGTAAGAGTGTTCGGTGGTAAAGCATGGAGTTTGCATGCAGACGTTGCGAGTTCAAATGAGGTTAACTTACTAACAGTAAAACTAAAACTGTTGTTTTTGCTCTGTGTGTGTGTGTGTGTGTGTGTGTGTGTGTGTGTGTGTGTTGTGTGTGTGTGTGTGTGTGTGTGTGTGTGTGTGTGGGTGGGGGGGTGTGGGATGTGGAGGGTTTTTTGTTGTTTGTTTGCTTGTTTGTTTGGAGGGGTGCAGTTGTCTCATCTCTTGCGACAATATCCCCACGCCGCGCTCATTCCGGGCTCCCCATTTACAGCTCTACTCGCTGGTTGTCCCGACAGTGCAAAGGCAGCAGTCAAAGTCTTAAGTCGCCATGAGGCACCCCACCCGAGGAGTCCCTGCATCGCTGGCGTGCCACTTCTTGGACGGTGTGTGTGTGTGTGTTCAAGGGTGCCTGCTCTGATCCACCGTACGCAGGATATATTATCGTCTAAGCCTCCCTACTGCTAACAATAACTGCACAGCT
>JADBJO010001989.1:280000-287500 GCA_016801955.1 Conus betulinus | reverse complement strand
TTGTGTGCGTGTTGTGTGTGTGTGTGTGTGTGGTGTGTGTGTGTGTGGTGTGTGTGTGTGTGTGTGCTGATGCGTGAGAGCGCGCGTTGGTCAGAGGTAAAGCAGATAAGGATGGGTGGGTGGAAGAGTGGGTATGGTATAGGAAGATTCTCTGACGACGGATTCAAAACAACGGAATATCTTTCACACACACACACACACACACACACACACACACACACACACACACACACACACACACAGACAGACACCACACACACACACACACACACACACACACACACACACACTCACTCACTCACTCACCACTCACTCACACATCACACACACACAGAGTCACACACACACACACACACACACACAACACACACACACACACACACACACACAAAACAAACAAACAACACACACACACACCACACACACACCACACACACACACACACACATGCACGCACGCAAGTACACACACACGCACACACGCGCACACCAACACACACACACACACACACCACACACACACACACACACACACACGACACACACACACACACACACACACACACACACACACACACACACACACACACACAATCTCACACACACACACACACACACACACACACACCACACACACACCTCACACACACACACACCTACATACACACACACACCACACACACACTCTCTCTCTCTCTCTCTCTCTGTCTCTCTCTCTCTCTCTTCCATCCCCACCGTTGCCTTCAAGCTCAATTTGCGTTAGAAATGAAAATAAATGATTTGTTAATTTTTGCTTGCGTGGACGCAAATATCCTGAAAGCTTCTTTACCTTTTCGTTTTCTCTTCAACTCTCATGAACAGGCATCGGCAAACATTCCAGGACATCTAGAAGCAGAAGCAGAAGGACAGGATGAGGGGTAAGATGCGTTGATTCAGTAAGTTGTAACTCCGTTACTTAAAGATGAAGAAACACCCCCAAAGCTAGTACACACACAAAATACGCCTTTTCCTCCGTCCTCGTTCAAACTGATTCGCCTTGGTCGGTGGAGCGAGCAATATGATTCCGGTGATTAGCATGGGGTAACGATCCGTGGATGATTGTTTAATATCCACCTCTCTCTCTCTCTCTCTCTCTCCTCTCTCTCTCTCTCTCTCTCTCTCTCTCTCTCCTCCTCCCTCAAGTCTCTCATCTGCCACACAATCTCTCTCTCTCCTCTCTCTCTCTGTCTCTCTTCTAGCTCTCTCTCTCTCTCTCTCTCTCAAAAAAAAAATGCATAAAATATAGCATTATTTTTATCTAATTTCACGTAAACCTGTAAAATCATTGTCCAGTTTCCTGTCTCATCGTACCTAAGATGGCCATTGGAGACGCCATTCAGAAAATGACTACAAAATTAATAACAGTAAAAACACACCACGACGACAGCCCATACGGCAACCATGACGACTGCCATAACGGCAACAACAACAACAGCAATAAACAGCAACAACAGCAAAACAACCAACGGAAATACAGCAACTCCTAGGGATAACTGCATATGGAAAAACATGTCGGATGAAATTTGCTTGTGTTTTCGAGATGCATAGACAGAAATAGAAATAGGCATAGAAAGACAGACAGACAAATAGACAATTATACAGGTAGGTAGGTAGGTAGGTAGGTAGGTAAGGTAGGTAGGTAGGTCGGTCGGTCGGTCGGTCGGTCGTCGGTTGATTGACAGATAGATAGATAGATGGATTGGTGGATGAATAGATAGATAGGTAGATGGATGGATAGATAGATAAATAGATTGATTGATTGATGTATGGACAGCATACAGAAAGACAGACAGATAGACGGATCTTGTTATGGTATCTTAAGATCGGATAGACCATAATGCTGCTGCTACTGCTGATGTTTATGATGCTGATATCTTAAGATGATAATGATGATGGTGGTGATGATGATGATGGTGATGATGATGATGATGATGATGATGACGATGACGACGACGACGACGATGATGGAGGTGGTGCTGGTGCTGGTGGTGGTATTCTCTTCAGCAGTGTGTAGCTGTGGTGATACCGTTTGTGTTTTAAATTCGAAAAATGATAGTAACAACAACAACAACAACAAAAACAAGAGCAACTATAATGATAATGATGATGATGATGACGATAATGATCACGACGATAATAACAATAATAATAATGATAATAATAATAATAATGATGATGATGATAGTATTACTACAAATAATAGTAATAACAACAATAACAACAAATACAACAACAATGATAATGATAATGATAATAATGATCACGACGATAATAATGATAATAAGAATAATAATAACATAATAATGAAAATAATAGTATTACTCCTAATAATAGTAACAACAACAACAACAATAGCGTCAGTCATTGAGGCTTTGGTTCAAAGTTGCACTTAAACACACACACACACACACACACACACACACACACACACACACACACACACACACACACACACACACACACACTCAAGTTTCATTTTCACCTCGCGAATTATTCACAGGACACACGTACATATGTACATGGATACGTAAATGCACATATTCAAAAAATATCTACGTGCATGTACACATGGACATGCAGAGATTCCATGTATCATTCTTTGAAGGAGAGTGAAAGAAAAGCAACAAGGAAAATGAGCACACACAAAAAAGAGCCACAGAACTCATCTGTTGACCGAGGGGAGCAAACCTTTTGTTGTTCTGTTTGTGTGAAGTGCGCTGCAACGTGTCCAGTAAACAACCCCTAGTAAGCGCCCCTAGCCTTCCCTACCCATAGACGAATGATCCATACGGGAAGACTGTAATACTACAGGAAAGTTTCGTCCACTAAATGTATGTCTCTAAGCGAGCTACTCTAATTTTTCTTACCAGCACTGCACGTGTCTGTATCTCTCAGGCCTGGTTGCAGCGGGAATATGACAATGGAGGAAAGGGTAGTGTGCAGTCTTGTCATATAGCCTCAGACCAGATTGCAATACCATAGCATCATCTCATTGTTACTGATAATCATAAGAAAAAATAATAAATTACGTGCCCCTTCATATCTTCATTCATGGTGACTTCACTTTCGATTTTCTCCCTACGTCTATACCCCCGTTAAGAATCCGTGTTAAGTTGGCCAGTGTTGGTCAGTTCATGGGTACTTTGGATGGACGTAGTGGCGCATTCCAGAAGGGACCACACTGTGACGCTGGCAAAAAGTGACTATCCAATGATTAAATGTTAGTACGGGGTTTACTGTGTGTAATCCAGCGCGTGTGTTGATTCCGAACAGGCGCCACAGAGTACAACATAACTTTTTTTTTTTCTTTGTGGCATCCGTTATCGGATCAATGGAGCACCTAAGGCGGAGATTGTTTTTTTTTTTTTTTTTTTTTTTTTTTTTTGTTCTGTTCTTCCCCCCCCCCCCCCCCCCCCCCCCCCCCCCCCCCCCCCCCCGTAAAACCAAAACCAACCCTCTTTATTTTTTGGTGCTTCACACTGTCCTCTTCATCTGCCATAAAACCCAAAAAGCTGAAAAAAAAATTCCGCTACTAGACTAGTTCTTTTTTCTTTTCCTTCAACCAGTCTCATACACACCATGTGTAGTCTGTATGTTCTCTTATAAATGGACATATTTTTTTGCAGATTTTAGTGTTTTGTGTGTTTTGTTACAAAGTGTCTGGGTTCGTTAATGTTCTAATGTGTGGTGTACTGGCACACTCACTCTGGTAATGTCTTGTTTGTACAAAGGAAACTTAGATGAAACAAAAGACTTCATTATTTTGAGTTTTTCATTTTGTGTTACACACACACTCATAAGCACACACTCCTCCCCCCCCTCTCTCTCTCTCTCTCTCTCTCTCTCTCTCTCTCTCTCTCTCTCTCTCTCTCTCTCAAATATCTTAACAATGGCAGTTACATGTGCACAGCATAACTAACATTACCGGGTAGTATTGCAATGTCTCCTCTGTCCTGTTGCCTGGACTGTCTGACATTGACTGCTCTACGTCGATTATTGTGCCAGGCTCACGGGAAATAGACAATATGCATGCAAAAAAGCAACCAAAACAAACAAACAAACAGATAACCAACCAACCAGCCAAACAAACAAACAAACAAAATAAAGCAAAGAAACTTCCTTTGTACAGACTTGTCCAGCTTAAATGTTGTTTGTGTACAGTAGATGTACTTCCCTATAGCAATTCCTTCCTTTTCCCGTTTATAAAGATTTCGGGGGAAAGGGGAAGGGGCCGCTTGTTTCCTTTGCTCGTTGTTGTTGTTGTTGTTGTTTGTTGTTGTTGTCATGTCACTATTATCCTTGCTAAGTTGGCTTTACATAGTCTTTGAACCGTCCAAGAAAGTGGCCAACACTCTCCATGTCTACTTCGACTTCTATCTGTGAGGCAAGCGAGTTTGCTACCCACGCACACACTCCATCTCTTCATCACTGCTCATAGGTCACACGCCGCAATTGAGATTTGCACTAAAATACTAGATAATCCACGTAAGGGTTTTGAGGCCTACCAAAACAATTGAGCCACCATCTAATGCTAAACTGAACATTGATCAAAAGAATAAGTCCCCACCAATTATTGATCTTGTTTGGGGGTGGGGGGGTGGGGGGTGGGGGGGCTTTTACCCGATGAAATCACAGTCTTCACATAGATGACCTAACCCTGAGTTGTTGTCACATTGCAGGCCTTTGCATTCCCCCGTGACCCTGTATTTGCGCCAGCTGGAAGCTCCCAAATAGTCCCATTCATTTGACATTAATCTGTCTGCTTTGGAACCACCTGGCATGTACTTTGATGGCCATATAAAAGAAATGAGGAGAATCAACTTTCAGAAACAAAGGAAAATTCTCAAAACAGTCTAATTGCGCCAGTCTTTAAATACTCTACCTCTTGAGCAAAGTCTTGGTGCGTTAATTTGTGGTGTGCAGCCACACTCCTTGCTCTCTCTCTCTCTCTCTCTCCTCTCTCTCTCTCTCTCTCCCCCCCTTGCCCCCCCCCCCCCCCCCCCCCCCCCCCCCCCAACCTACCTCTCCCCACTCCTCCCATTCTCCTCTCCCCATTCTCCTGTCCCCCCATCAGTGCCTGAAAGTCCGGACACCGAAGGCGAGACTGGCAAACCAATGAGGTTGTTGCGGGCAGTCCCGGGGTCTTTGACCTGCTGATCATAATTATGCAAATGTGACGGAGCCTGAGGTTTCTTGGCTTGGCTTCCTTCGTAGCTCTAATTGGTCATTCACTTCAGAGCGCGTGCGCGTCTTTGCGTTCTCAACCAATCAGGTTTGGTTTGATGAAGTCACCAGAAATGCTGACATGCGAATTCCTCTCTCTCTCTCTCTCTCTCTCTCTCTCTTCTCCTCTCCTCTCTGTGTGTGTCCTCGTGTGTGTGTGTGTGTGTGTGTGTGTGTGTGTGTGTGTGTGTGTGTGTGTGTGTGTGCACGCGCGCGCGCGCGTTTCTGTCTATATGTGTGTCTGTTTGTCTGTCTGTCTGTGTCCATCTGTGTCTGTGCCTCTCCGTTTCTCCAAGACGAAAAACCAAAAGGCGACCAGTACGCTGTCTTTCAAACCACCCCCCCCCACCCCCACCCCCAGCCCCACCCCCACGTAAGTGCCACTCCCCTTCTTCTTCCTGTCCAAAACTGGGTTGCAACGACGTTCCTCTAATTAACCCATTTTAATGAATTTTTACACCATGTCACTTCTTTCTAGTTCAGGATCTTTATTTTTCAGTGTCATTCCTTCTCTCTATCTGAAAGCTAAGCGCACGCGAGGTGGGGATGACAACTGACGAGAACTGTCATAACGAGACATTTCAGAGGAAAAGCAGGCCACCTTCTTCATCAAAAGAAGCAGCAGAGCGTGGAAATGCGCTCTTCGTTTAAAAACTGGTGTGTATTGCATTCCGTGCTGGCAATCTTTGGTAATAGCATAGAGTGTGTGTGTGTGTGTGTGTGTGTGTGTGTGTGTGTGTGTGTGTGTGTGTGTGTGTGGTCGTGTGTGTGTGTGTGCGCGAGCGCGCGCGCGCGCGTGTGTGTGTATGTGTGTGTGTGTGTGTGTGTGTGTGTGTGTAAACGCGATTTATGGAATTCTGTAAACTTTTGTTTAGATTGGTGTGAATGGAAGTCAGCCTCCGTCTGTGCAACAACCACCCAGTGCATTTTGGATCATATATTTTACGGAAGACAGATTTTTAAGCTTTTTAGCGATTTAAAAAAAAAAAGTCTGTTCTACTAAAGTTATATATCTTTTTTTTTCCTTCACAATTGTAGAAAATTGACTTTTCGAGATGACGACCCTGATATAGCATTTTTTTTTTCGGTCGGCTGAGCTATAAGCAACCTGATTTGATTTGATTTGAATGTCTGGGTGTTCCCGCGTTGATGGCCAGGTTTTCTTCCCCGATGTCGTCCAAATACGGCTCACTCTTCTGCTGACTCGCTTTTCTTCCTGTCTCATATACCAGTTAACATTGCTGGTACCAGACTATTCCGACCGAAAATCATCCGATTTCACA
Organism: Conus betulinus; assembly: GCA_016801955.1. Classification (NCBI taxonomy): domain Eukaryota; kingdom Metazoa; phylum Mollusca; class Gastropoda; order Neogastropoda; family Conidae; genus Conus; species Conus betulinus. Next base: position 280,956 of record JADBJO010001989.1, on the reverse strand, counting down.
CGACAGCACGTCTGCAGAGTTTACATTGATAGGTTGGCAAAACCCGTGTCTGGACGGGAAAGGAGAGAGAGAGAGAGAGAGAGAGAGAGAGAGAGAGAGAGAGAGAGAGAGATAGAGAGAGAGAGAGAGAGAGAAGTATTCAGGCTACGCTGATCTCTCAGACGTCTCTGCGCTAGACGATCAGTCATGGGGGCCACTGAGCTTTGCCCAACGCCTGCGTCCAAAACCAGCACCTGCACGATGTTGAAGTAAGGTCTTTGTGTATCCACGTTGACGGTACTGATCAGCTGTGTGGTGCATTTTAGAACTGTTATTACCACAGACTGACTGTCGTCATGATGGATGTCTGTGTTACTGTCATGTGCATTGCAGTCAACAGTCGCGTGTACACCTGCCGCCATGGTGGAGTGGTTGGCATCGTAGATTGCTGGCTAGAAGGTCGTGGGTTCGATTCTCATCAGAGCCATTTGTTTGTAGGATTTTGGGGCTCTTATCTAGAAGTTAGCCAGATGTGTTGTGAGTCCAAAGGAGAAGACCTGAACCACAGCCAAATGTCATCCACTTAGCAGATGCGTCATTGAGCATGTTCGCTCAAATTTTCTGACCAACACTGCAAGTGTCTGGAGTTGTCGTCCCTAGGTGACATCAGGGTATATTATGAAAGACAGGGCAGACTACAGCCCTGTCATTCAGTCTCTGACCTGAACTGAACTTCATAGCGTCATCTTCATCATCCCCCCATCCTTGTCGATAGCGATAAACACGTCTCCAAGTTCTGCTGCCCTGCATGTCTTGCTCTCACGATGATCTCTGCATTGATTTTTCACCACTATGGGCACGTCCATTACGACGGTCATTTGACGGACGTGGTGCCCCCCTCCGGAAGGGTGCTGTGGCTCCCACGATTTGACAATGATTGTCGTTAGCAGGGTGTTTAATGGGTACCATCCTATGCA
>JADBJO010001989.1:257500-275000 GCA_016801955.1 Conus betulinus | reverse complement strand
TCACTTTCGAAGAGCGTGTGTGCAACGAGAATGGAAAAAGCAGACCGATATTCCTATCAGTCTGACCACGTTACTATTTTTGGATGTTGGGGACAGATGCACTGGCTGAACGAAATCCGTAAGGATTTCCTTTTTGACCTGTAGCCCTTAAAGGCCAGATGTGCCTTGTCCATGTAGTAGATGATGTCAATTTTAAATGGAAAGAAGCCGAATTAGGAACAGGAAACTAGGAATTAGGAAATTCGTGTTTGGTACAGAGCTTTATATATATATATATATATATATATATATATATCTATCTGTCTGTCTGTCTGTCTATCTATCTATCTATCTATCCATTTATCTATGTCTCTCTCTCTCTCTCTCTCTCTCTCTATATATATATATATATATATATATATATATATATATATATATATATATATAAAGAGAGTGTGTGTGTGTGTGTGTGTGTGTGTGTGTGTGTGTGTGTGTGTGTGTGTGTGACGCAATATGATTTGTCGAACTGTGTATACTTCGTTTCGATGGTAGAAAGAGACCATGATGTCGTCATTCACCTGGGCAGCTACCCCCCGTTCTTGATCATAGATTTTACGGCATAAAAGATTCTGAAGCATTTTGGCGTGTTTAGTTTAAAAAAAAAAAAAAACTTTTTAGAAGTTATGTATTTTTTTAACAAGTGTCTTGAGAGTTTAAATTGACAAGATGGCAGCCCAGATATGGCCTCTTGCCGTCCGTCTGGCTGTAGGTAACCTGATTGGATTTGAATGTCTGCATGTTCTGTGCTGATGGCCATGTTTACTTTCCAGACGTTGTCCAAAGATGACTCACTCTTCTGTCGATTCGCTTCTCTTTCTGTCTTACCTACGGGAAACATGTTGGTTACCAGAGACTTTTCGACTGAAAAATGGTCCGATTTCATAGAGCAATGCGTCTGTAGAGCCTGCACTCATGGAGGGAGTACCGCCAGTCCCCGAGGAGAAGGCTCATTTCTCGGACATCTCATCACTAAGCGATTAGTCAGTATGGCCACCGAGCTTTTCCAAACACCTGCGTCCAATACCAGCACCTGCACTGTCTCTGTTGGGGTCAGTGTTGAAGTAAGGTTCCTTGTGTGTCCATGCTGATGGTACCAATCAGCTGCATGGTGCATTTAGCAGCATTATTACCCCAGACTCTCTCTGTCGTCATGATTGATGTCTATGCTACAGGCATGTGTGTTGCATTCGATGTCTGTGTGTACACCAACCATCGTGACAAGGTGGTTGGCATCGTGGATTGTGTGCTGGAAGGTCGTGGGTTCCATTCGCATCAGAGTCTTTTTTTTTTTTTTTTAATTCAATGGTCCTGACCAGCGGGTCCCTGCAGCTGAGTATATTATGGGTTAAAATGGGAAGAGACTGGAACCAGACAGTTAAGTTTCAACCACTAAATGGCTGCTTCCACGAGAGCGATGCTCAAATTTTCTAACCAACACTGCAGCTATCTGTATCTGTCGGGCCTGGTTGACGTCAGGGTGTGGTATGAAGGGAAACACAGAGTACGAGCCTGTCACGTAGCCTCTGACCGGAACGAAACGTCATAGTATCGTCCACATCATCCCCATGCTTGTCGGTCACCTTATAAATGTCACACATGTCTGTGGCTCTTCATGTCCTGCTTTTGACATCAGTGTTGATTTCTCCTCTACGCCTGTGCCTTTGTTGACTTTGTTCTGAGTTCGCCGATCTTGGCAAGCTCATTAGGACTGTCATTTGACGGAAATGGGTGGCGTCTCCAGAGGTGTGGGGGAGGAGAAAGTCGTTTTCTCACCCTGGTTCTGTGTTACTTAATTCTTGTTGTCAGCTTAGACGGTAGTGTCCTTCGTATTGTAGATCGAAGCAGGCACCACTGAACACGACCAACGCGACTCGGTTGCAATGTATTGTCTGTTCTGGTGGGTTGCCTCTTGATGACACGTTGTTGTCTTATCCATGTGGATTTCCAATGCTGGAGATGTGGTGGGACAGGCCAAAGTGCAGCCTCTTTGTATGTAGAGGGGAATGAGCGGCGTCGGAGTAATGCCACGAAAGGGGCACAGATGAGACAGCACAACAAATAAATGCTGGTGTGTGTTGGATAGTGGTTCTTCTATATCAGACGCTGTCAGGTCGCTAGCACCACTGATCAGCTTCATTCTGTAATTCATATTGTTCGTGGCCTGGGCGACTGCAAGGGGGCTGTATCAGGGCTGTAGTCATCTTCGGCGTTGTTGTTTTGCTGTCCTTGTCTGGTCATATCTGAGAGAGAGAGAGAGAGAGAGAGAGAGAGAGAGAGAGAGAGAGAGGGAGGGAGGGAGGGAGGGGAGAGAGAGAGAGAGAGAGAGGGGGAGAGAGAGAGAGAGAGAGAGAGAGAGAGAGAGAGTGAGAGGGAGGATTTTTTTCTATCGAAGACAAAGTAATGAAACCACATAACCAACTAGAAGATCGAAGAGACGAATGAAATCCTTACTGCTGAGGGAGAAGGGATGAAATCAATTATTGATGAAGCGCCATAGCTCTTATTCAATTATAGACTGTGGAAGCACGCACACGCGCTCGGGAGCGAGAATTCGTGTGTGTTTCAATGTGTGTGCGTGTGTGTGTGTGTGTGTGTGTGTGTGTGTGTGTGTGTGTGTGTGTGTGTGTGTGTGTGTGTGTGTGTGTGCATGTGTGTGTGTGTGTGTGTGTGTGTGTGTGTGTGTGTGTGTGTGTGTGTGTGTGAACTTGCGCTATGAATGTGTGTGTGCATGTGTGTGTGTGTGTGTGTGTGTGTGTGTGTGTGTGTGTGTGTGTGTGTGTGTGTGTGTGTGTGTGTGTGTGTGTGTGTGTGTGTGTGTGTGTGTGTGTGTGTGTGTGTGTGTGTGTGTGTGTGTGTGTGTGTTTCACGTGTTTATAAAAATCGCACAAAGTGAGGGAAGGCAGTTTTTTCAATTCGATGTCGATTTAATGTATCCCATAGAGGCATTTGATTCACATATGTTTGTGAATGGTGTGCGTGACTGTGTTTGTATGTGCGCATACGTGCGTGTGCATGCATGCGGAGCAGGTGTGCTCGTCTGTGTGTATCTGTGTGTACATGTATGAGAGCGTCTTACATACTTGCCCTTACCATGCTTACGTTACACGTCTCTACGGTCTCATACCTCCGACCCTCTCCACAATAACATAATCAGGCCTCTCCCTCCGCCATTCAGCATCCATCCCAGACCACCAGATCTGAGCGTCTGGAAGCACGTTTGGTCAATACTCCCTCGCAATTGGATGATCAGGCGTGGGCCATATGTCTGTCACACAACTCCAGAGACCTTCGACCAGCAGGGGAGAGAGAGAGAGAGAGAGAGAGAGAGAGAGAGAGAGAGAGAGAGAGAGAGAGAGAGAGAGAGAGAGAGAGAGAGAGAGAGAGATTCGATAGTGTCTGGTTTTTTCTGTGAGCATCAGAGGGTCTGTTTGTTGTTCCAGTCACATTGACAGATGAGTCTTGCCCACTTGGCGGTTAGTCTGTGGATATAGCGTTCCTTCCACATTCTTCACACGTATCGTCCTCCTACGTGCATCTCTTCGTTGACCGCTTTGCTGCTTGTGTGGGGATGATGGTAGAACAGGGAAGAAAGGGGATGGAGTGGAGATTTTATCATGCACGACCAATGATCGCTGCTGGAGCGGTTGATTTTCTGATTGACTCGCCCCCTCCGTCCCATGCCCTAACCCCTAACACACACACACACCTACCCCTCCTCCCCAACCTTCTTGAGGATTCTAGCGGATCTTTCAGTGGAAACAGTATCCCTGCGTTCTGAAAATTCTGTTAGGAAATCTCTTTTCTGTCCCTTTCGACTATAACCCACACACACACACACACACACACACACACACACACACGCACGCACGCACGCACGCACACACGCACGCACGCACGCACGCACGCACGCACACACACACACACACACAACCCCCCCGCTCCAAACTCCCCCTTTTCTTCATTACACGTGTTCATGATCTACATTTGTTTCGCCCCGTCTTTATTCATATTTTCACCCGTCTTTACTATTTGCGACATGTCAGTATTTTATAGTAGTCTACCGACTGGGAAGCGACAATGTCAACGCTTCGGATGTCAAGAGTCCACCTTAACTGTCCATTCAGCGGTGTTCATTTGCATATATACCTTTTTTTAATTTTTTTATTTTATTTTATTTTATTTTTAGAGGAGGGGGCGGGGCTGTTATAATCATCATGAATTCTTAACGCTCTTTCTGGAGATGAAAAATCAAGCGGAATAGCTAGCGCCACTAGCGCGACCTAACTTCATCCATCGGTAGATTAGCTATTACACTATAAAGTGTTGTAAATCGCTCTTATGTGTTTGTTGTTTATTCATGGTAGGCGATTGGATTCAGAGATCTGGACGCATCCTAAACTTTTATCTCTGAGTCGTGAGAACCCTAAAAAATGACCCCATGTAGTCTCCTGAACAATACTCAACCTGCAAGTTAAACTCCTGACGCTTTATTTTCTCTGTTTCTCTAAGGAAGATAGTCCTTACAGTAGGTAAACAGACTATGGGAGATAAAATGGAGGCAATTGGACATGACCGCGAATTTCGGGGGCACAGCTAGGTTTCCTGTTGTGTTCTTTTTATTATCTGTCTGGAAGTAAATGGAACAGTTCATGCGGAAGGCGTGTGGATTGGTTCCGAGAAGGCAAAAATCGTGACCGCACCCTCAAGGGCATTGAGACAGAAAAGCAAAATGAAAGGCTAGAACGTCAAGAGATTTAAATACTTGGGTGCCGTCGACACCAAAGAAGGATACGAAACAGAAGACCTCACCAAAACACTGCAGGCGATAGATGCGCAAATGAAGCTGGAGATCATCTGACCTTACCTGCAAAATTAGGACCATGTGTTAATGAGTTTTTTCTTTTCCTGTGTGTGCTTGCGAAACATCGATGCTCACTGCAGATTCCAAAGACGAATCCAAAGCCTCGAGATAAGGTATTACCGCAAAGCTTCCGCTGTGGCGTAGTGGTCAGTGTCGTAGATTCTCGGACTGGAAGGTCGGAAGTTCGACTTGAATCAGAGCCATTGAACCTTTGAATGGAAGTGTCTCTTATAGTACTGCTCAAACTTCCTGACCAACACTGCAGGTATCTGTATCTCTTGGGCCTGGTTGACGGCAGGATATATTATGATGAAAGTAAGTATCATCAATCAGCATAAAAAGTCTCAGATTCTATTGCCCTTTGTGTCCTTCAATCATGATGACCTCAGTTGCTCTGCAAGTCTTTGCTCCTGGCGAGATCATGTCGGGGTTATCGGTACTGGCAACTTCATGAGGGCCGTTATTGCATGAACATGGTGGTGCCCTCCGGATGGGGACATTCACTGACGCTGGTTCAGCAATTAAACAGTAATTGTCGTCATTAGAGGGATTTGCAGGTTGTGTCTTGCGTGTGTCAAATCAGAACAGGCACCACTGAATATCGAACTAACTCTACGGCAGTGCAGTGTCTCCTCTGGTGGCTTTTCTCAGGGTGACTTGACATTGACCGCTCACGGTGGATCGGCGTTGCCAGCGTTGCCAGGAGACAAGCCAGGGTATGGCTGTGGATGGGGCGCCAGAACAAGCAGGGTGTTGGTGATGGCACTGAAATGGCATTGAAGATAAGACAGGGGAAAAAAAATAGAAGAGGAAGATTATACCTCAAGGTCCTGAACATCTCATTCGCATAGCTCTTCACCGATGAGAAAGTCCGCAACAAAGTCAGGTGAGCCACTGAATCACATGATCACATGAAAATCTGTTCACTAGTATGAAGAGGGAGAATAATGAAATGGTACGGAATGGTTTCCCTGGGTGGGAAGGTCGGCTGTGGAGGAGGGGAGCATCCTGTTTGGCTCAGCGCCAGGAGGATGAAGAGGCAAACAGCAGGAAGTGATGAACGACATGTCTGTACTGTGTGCCAGCTTCCATACCAAGAGAACTGGAAGAGATTGGACACGTTGTCAGAAAAGTCGTCGTTATTGCCTCTCTCTCTCTCTCTCTCTCTCTCTCTCTCTCTCTCTCTCGTTATTGCTCTCTCTCTCTCTCTCCTCTCTCTCCTTTGTCTCTCTCTCTCTCTCTCTCTCTCTCTCTCTCTCTCTCTCTCTCTCTCTCATCTCTCTCAAAAGCACATTCCTGTCACTTGTTGTGCCTAGCTTCACAACTTACTCAACACAACTCAAATCGTTGGAATACCTTGGCTTAAAAAAAGGTCCGTCTGCTATGTGTCTCAGCATCCCTACAGCTGTCATATGTCTGTCCAACAAGGAGAAGGAACAGGTGAGGCGATCATCGTGGTGTGCAGAGAAGAGTGAGAGTAGTTGGTGGGGGGGGGGGGGGGGGGGGGGGGAGGTAGAGTCCATGGAATCACACAGCGTACGCCTCCCCTGAGCGTGAGTATCTTCTCCAGTCGTATCTGCAGATGGGTTTTCGCCCACAAGACAATGGTGTATTATATCATACCATCATGACTTACACAATATCATCACCAACATCATATAAACATACGTCGCCAGACTGTTCAACATTCTTTAGCTGAACATGATTTATGCACTGAGGTGCAATGCAAATCCTCTCAGGTCCTCAACTCCGCACCCTATCCCCCCCCCCCCCCCCCCCCCCCCCCCCCCTTTCATCATGAACTCCTCTGCCTTAGCCTCTTAATGTTTCAATGGGGGCAATATATCTGTCAAACAACTTGAAGGGCTCGTCCACAAACGATGGGAGTGTTGAGCTAGAGAGAGAGAGAGAGAGAGAGAGAGAGAGAGAGAGAACTCAGAACTCAGACGGTTATGTCATGTAAAGGCCATTGCCCCTCATGAAGGGGGATATGGAGCACATAACACCAATATAAGAATTATAAAGAACACTTGGAAGACTGGATGGACTACTCTGTCTCGAAGTCATGACTGATTTAAACTGAAATGCCTTGAATAAGTGAATTAAGAAATTTCTTGCCTTGCTTTCATTCTGGGATGCCATGAGCAGGCTTAACTGAAACTGACAGGAGTCCTTGGAAATTTTTGTCGGTATATATTGTGCTCTTAAACTAGATATTTGACAGCAGCATAACACAAAATTAAGTTCGTCTTCTTTTCCATTTTTGCATACTAGAAAGTTAAATCTGTCCCAGTATATTTACTGTAACGATATTACGATAACGATACTGCTATGTCTGAAATTCCTAGTCTAGATTTGGTCATTGTCAGTTTCAAGTGTTTACCTAAATCCATTAGCAAATAACGTTTGACATCATGTATCGAACATAATGTCCTATACATAATAAATCTATCGCTATTTTTGACATGAAATTCCCATTCCTATTACCTGCATGTAATCAATCTGTCTTTTAATTCACATTGAAATGATCTATCATTTTCCACGCCTTGGTTTCTCCAAACATAATCAAATCCAAATTGATACAGTTTCCAACGGACATTTGAAGCCCAATTTCTTTTGCCTCTTGCATCTAGGTCGTATAACATAATATAAAGTTAAATGTAATTTAAGTGGCATATGATCCGAATGAAACCTAACATGAATATCAAGTTCACAGAATGATTCAAACATGGCAAACATGTCACTCGACGTTAGAAAACAATCAGTAACACTACTGCCTGAATCTAAGATGTATGTGTAGCAAACGCAGCGGTCGCCATCGCATGCACCATTCAGAATACGTAAATGAAAATGTGATACATAAATTCAACAGGAGTTTACCATAGCTATTCAACACTTTGTCTTGAGAGAGAGAGAGAGAGAGAGAGAGAGAGAGAGAGAGAGAGAGAGAGAGAGAGAGAGAGAGAGGAGAGAGAGAGAGAGAGAGAGAGAGAGAGAAATTTACCATGCTGGGTGTACCTTGGTTTTGTTGAGTGTGTTGAGAGAACGTTCGATCATGTCTGTAATGGAAAGTTCCAACTCCATTTTTAAATCATAGGAGAGCTGCAGCTTTGGTAGGAAGATCAAGGCAGAATCCGTTGGCGGCTTTCTCCAATATTGAGGAGAGAGAGACAGAAGACAGACAGACAGACAGACAGACAGACAGACAGAATATCAGCGAAGGTTGTTGTGTCTGACCTTCCGTGGACAGACAGACAAACAGACTGACAGCAGGACATGCGTTTGGCATGGTTCCAGTCGCCTTCAGAGGGAAGTCTCACCTACTTGGCAGCTGTTCTCAAGTCATACTCTCTACCATCTCCATCTCCATCATACTCTCCTTCACTTTTTTCACTCTACTCTCAGCCACCCCCTCTGATCCTACAGCTCTCTCTCTCTCTCTCTCTCTCTCTCTCTCTCTCTCTCTCTCTCTCTCTCTCTCTCTGGTTCCTTGTGTCTCTTTTGTCTCTCTGTCTGTCTGTCTCTCTGTCTGTCTACAGGCTTGTCTGTCTGTCTCTGTCTCTCACTGTTTCTGTCTGTCTGTCTGTCTGTCTGTCTGTCTGTCTGTCTCTCTCTCTCTCTCTCTCTCTCTCTCTCTCTCTCTTTCTAAGGTTCAGTTCCAAGTTCAGTTCCAGTTCAAGTTCTGTTGTTACAGCCCAGTTGACAATATAGAGCTTTTTCAGAGGTGTGAAACTCGTACAGGAAAAAATAAACCCGCCACCACCCTGAACAAGTCAGACCATTCAATGAATACTATGTGTCCTGAAAGAGAAACGAGCAACAAAAGCGCTTCATGTCATGGAAGCCGAACTGTTGGTATCTTCTTGTATATCACACCAGGCTCTGCTGGCAGCACCAGGCATTCCACTTGATTTCTCACAGACGAAGTTGTTTTTTTTTTTTAAAGTTATACAAAGTAGTGCTTAACATGTAGATGCCCATGAAGACATATGGGCAACTAGACACTGCAATACAGACAACTAATGTCCACTTCGGATACTGTGTACAATTTTGACGACCTTGTCGGCAGGATAGAACAACAACAACAACAACAACAACAACAACAGCAACAACAACAACAACAACTAGCATACCAGTCATTGCGATCAGCATAAAATGTGAAAGCATTTCCAGAACAAAGACCTGAAATTGATCCTCAAAGGAAACAATAGAGAAGATGATAAATTCAGGTCTATACTCTCAGGAGAAGGAAGGTAAAATACCCAACAGCGATTAAAAGACTAAAACATAGTAACCGAACTTAAAGAGCATGTATGGTTTGGTTTTTACTCTGGCCGTTTTATGTTTTCAACATTTTAAAAGATTGTGATGTATAGTCTGATTTTTGTTTTTTGTTGTTGTCAGCCACGTTAATTTTAATGAAGTAGAAAACGTTTTTGATTCCGGTATTCCAAGACCCACTGTTTCGGATACTTTTATGTGTAGTTTTTCCATTCACTTTGTTCGGTTTGTTTTTCACACAAAAATGTAACAGTATCGTTGTAAAGTCGGAAAACGTGTCTTGTGGATTAGTTAGTAAGAACTATAAATGGATGAGATTTTATATTTTTAAAAAAAGTTTTTTTAAAACTGCCACCCTGTCCACAGAAGTTAGTTATCTTTTCACACAAATCTTGAACCTGTTTTACATCTGCTAATTTTTCAGAACGATTAGTATCTGCGCAGTTTTGTAATCATAGGTAAACTGGACTCAGATAACTTTGACCTTTTGTTGATTCCACTCCATAGCTAAGCGGCGCGTGTATGAACAGCTGAGTTCTTACAGCTTCTGAACCCAACCCAACTGGACTAATTTTCCCAGGATAATTTGTGTAGGTTTGTTTTCCCCTCTCTTTAAACAGGATTTACAGCCCTGATATGGCCAGTGTGCTCGCTTAGGCCATAGACAACACGAATGAAATTGAACGGAATCATGACAGCAAATGAAGCGGTGGATGGGCTCTCTGCTATAATCGTTAAGGGGGCAAGTGATGTAAAGCTTTGGGGCTGGTTTGGATAGCTGAAGGTGAATTCCTGTTAGGAATCTTTGCTTGCAAGTTATTGCTTTCATGATGAAAAGCATTGCTGTGATGGAATAGCAATGCAAGTGCGGTACATTAACGACAAAACGAAAAATGTAATAGGTTTGATTTTGAGGAAGGAATGGGCATGGATAAATTATTGTCTTTCCATGCCTCTCTCTCTCTCTCTCTCTCTCTCTCTCTCTCTCTCTCGGGGGGCATGCGCAAGATGGCGGAACTGTAAACATCACCTACAGCCAGCTGCGGCATTGTTTGAGAAATATCGATAGCCAGTAGAAAGTTAAATTGATATTTAGTGAAAAGCAGGTGTGGGAAGGTGAGTGGATAAGGGAGTCACGTTAAAATGATCGACCTGACCTTGTGGAGGGCCAGAATTGGCCATTTTTGTTGTGTCATGAACTCGGCAAGAAATGCAGTGCGTGCAAAGCAGGTGGGTGGCAGTGACTCGCCTGTCGTGTCACTCCGGGACTGTGTAACTGTGTATCTCCTGTGCATGTTTGGGGTGTTGCTGGTGTGGAGTCTGAAAAACGAACATTGAGATGATGCTGGATATGAGAAATGTGCTGTTGGAGGGAGGAGACGGTGACGGGGTGACCACGCCATGTGTCAGTGAACTGGGTCGTGACAGTGTCGGTGGCGGAGTACACACACCGACACAACAGTCACCGGCCTACAGGTTCCAGCACTTGTAGCAGCGTGTGTGATCAACGTGGTGTTCTCAGCCAGGAGACTGCTGCTAAGTGGTGACATTGAACAGAACCCGGACCTACTGACACCACGGACAAACACCTTTCCGACACGACAACAGAAATGGGTGCCACCGCCAGTTCTCTCCCTACTGACGCACTCAGCAAAATTCTCAGCGCTATCTCCGACTTAAAAGAAGAAATCACTCAGCAACGTGAACGACAACATGAACAGAATGTGTCAATTAAAAAACGATCTTGTGGATATAAAAATCGCGCAGTTAAACAGTGTCAGTGTGAAAAATGTGAAGAAATAAACAGACGGTGTGACAGACTTGAGACTGACAACAAACGCTTGTCAGACACTGTATCATCACTAACAAGAGACATGGACGAGTTATTTACAGAGACGACAGGGCAGGGGGAGGAGACAAACAACTTGAAAACAGCTGTCAGTGATTTGAAGGGAGAAGTAGAAAAGATGACAGAAGAAATCGACAGATTGGAGGGATTCTCTAGAAGAGACAATTTAAGAATATATGGCCTCCCACAGCAAAACACCAAGAGAGGACTACGACACGTGTGCCAGGATCGTGTGTGACACACTGAACTCTGTGGACAGGACAAGGGCATGGACACCACAGGAACACATTGCTAGGGCTCACAGAGTAGGACAGCCACGTGATGGACAAACACAAACAATGATCGTTAAAATTACACACTGGAGGGACACAAATGTTCATCATCAGAGATCGTCAGCTTCGTTCTGAACTGGAGAAGGTTGGTGTGAGAGTTGCGAACGATCTGACGAGGAGACAGACAGAGACTGACACTAAACACGAGGGAAAGTCAGCATATTTTGTGCGAGGGAAATTTGTTATTGGTGCAAAACGACCCGATCCTCGTAGTTATGCTGAGGTGACAGCCGGATCGGCGGTACCTGAAGTAAACAATTCGCACATGCAGAATGTAAACACAGGCGGCAGACCCTCAGCCAATGACAGACGAGATCCCGTGTTTGACGTTAATGACGTCAGTCAGCGAGGCGACCGTGCGCATGAACAGCAGCCAACCAGCGGCGCAGCTTCTTCACCTGCTGCTAAAAATAACTCCTCGCACAGCGGCACCAGTGGCAACGCGCGGCGGGTGACAACACAACAGAGGGGGATGCACGGGTATCTTAGGGGCTTAGCGTCTCGTGTCAGGTCTTCCCCTCACAGTGACGGTAGCCCATAGAGGCAGCCCAGGCCAGCGCCAGTGCCAGTGCCAGAACCTTACGGTCAACGACTAAATAGCATGAGGCGAACCATCAAGCTTTGGAATTGACTTTTTTGAATTACAATGTGGAACATTTATTAAACAAATTGCATGACTGTTCTTTTATAAATTATATCAATTCCTTTGATGTTGTCTGTCTGACAGAAACCTTTGTCGGTGCAAGCTTTGATTATGAAACCATTTTTCCAGAGTTTAGAAAATTTGCTGCTCCAGCTACAAAATTTACAGTACATGGGAGAAACTCTGGAGGAGTGTTAGTGATGGTTAAGAAACATTTGGAACCATTTGTAAAACAAATTAAGGTCGACTGCGCAGCAGTAATGCTGTTGTGCTAAAGATGGACAGTAGATTGTTCAACATTGGAAAAAGATGTTGTTTATGTGGGTTGCTATGTGGTGCCAGAAGGAGGTCCAGCTTACAACCATATGCAGGTAAAGGACGGAGTTGTCGTTCTTGAAGAAGCTCTGTCAGAGGTAATACGTAATGATGATGCCTGCCTCATGATATGTGGAGATCTCAATGCAAGAACGGGATGCAAACAATCAAGGCAGGAAAACATGCTTATTTATCAGGCACTTAACCCGATGTGGGAGTGATGAAAATGATGATGATGATGATGATGATGATGATGATGATTTGGAATTTCATAAATGTCGTTGTTCAAAAGACCAATCGATTAACAGTTTTGGGAGATCATTGTTAGATTTGTGTTATTTGTTTGATCTGATTATATTGAATGGCTGTTGTGTTGATGACAAAGAAGGGGAATTCACTTTTATTTCCCCAAATGGGTGTGTGATGTGATTGATTATTTTCTAGTCTCTTCTCAACTGAAGGAATCTTGCAATGTGAAAGTTGGGGACAAACTGTTTTCTTGGCACTTACCTGTAGAAATGAAATGGAAGAATGGGTTTAACGAAACTAAAAAAGACAACTCAGCACTGCAGAGTAATGAAGAAAAAAAAGATTGTATGGATTGACGAAAATGAACAATTGTTTAAAAATGAATTAGAATCAAATGATTTTAGAAACATTATGGAAAGAATTTCTCAGAATTGTCATAACGTTGATTTATGTATTGAACTTTTTGTGAATGCTTTGTGTGGTGCCGCAGCGCGTGCATGATGAGAAAAGGTTTATAACGTAAGGAAAAAGTGTGATGAATGGTTTGATATGGAATGTCGACAAAAACAAGGTCTGGTCAAAAATCTGCTTCAGAGGTATAGGAGAGCTAAAACCGAGCCATATAAGACAGAGCGTAAAGGTGAGTACGTTAAAGAAAGAATAGAATACATTGATTTTAGGAAAAAGAAAAAGAAAGAATTTGACGACGAGATTAGATTACAAAGATTAAAAGAATCAGCCAATGACCCAAAGCGTTTCTGGTCAGCAGTAAGACAAGTAAACAGAAAGACAACGATAACCAATGATATCACATCTCAGCAATGGATGATCATTTCTTTAATGTCTTTAACCATTCTTGTAACACAGTGGAAGGCAGTGGAGTAGAAACACAAGAATTAGAAACAGAAATGACGGAAACAGATGAACCTTTATTCAACGAACCGATTACTACACAAGAAGTGATTGACGGCATAAAACATTTGAAAGGTGGGAAGAGTGCAGGGCCAGATGAAATTGTAGGGGAAATGCTGAAAAGTTCTAATCGTTTAGTAATTGATGTTCTGACATTGATATTAAATAACTTGTTTCGGAGCGGGTCATTTCCGGTTGAATGGGCTAAATCAATCATAGTTCCTATCCACAAAAAGGGAGATGTAAACACTCCTGATAACTACCGAGATGTAGCACTGACAAGTGTTGTCAGCAAAGTTTACACACACATTTTAAATGTGAGATTAAAACGTTGGGCAGACCGGGAAGGGAAGAGAAAATCGTGGAGGAGCAAGCAGGATTCAGATCTGGGTACAGCACAACTGATCATATTTTACGTTGTTTGCTCTTGTACAAAAATACATGCATAGAAATACAAAATTGTATGTCGCTTTTGTTGATTTCAGGAAAGCTTTTGATTCCGTAAATAGAAATATTTTATGGAATGTTCTTAGAAAAAACGGAGTCAATGGAAAGTTATATATATGGCATTACGGGGAATGTACGACTCTCTCTTGGCATGCGTGCGTGAAAAATGTGTTTATTCTGATTTCTTCAATTGTCCACGTGGAGTCAAGCAAGGTTGTCTTTTAAGCCCACAATTGTTTTCTTTTTTTTTATCAATGAGCTTGCTATAGAACTCTCAAGAAATGGTAAACATGGTATTCAGATTATTCCAGGTGCCGTGGAGATTTTTATGATGCTGTTTGCCGATGATGTAATTCTGTCTAGTACAGCAATAGGATTGCAAAACCAATTGAATGTTTTGAAAACAGGAAGCTGATAAACTACAGTTGACAGTAAACCTTGATAAAACCAACACTATTGTGTTTCAAAAGGGGATATTTAGCTAGGAATGAAGTTTGGTGGTATGGTAGTTCTGAGGTTAAAGTGACCAATTCGTATAAATACTTAGGTATGTTTTTTACAACAAAATTAAGTTTGAATTTAAGTTGGTGTGAAACAAGCAGAAAAGGCAAAAAGGGAGTGATAGAAATTTTGAGAACATTAAGGGAAATTAAATACTACTGATCCAGACATATTTTGGAAGCTATTTGATACCCAGATTGAACCGATTCTTACATATGGTGCTGAAATGGGGGACTGGAGAATAATCCAACATAGAAAGAGTGCACACTTATGCAATCAAACGGTTTCTGAATGTTCCGATTCATTCATCCAATAAAATAGCTTACGGTGAAACAGGAAGGTACCCTTTGTACATCAGATGTATTGTAAAGTGCGTTAGATACTGGTGTAAAATAATACGATTACCAGAAGCTAGACTGAGCAGGCAAGCCTACGACATGATGCTGCAACAATGTGAATCAGGAAATGTTAACTGGGCCTCTAAAATAAAGAAAGTGCTAACAGAGAATGGGTTTGGAATAGTATGGTTGAACCAGGGAGTCGGAAACGAAACCTTTTTTATGTCTGAATTCAAAGATAGACTAATTTCCTCGTATAAACAAAAACTGGCATAGCCAACTAGAAGAACATGATAGATATTCCTGGTTTCTGTCCTTCAAAAGTAATTTGGAGGCAGAAAAGTATTTACATGTAATATCTAATCGGTGGCAAAGAGGTATCCTTGCAAGATTTAGAAATAGAACACTGGGATTAAATGCTAATAAAAGATGGTATCTAGATAATGATGCTGTTGATGATTCATGTCCATTGTGTAATGATGTTGCAATTAGAGAAGACGAGTTACATTTTTTGTTCAACTGTCCTGCTTATGAGAACATTAGAAAAAAAAAATCAAGACTATTTGCTCATAACACAGTCAAGAGTCGAAAACCTTAACAGTATTTTGCAAAACAAATGATGAAACATTGTTAAAGATGCTGGCAAAATATGTAACAGAAGCTGTAGATACGCGGAAGAAAATTGTGAATGAATAAAAGTTCAGAACACTGAGGGGATATCAATTATATTTCTCTTTTAAGGTGTAGAAAACTTATTTGACCTTAAAGCTTGATGGTTCAAGTGAACGGTTTTTCATAATATCAGTCAAGATGACTTATTTGTACAGAAAAAATATGTGTGAATGGGGAGAAGGGAGGATAAGGATATAAATGCGTGCGTGCAAGTCGATGGAAGATAGGATGGATCAGAATGTGTGTGTGAGGGGAATGGTTGCTGTGTGAGAATGATTTGGTACTAGATATTACACAAGAAATGCAAATGAGTGATGAAAATGGAAATAATTTCTAAATTTTGCTTAGTTGTATAGACATCTAATTTGCAGTTTTTCTTTTGTTTTGTTTTTCTTCAATGAAAAAAAAAAAAAAAAAAAAAAAAAAAAAGACATTGTACCCCCTTGACAAAAAGGCTATCAGCCAATGTCAATAAAAGATGTCAGTGTCAGAGTCAGTCTCTCTCTCTCTCTCTCTCTCTCTCTCTCTCTCTCTCTCTCTCTCTCTCTCTCTCTCTCTCCGTCCGTCTGTCTGTCTGTCTCTGTCTCTGTCTCTGTCTGTCTGTCTCTGTCTCTGTCTCTGCTCTCTCTCTCTCTCTCTCTCTCTCTCTCTCTCTCTCTCTCTCTCCTCCCAAAGTACACAACCTATCACTGACAGCATCACATTGACAAACAACCACTCGCCATGCAATGGTTAGCTACTGGTTCGATGAAACAGTCTGGTCACCTTATCAACAAACGCCTCCCCCCTTTCTGCAGGGTTCCAAAGTGCACGATGTCTCTGTGAAACCAATGAGGAGGTCAGTGAGTACAGCAATCCACAATTGTAGCCTTCTCCCCAGACGACGGAGTGTAGATGCCTGTGTGAAGAAAGTGGGACCGTACACGCAATCTTTGCACCCTGTTGAAATGAACCGCCCAATGTGTTGGTTCTTCTTCCCGATCGGCCCTCTCACCCCGTCCCTCCCCCATCCCCACGTCTCCATTGCCTCCACATTCTCCTCATTTTCCGTCTCCAACCCCTCTTCCTCCCCCTTACTCTCCTCGTTCACCCCCGTCTCAAGTCATTCTCGAACAATCCTCTTGGAAACATAAACAACCAACCAACAAACAGATAACCGAAGCCAAAAAAAGAGGGGAAGACCCCAATACTAGCTTAGGCTGGCTGTTCTGTTCTGTGTTTTATCTTATCTTCCTTTATCAATTTTTTTTTTTTCAATTTCATCGCCCCCCCCCCCCCCGTCTTTTCCCCCCCCCTGTTTCTTTCATCCCTACCGCCTGCTACCCCCCTGGAAGTCTGACACGGTGGATCTTTAACAGCTCACTGCCACTACGTTCAGCAGTGGGGCTTAAACCTTAGAATCTACCCACCAATGCTTAATGAATTTGGACCGAGTCCATTTAGTCATCATACTGAAGAATTCATAAAACAGGGCATTGCCAACTCCTGCCCCATGTTCTTCAAAAAATCAAAATGTTCCGATTACACCTGATGACTATCTGAGAGGTAAACTAGCCTACCCACCTTGGTATGCGATTTGCAGTCAGGGCATTGCCAACTCCTGCCCCATGTCATTGATGCCCAGATGACTGGCGCCGAGCAGTGACAAGTCTAATGAAGCTCCAGGGCGCCGAAAAAAAGTCTAATGTGAGGGTGAGGGTAGGGGATGAGTGGGATAAAAAGAGTCGCTAAGACAAAACGTGGACTTGAATCAGCACACTGAACTTGCCATCTAAGACGAGTAGGAACAGAGACGGGGGAAAAAGGATCATCCGTTCTTTTATTTTCCTTCGAAAAAGATGTAGTTTTTTCTGTCAAGGATGTTATGTTTTTAAACGTGTCTGTTGATGTGTTTGTCTATTTGTCCGTCAGCGCAATTACCCTGAAACTACTCAACTGATTTTCACCAAAATTGGTAGAAAGATGGAGAGTCAATTACAGGGCAAAGCCCCCTAATGATAATGAGGATCTGTGGAAAACAGATCCAGATCAAAGGGTACATCCATGTTCTATTTGACCTGA
>JADBJO010001989.1:242500-252500 GCA_016801955.1 Conus betulinus | reverse complement strand
GCTGATTGTGTCTGTACTCTTGGCATCAGATAGAGACACACCACACAGTCCATAATTCTGTGGTGTTCCGACCGCCAAGGGTTCGAAAAAGAATGCAACAGCACCCCCAAAGCAGCCAGCAAAAGGTATTAGAATTAAACAAAACGAAAGTTCGGAGAGGAAAAAAAGTTCTTGAAAACTAAAAACATTACGCAAACAGTATAAAATGTAAGGGACAATCTTTGAGCCTATGCTTGAGGATCCATTTAAGGATGCAAGGGAGATCAAAAGATACGGAACAGTCTGAGTGGTCAGCTCTGCTGTTCAATAACCCAAGCATTGTCAGTGGCTAAGAATTGTGCAGAACAACCTTTCCTTGGATTCGTAAGAGATGCAATCACCCACTGATCGACCAAACAGTGTAATGTTGAACATTAAGTAGTGGGGGAAAACAAGTGCAGGTTAACAATTCTTCCATCATTATAGTAATGATTTGGCAAAGATTAGAAATTGAGAGGGAAAAAAAAAAAAATTGAAGATGAAATAAATGGGAAAATGTATATCATAAATATGAAAACCCCTTCACTAGCTGCATGAAGAAAAACTATCGCAATCCCTCTCAAAGACAGATCTATATGTGTCGCCTGCTCCGAGGCCTTTCGTCCGCTGGATCGGACTCATCAGGGAGACACGGCTGATTGTGTCTGTACTCTTGGCATCAGATAGAGACACACCACAGTCCATAATATATATATATATATATATATATATATATATATATATATATATATATATCAGAGGCATAAAAACTGCATGGAAATTTTGATTTAATTTGGGCCAACGATTCCTTTGAACTGGGAATAGAAAGTGCGAAAAAAGTAATCAAACACCGCAAAAGTGTCATTTCAAAGTTCATTCTGGTAGAAAATAAGGTCACATGACTTGACCTTGACTCTGTGTTAACAGCAGAATGTCAGTATCTGGTGTGACCACCTCGAGCATTGATCACAGCTGTGCACATGCGGTACATCGAGCGCACCAGAGTGTTGGTCTGCCTCTGGGGGACTTGCCACCACACCTGGCCCACAGCGACAGAAAGCTGAGCTGCTGTCTGGGGTCTGGGGTTGAGCTGGTTCAACTGCCTCTGAAGGGCATCCCAGAAATGCTCTATTGGGTTAAGGTCGGGAGAGAGAACGGGCTGGGTGAGACAGCAGATTGATGTTCTGCCTCAGGAAGTTCTGCGTAGCACGGGCAGTGTGCGGCCTTGCATTGTCCTGCTGAAACAGGTTCTGTGGATGCCGCTGGGAAATGCGGCAGGACGTGGGGCCTCAGAACTTGGTCGATGTAATGAACAGCAGTGACCCCGTTACGACGTCCTGGACCCACATTCTGGAAGATGACTGGCCCAATACGGCGATTCATGCCAATAGCCCCCCAGATCATGATGCTTTCACCCCCATGGGTCCCTTTCGGTGATGTTGGCATCCGTGATGCGTTCCCCCACTGTTCTCCAGATCCGGATGTGGCCATCGACTGGGTCGACGCAGAACCCGCTTTCGTCACTGAAGAGGACTCGGCCCCAGTCCCGATGGCGCCAATGCACGTGGATCTGTGCCCACTGCAGACGGTTCTGGCGATGCTGGAGTGTCAGGATAGGTCGCCGGGCTGGACGCCTGCATTGGAGATCAACTGTGTTCAGTCGGTGACGCACGGTCCTGCTGCTGATTGGCCTGCCATGGTTGCCGACGGTGTTCCTGGCTGTGTTGGCAGCGGTTTGGTAAGGCTCCCGTCGATGCTGACGCAGAAGATGGCGGTCTTGGGCTGCTGTGGTGACCTTCGGTCTGCCGCTTCTCGGTCTGTCATCAGTGGTGTTTCTTGCTTGAAAGCGGTCCAGAAGGCGGTAGATGGTGGAAATGTGGACTCCGAATGCGATAGCGACCTGCCTCATTGGAACCCCAGCCTGCAGTTGCCCCATTGCTATGCAACGATCTTGACGGGAAAGTCTCGGCATTATGTTGGCGCCGCTGGAAGGGATAATTTGTACTTTTGGGGGGGTTGGAAATTTATAGCCCCACAATCCGGGCCACATTGAGTTGCAATTCACATTGATGCAACATGGCGTAGGTAGTCCAAATGGCAAATGCACTCCTCGTGCCAAAAACGCTGACCCGGCAACATTCACCCACTGTTCCGAGGTTACAAACCGGCCAAGACACCACGTACTGCTCATGTTGCACGTGCCATCGACATTGCTTACGTCCTGTTCACAATGTGAACAATCGTGCAATGTCTCTATTTTTCGCTTTTTATGCCCCTGAGTATATATATATATATATATATATATATATATATATATATATATATATATATATATATATATATATATATCTCGATGCTGGAGTGTCAGGATAGGTCGCCAGGCTTTTGGATATATATATATATATATATATATATATATAGTGCGGAACAATTAAGTAGTGGGGGAAAACAAGTACATGCTAACAATTCTTCCGTCATTTTAATAATGACTTTGTAAAGATTTGAACTAAAAAAAAAAAAAAGAAGAAAAAGGTGGGGGGGGGGGGGGGGGGGGGGGGGGGGTGAAGAAGGGGTGTTGGAACATGAAATTAAGAAAAAATATATTATAGATATGAAAACCCTTCACTAGCTGCATGAGGCAACCATTGCAGTCCCTCCCGAAGGCAGATCTATTGGTATTGCCTGCTCCTAGGCCTTTCGTCCGCTGGATCAGACATCATCAGGAGACACGGCTGATTGTGTCTGTGCTCTTGGCGTCAAAATAGAACACACCACCGTCCATAACTCTGTGGTGTTCTCATCACCAAGTGTTCATAAAAGAATCCAACAGCACCCCCAAAGCAGCCAGGGAAGGGTAATAAATGAAACAAACGAAAGTGTGGAGAGGAAAAAAGTTGCTGAAAAAACAAAAACATTATGCAAACAGTATTAAGTGTAGGGGACAATCTTTGAGCCTACAAACTGTGTGCGCGCGCGCGCACACACACACACACACACACACACACACACACACACACACACACACACACACACACACACACATATATATATATATATATATATATATATATATATATGCGTGTCTGTCTGTCTGTCTGTCTGTCTGTCTGTGTCTCTCTCTCTCTCTCTCTCTCTCTCTCTCTCTCTCTCTCTCTCTCTCTCTCTCCAATTGTACCTTTGCATGCATGTGTATTTGTGCTCAGAGGGCTGGATGTGGAGAAGCATTATGCATGCCTATCCCACGACCCTCGTTAATTAAAAACCCGTTTGTTCTCTCCCTCTCTATCTCTCTCACTCTCTCTCTCTCTCTCTCTCTCTCTCTCTCTCTCTGTCTCTCTCTCTCTCTCTGTCTCTCTCTCTCTGTCTCCTCTCTCTCTCTCTCTCTCTCTCTCTCTCTCTCTCTCTCTCTCTCTCTCTCTCTCTCTCTCTCTCTCCAAACACATACGTGATCACTCCATGTAACAGATTGACAAACGAACCCTCGCCATGCAGTCGCCAATAACTGATTCGATGAAACTCTCTGGGAGACCTCTGATTCCCTTTCTGCCTGGTTCAAAAATCCACGATGCCTCTGTGAAAACAACGAGGAGGACAGTCAGTCAGTCAGGAGGGCCGTTATAGAAGCCCCCCCCCTCCACCTCCCTCGTTCGAAGGCGGAGTGTAGATGCCTACCGCGAGAGGAGATCAAGAACTGCCATACAAGTAATCCTCCCACCATGTTTAGAGAAAAAAAAAAGAAAGAAACTCACTAAATGGCCTGACAGTGTGTGTGTGTGTGTGTGTGTGTGTGTGTGTGTGTGTGTGTGTGTGTGTGTGTGTGTGTGTGTGTGTCTGTGTGTGTGTGTGTGTGTGTTTGATTTTTCTTCCATACGGACTATCGCATCCTACCGTCTACCATCTCCCACGTTTTTTGCACCTCTCTCCTCCCTTTCCTTCTCCACCCCCACCCCTCTCCGCTTCCTCTTGCTCTCCCTCTCAGTTAAACATTGAACTTTTTTTTTTTCTATGAAACAGAAACAAACAAGCAAACAAACAAACAAACAGATACAATGGAAGCCAGAAAAGAGGGGAAGACCCAAAGGCTGGCTTAGACTGTGCTGTATCCACCCCCTCCCCCCTCTTCCTTTTTTATTTTTTTTTCTTCTTTGCCCCTGACCTTCCTCCATCTCCCCCCCCCCCCCCCCCAACTCCTCCACCTCCCCTTAAATCGCCTCTCCTCGTCTTCGCACCTTCGTCCTTACTTTCTTTTGCAGCAGCTACCACAAAACGTGGAACCATGAACGGGAAAGGCAGCCGTTTTGGAGACGCATGTGCAATCTACGAGTTGTTTTAAGCAACCCACACAATTCTTTTTTAATGACATTGCTTTTATTAACTGCCAACCAATGGTATGACAAACACATGTTCATTGTTATATGAAGCAAAAATTGCTAAGTACATCAACGCACAAAACTGAATTCCACACAGACTGACGCTGGAGATATATCCTCTTTTAGTGAAGAAAAAAATTTGGAATGTGGAATCGATGAACGAATACGATTGTTCTCCTTCCAGGTTCTGCTTTTCACCAGCTCATTATCCATAGTAGCATTGATTCAGCTCACGTAAAGGTAAGGCGGCAGAAGGACAAGGTTGGGCTGTACTTGCTATATTGCCATCCTCCAGACATGGTGGATCTCCAACAGCTCACTGCTCCTACGTCGATCAGTCAGGCATTAACCTTGTAATCTACCCTCCTATTGGACCGAGTCCATTAACTCGCTATCTTCCAGCTCAGAACAGGTCGTTGCGAACCCCAGTTCCACCCCCCTTCAAAATGAAGGTCTCCAACACAGATCAATTCCTAGGTGGCGCTAATCCAGGAATCCTTCTTCATGATTTGCAGCCCTGTCCCAGTCGGTCATGTTCTGAGGCGCCAAACATTGCCAAGCCTGATGGAGCTCCAAGGAAAAAAAGTGTAGAGGGATAGAAAGGGTCGCTAAGACACTTAATGCTGACCTCACTCAACACACTGAACTTAGCATTAAAGACGAGCAGAAACGAAGATGGGGGAACAGTTTAGTATCCCGTCGTTCAATCTCCTTCAAAAAGTGCAGTATCTTTTCTGTCACCACTGCCAAGGATGCCATGGTTCCACGTGTGTCTGTTGGTGTGCTTGATTGTTTATCTGTCTGCACGATCACCCCAAAACTTCAAAACCAATTTTAACAAAAACTTGGTATAAAGATGGAAAGTGGCCTAAAGACAAAAGCCACGAAATGCTGGTGTGGATCTGTGGAAACGGATCCAGATGTAAGGGTACATAAATGGTTTTGTCATGTTTTCACGCGCATATGTTTGTCTGTCTGTCAAGAAGATCAGCAAAAACTATAAAACAAACTTTAAAGAGACTTGGTGGAAATAATAAATGTGGCCCAAAGGCTATTCCATTTAATCTTGGTGTAGATCCTCTTCAAGGGATGGGTCCTGGATTCGTTCGTTCTGTGCGCTCCTGAGAGCTTTTATAGGGGTTTTTTTTCTGCCAAGGAGGCAGTGTTTTCACTTGAGTCAGTTTTTTTTTGTTTATTTTATTTATTTATTTATCATTTATTTGTCAGCAAAAATGACGTAAACTCTACTCCACTGATTTTAACCAAACTTGGTGTAAACACACGTTGTTCAAGGATGATTCTGTTAAGTTTCAGTGTAGGTCCGTGATGCTGATCCATATTGAAAGCTGGATCAGGATCCATTCACCAAGATAATTATAAAATTCCCTTGAAGTTAACAATGCACAGATACTGTTTACACTGATAAATTTTCATGGGATGTTAAAAGTTTCTATAGATTTAAACTAACACGTTTCCTATGTTTCCATGTTCTGTACGAAAAAAAAAAAACATAGGAAGGAGATTTTTAGCCTGTACCAAATATTTCATTCCCTGATGGAGATTTTTTTTGTTTTCTTTCTTTCTTTCTTTCTTTCTAAGTCATGGATTGACTTACAAAGGACAGATCCAGGATTCGTTGAACCTTTGTAGAAGTCAGCTCTTTCCCGAGTGCCTAAAGTACGTTTGTATTTTAACACGTGGAGTATAAAGGCTAACCAAAGCAGTTGGCTACACACCAGTATTGGCTGAACAGAGGTCTCATTTCTGAGACAAGAGTCAGAATCATCTTGAGAGAGGAAAAAGAGGGGAGGGGTGGAGTGCGAGCGGGTGAATGAAAGAGGGGGGAGGAGGGGGAAAGGGGAGTAGGAGGGAAGGGCAGGATGGGGCGGCGTGGGGAGGAGGCCGCAGCATCCGCTCTGATCTGCTTCAGTCGTTTTGACAGATGAGTCTCTCCCACTTGGCAAAAAAGGGGGGTTCTTTCCTCACAAGTTTGACCTTCTCCCCCGACCTCATCGCAAAGGTCACGCGTTCGTTCCACTTTGCGGGTCGTTTAGTTAGAAGAGGGCGGCGTAAATGAAATGTGTGTGTGTGTGTGTGTGTGTGGGCGCATGTGTGGTGTGTGTGGGGGGGGGGGGGGGTGTGTGTGTGTGTGTGCACGCACTCAGAGTGAGACGCACGAGGAGAACGGAATGGTGCGGTTAAGTGAAGACTCTTACGTTGGTATGGAGACAATTAGTAAAAAATGAAGGCTTGTGTGTTTGTTTGTTTCTCTTCTTTATTTTGCCCGCCAAGGCAGTTTCACAATTGGATACCCGTGGAATGGGCGAGTAATCAGGCGTACAGCGAACTACTTATACAAACTGGCAGACCGACTTATTAGTTTCAGCTATAAACTGACAGCCAGACGCAGCCAGCCAGACAGGCAGGCAAATAGATAAACTTATAGATAGATAGATATTATAGATAAACTTATGGATAGGTAGATGGATATGCAGACGGACAGACAGCGGGATAAACAGGCAGACAGACAGATAGATATATAGACAGGGAGATAGTCATTGACTCAGGCAGACAGAGAGATAGTCATTGACTCAGGCAGACAGAGAGACAGATATCAAATGATTGATTGAAAAAGATAGCTAGATAGATAGACAGACAGACAGACAGATTTATAGATAGGCAGACAGACAGTGTTGTGTGTGTGTGTGTGTGTGTGTGTGTGTGAGAGAGAGAGAGAGAGAGAGAGAGAGAGAGAGAGAGAGAGATAGTTGAATGGATAAATAGGTAGATAGACGATAGATAGAAAGGTAGAGAGAAAGAATATGGATAGATAGATAGACAGACAGATAGGCAAATGGTTGAAGGGGCAGATGGACAGATAGATAGATAATCAGATAAATAGATAGCGATAGACAGACAGACAGTCAATCAGATAGATAGATAGATAGGTAGATAGACAGCCAGACAGGTAGATAAATAGGTAGACAGAAGTAAACAAAGCAAGGAAACAACCTGTAACAAAGCAAGCAAACAATTCCCTCAAATAAAGTAAACATTTTTCTCCAACAAAAGCAAGCAAACAAATTTCCTCTAACAATGCAAGCAAACTATTTCCTCAAAGCAAGCAGACAATGTCCTCTAACGAAGCAAACAATTTCCTCAAATAAAGCAAGCAGTTTCCTCAAACAAAGCAAGCAATTTCCTCGAACAAAAAAGCAAACAATTTCCTCAAACAAGGAAAGCAAACAATTTCTTCAAACAAAACAAGCAAACAATTTCCTCAAACAAAGAAAGCAAACAATTTCTTCAAACAAAACAAGCAAACAATTTCCTCAAACAAAGCAAGCAAACGATGTCCTTTATTATTATCGGTCACCGTGACTTAGTGATGATGCCGCGAGTTAGGGCTGCGCTGGAGCCATAGGTTCAAATCTTTTCAAAAGCCTATGATTTGATTTGGCGGGATTTATTCTGGCCCAGCCTGCTCCTACCCACGGTAGATGAATCTCTAACCAGTTTAAAAGAGAAGACTGGAACCATACAACTCGCTTTTACCCCACTTCAGGGAGGCGTTTCAAAGTCGCTGGAATTTCATGGCTACAACCGCAGGTTTCTGTATCTCTCGGATCTGGTTGACGCCAGGGGTGTATAAAGAAAAACGTAGGGTAGAGTTCAGCTCTGGTGTAGAATTTTCAATCAAAATGGATTCTGCATCTTCCTTATCCTATGCGATCATTGAAAAAAGTTTCTAACTTATGTTATCAATATCATTATGATGATAGGGATTATTATTCAATAGTAACTATCATCTTCTGGACATCTAATCCCGCAAATGATTTTAAGAACACACTCACACACACACACACACACACACACACACACACACACACACGAGAGAGAGAGAGAGAGAGAGAGAGAGAGAGAGAGAGAGAGAGAGAGAGAGAGAGAGAGAGAGAGAGAGAGAGAGAAATAAATAATATCAGCTAGATATTCAAGGGCTGACACGCATATCATGTACTGAGTCGTGTCTACGAGACCTGGTCTTAAGTTTTTTTTAAATTCATTTTATCCATTGAGTCATTTAAAAAAAAAAATCTTGCACGTTTTGGTCTCGTAGGGTAGCAGTTGTGGCGTAGCGTATACAATAGACTAGTCAACACACAGTGACACCTCTTTAGATAAACCTGAAACTGAAAGTGAAACTTCGAACCCTGAGGCCTTCCATTCCCCGCTTTCGTGATGGTGACCGTAGTTTGGACTAGCTGTCCATCGTGGTTTTGCAACTAGTGACCACACCAGTCATTGGTATCCGCATGAGAACTGGCGTTGTGGAGGGACATGATGGCACTCTCCACAGAGATCCCCTTACTCACGCTGGCTCCACGACAAAGCCATTAGTGTCAGTGAGGGGGTTGAGTGGGTGGCGTTCTGAATGTGCTGGACCAGAGTAAGCACCAGGGAACAACTGCGGAACAATCTGGAGGCAGTGCAGTATCTCCTCTGGAGAGTTGCCTCATGGTGACTTCAAATCGATTGCTGCTTGTGGGTTGCCGGTGCAAGTCTCTTCGTGGCTGTGCGGTGGGAGTTGAAGCGAGCAGAGTGGGGGGTGAAGTCACTTGGGGGACATGGGGGGGGAGAGAGAGAGAGAGGGGGGGGGGGCGAAGAAGAGAGAGAGAGAGGGGGGAGGGAGAGAGAGAGAGAGAGAGAGAGGGAGAGAGGAGAGAGAGAGAGAGAGAGAGAGAGACAGACAGACAGACAGACAGACAGACACAGACAGGCAGAGACAGAGACAGAGGGTATCAATCTTTGGTGCTTGCAAGTCCATGAGAGAGACAGACAGACAGACAGACAGACAGACAGACAGAGACAGAGACACAATCTTCGATGCTTGCAAGTCCACGAGGAAGAGATTGCCGTTGGATGGACGTGACGGTA
This sequence comes from Conus betulinus, assembly GCA_016801955.1. NCBI lineage: Eukaryota > Metazoa > Mollusca > Gastropoda > Neogastropoda > Conidae > Conus > Conus betulinus. The sequence continues at coordinate 243,177 of JADBJO010001989.1, read as the reverse complement.
GTCTCCTTCCGCACAAGAATTGGCAGTTACACTCCCTCTGCAACTGAACCATTAGTATTTTCAGTAGGGGTGGGCCGCGGGCGTGGACTGGGGCTTTGTGAGTGACAGGTTTTGTTTGCAGGGGGATCAAAACAGGCACAACTGAACGCCGCCGAAAGGGTTTTGCAACTTTGCAGTGTCTTCTCTTGTGGGTTGTCTCACGACCACTCGTTAGGACTCGCTCCTTGTGAACTGCCAGCGCTTGGGGGGAGGCTACGAGCACGGATTGAAGCACCAGAATGAGCGCCGCGCGAGAGAAATTCAAATGAAAATACAACACATTTATGAATAAATCTTTTACGATCGGGTGAGAGAGAAGTACAAACCACAGATCACACGAGTGCTCACTACGCTGGTCAAAATAATGCATGAAGAGGAGGAGGAGGAGGAGGAAGAAGGAGGGGAAGAAGAAGAAGAAGAAAAAAGAAGAAGAAGAAGAAGAAGAAGAAGAAGAAGAAGAAGAAGAAGAACAGAAGAACAGATTGAAAGCTGAAGATGACGACGTTGAATGATAATGCTGGTATGGAAGAACAGACAATTACAGCTGATTATGTTGAAAAAAGAAGAGGAGGAAAGAAAAAGAAGAAGAAGAAGAAGGACGAGAAGGAGGAGGAGAAGAAGAAGGAGGGAAAGAAGAG
>JADBJO010001989.1:232500-235000 GCA_016801955.1 Conus betulinus | reverse complement strand
GTTGTTGTTGTCGTCGTCGTTTCTGTTGTTGTTTATTATTGTTGTTGTTGTTATTGTTGTTGTTGTTGTTATCATTTTGTTTATTATTGTACTAATTATTAATTAATTATGATCATTATCATCGTTCCTTATCTATTAGTATCACCATTATCAGAATCATCATTATCATCATCATTGTCATCATTATCATCATCATCACCATCATCATCGTCATCATCATCATTGGCTTTTTAAAAACTTTTTTGTTGTTGTTATATATCAGCGCTAGCACCAGCCTGGTGGCAGAGTGGCCATGTATGCAAACACTTCATTTTTTCCCTACGGTAATGTAGTTATGATCACTATCATCATTATTATCTCACACAATTACTGTCATTGCATTAGCGTTGTTATCTTTACCGTAAGCATCGTTGTAGTATTGTGAATAAAACATTAAACATCTTGCTAAAAATCAAGCTCTACGCGGATATGCAGTCATAGCAACGATTTTTTATGCTTGCCGGTAAAAAAAAAAATACAGTCAAGAGTGTAATATGACTCAGAGACAGACAGACAGACAGAGAGACAGACAGACAGACGGCAGACAGACAGAGAGGGAGACAGAGACAGGCAGACAGAGACAAAGAGACAGACAGAGACAGAGAGACAGACAGACAGATAGAGAGAGGCAACAGAGATATCGCAAACACAACTATGAAACAACCAAGAAAGACACAAGCTAGAGACAGACAGACAGTCAGACAGTCAGACAGACAGACAGACAGACAGATAGACATAACAGAAATATCGCAAACAGCGGAAAGAACAAGAAAGACACAAGCCAGAGAGAGAGAGTGGGGGAAGAGGGAGGAGAGAGAGAGAGAGAGAGAGAGGAGAGAAGAGAGAGAGAGATGAGAGAGAGAGAGAGCAAACGAGAGGAGATTGATGAGAACAGACAGACAGAAGGAGACACTGAGATGAGATTGATATCGCAAACAGCCATGAAGAGAGAGATGACGTGATGCTAGACAGAGACAGACAGAGACAGACAGATGAGACAGGAAGAGAGAGAGAGAGGAGAGAGAGAGAGAGCCAGAAAGACAGACAAATGGGGACAGACAGACGGACAGACAAACACGGACAGACAGACAGACAGGGGGGGAGGGGGAGGGGGGGGGGGGGGGGTGGGGGGGGGGGGGGGGGGGGTGGGGGGGACAGGGGGGGGGGGGGGGGGGGGGGGGGGGGGGGGGGGGGGGGGGGGGGGGGGGGGGGGGGGGGGAGGGGGGGGGGGGAGGAGGGCGCGCGGCAACAGAACTATAACAAACAACGATTCGAATTCCAACGCATATAGACACAAGCTATGACCCAGCTTTGCACCACACGCTTTTGCAGGGTCATGATCTGTCAACATTGTGCATGTAATCGAGAGAACCTCCGATGCAACGATTCCAGCAATGGCTCCGCATTCCCATCTGGACAGCAGGTTCTATCCGTCCAGCAAGAATGTTTCATTTAGCGTGCCGTCACAAAGTTATGACAATGCACCAGAATAAGGATAATAATGATGACGATAAAAAGGAAAAGAGTAATAATAATAATAATAATAATAATAATAATAATAATAATAGTAATTTTAATAGAAATGATACTGATTTAGTAAAAAAGAAGAAGAATAGTAATAATGATAATGATTATAACAATATATTAATAACGGTAATAGTAAAAAATGATAACGATAATATGATAATGATGATGTGATGATGAGAAAAGAAGAAGAATCATGACAACAGCAACAACAACAATGAAAATATAATAAAAAATAACAATGATGATGATGATAATGATATAATAATAATTATAATAATATAAATAATAATGATAATAATAATAACAATATGAAAACGATAATAATAGTAATGATAATGAAGATGATGACGATGTTGATAAGGAAGACAAAATAGTTCAGAAATTCCCCCCACCCCCCCCCCACACCCCCCCCCCCCCCCCCCCACCACCCACCACCCCAAACTCTCCATCAACTACCTATCTTACAAGTACAACCTGTACAAGTCACTGGTGATTTTCGTCCTTTAGTATGGGTGAGAGAGCTGGACACAGACAGACGATAATGAGTGCAAAAACCAGGTGCGCGGGAAAAGAAATTTCAGACGCAAACGATTCTTTGGTTCTCACTTCCTCCCGCTCTTCAAATGACGCTTATTGACTTTCTGAAAAAAAAAAAAAAACTTCAGCTCTCTCGGCATTAAGCCAGTGGAATCCAACATGCAACCGATTCTTTGCCCGACAGCCTCCTGAGAAAAAGAAAACATGAAGATTCCATAATTATTGTATTTGCCCTCTCTCTCTCTCTCTCTCCTCCTCTCTCTCTCTCTCTCTTTCTGTGTGTGTGTGTGTGTGTGTGTGTGTGCGTGTTTGTGTGCGCGCGCCGCGCGCGTGTGTGTGTGTGTTTTATCCAGCAAAACAAATGATCTTGAAATGTCCTTCGCCTTGTAGAAACATG
>JADBJO010001989.1:212500-217500 GCA_016801955.1 Conus betulinus | reverse complement strand
CTCCCTCTCCAAGTCTGTCTCTGTCCATGTCTCTGTCTCTCTTTGTCTCTCTCTGTCTCTGTCCCTCTCTCTCTCTGTGTGGTGTGTGTGTGTGTGTGTGTGTGTGTGTGTGTGTGTGTGTGTGTGTGTGCGGGCGTGCGTGTGCGTGTGTGTGTGTTGGTGGAAGGAGCAACTTTCCGGTACTAGTCATCAAAGAAATTTTTATTTGTTCCGGGTATTGGTAAAATACGGAAGAATGGCTCTGAGATAAAGACACAAGTTAAGTGCACTTTCACACATCAACTTTTATTACTTACACATAGATAAGAAATGGCGTGACAATTCCATAGGCTGTGTTTCAGTTCTCATTGGACTACCACAATGAGGGGTCCTTCCTCACTCCTACTTTACTCGCTGGCACTCTGTGCAGCAAGCTTAAGTTGGCATACAGGGGTTCTGTCTAAGTTACACTGAATGTATATGGTTATTATACATCCACCCTGCTTGCTAATACCATAGACAGGTTCTCACTGTTTCATCATAAAGTGAGGGTAAGGGTCTGATGGGTTTGAGTCCAGGTGGTAAGCAAACTTAGCTTTGCTTCGGAGAAGACAGTTGTTCTCTCCTGTGGCTGGTGACTGCCCCACTGGTGTAGATTTGTTGTCTGGGTCGCCCTGGTTTCTGGCGAAGTCCCAGCTCCTGGTTCAGTCGCAATGTGTAGCGTGACCAGGATCCCAGTTTTTTTTTTTGGGGAATGAACAGGGAATGACTTGAGATCAAGGAGTTACCAAGAGTTTCCTAGGCCTCTCTGTCCCTTTGTCTTCCTCTGCTCTTGTCTACAGGCAGTCCTGAGGGGTCAGTGAAGTTGCGCCTGTGTGTGTCTGCTATATGAATCTCTCACTTGCCGAATCAAATTTTGACAACCTGTCATTTACCGATCAGGGGTGAGAGGGGGAGGGATTTAGTCTAGTCACCAATCGCCTCGGAAATTGTTTGAACCTAATCGGCACGGGATAATTTATGCATCCGTATGGCAGTATAGCTGGCGTTGAGCCCCAGTTAATTTATGCGTCCGCAGGTGTTCGCGAGCACGTGCAGGTGCCTGTGAGGGGGACGGGGACGGTAGGGATGAAAGGGGGGGGGGGGGGGGGGGGGGGGGGTGGTGGAGGTGGTGGTGGTGGTGGAGAGCGCGGCACATGCCTTTGTGTCGGCACATGGGGTTGTGTCGAGGGGGGGGGGGGGGGGGGGAGACGGGCTATTGTTAGAACGCACACCCCACGCTGCGTGTTAGTGTCATCGCAGCAGCATGGGGAGGGAGGGTTGAGAGGGGGGAAGGAGGTAGGCTGATAAGAACGAAAGGCGGCACGCATTTACCGTGACGCAATTTTTTTTTTCCTGTGTCACTAGATCGTGTCAGTCGGGCCTTTCGCACTGTCCTAAGCAAGAAAGGGGGGGGGGGAGGGGGTGAGAGAGGGGAGAGTGGGCATAGATTTGAAATCTATTTTTTGGTTTGGTGTTTTAGTGGGACTGATCGGATGGTGGTGTTGTCAAGCGTCACGTCACATAGGCCCCCCGAAAAAAAGATTCTCTCTCGAGAGAAGCTCCTGCTTGACAATCCATTCCGATCGTGGTCCATTATGCTTTTGGCACTAGCTCTGGAGTCACCAAGACCGATGGAGCTTCGGAATACATTACTGGGTTCCGGTTGGCTTGTGTCTGGATTGTCAGGCTGGCCTGGGGTTGAATCACCCCCTTGGCTTGATGACCAGTGTTGGCACATGGGGCAGGAATCGACATATTTCTTTATGTCCTCTGCCATCCCTGGCCAATAGTACTGCTTCATCACCCATTGCACTGTCTGCCCTACATTGATATGTCCTGGCGAACAGAGTGTATGTCCCACTTCCATCACTCGGGTCCGGTGTGGCGCCGGGACCACAAGTTGTGAATGATCTTTATTAAGCCTACGATACAAAAGACCGTTCCGCCTAAAGAATTCACCCTTGCGAGTGGGGTGACGGGTGTGGCGCTGCCTCTGGAAGCATGCAGCTAATGTTGGGTCAGCTCGCTGAGCTGCTTTCATCTCCTTTTTAGGAGGTTTGAATTGCTTTGGGGTCTTCACCTGCAGTGTGGATACAATGACAGGTTCAGACGGGTTCCCGAGTGTGACATAATGGCCTCCAAGTAGGAGATCATGGATCGGATTGTCCATGACGGCTGCCTTGATCTGTCCCTTGACGTACCTACTGTCAACCATAATTGTGGCAACAGGTAAGGTAGCAGGTGGCAGAGTCAGGTCAGCCCCTTGTAAAGGCACTGTCTCCTCGGTGATAGCAGCTGGCTCCACAAGGGAAGCTCTTACTACTGCATCGTATGACAATCCTGTGTCATACAAACATGTGGCAGGTTTGTTATTTACTAACACCTGCTCACTGATGGGTGGTGCAGTGATGTTATGTACCATAGATGGTGTGTCACCGCTTTTGGGTGTAGACACTACCTGGTACGCAGCAATTGTTTGGAGTCTTGGTCCAAAGAATTTTCTGCACTCTGCAGTGTTGTGAGATGTCATTTTACAGTGCGTGCAGAAACGCTTCTGTGCACTGTTTTGACTCACAGGGACTGAGTTACCACTGTGTGGTTTACCAGTTTGTTTTCTCACTTTGTGGTGGTTTCCCACTTGGGGGTGGGTTTTGGTTTTGAGATTGCTGTGACGGTGGGGGTTTCGAATCCCGGTTTTGCCTGTCACGCATCTTTTTGTGTGCATTTGCTTCATCATGGGGCGGCGGTGTATCTGTCAGCTAGCTTGATCAGGTCAGCTAGTGAAGCAGCACCTTGTTCTGCCGTGAAAGTTTGCAGGTCAGTGGACATTGTGTCACGCAGCTGCTCGCAGAGGATGAGCTCAGTCAGACCATCAAAAGTCTGTGCTTGGTTTGACAGTGTCAACCATTTTTGAGAGATAAGTTGTTAACCTATCTGCTAACTGGCCATAGGTTTCTCCCCTGCTACGCCCGCGAGTTTCGAAATTTCTTTCGGTAGGCTTCAGCTGTCAGTTCATAACGGGTGAGTAGGGCTTGTTTGAGAGCATCATAATCAGTTACTTTGTTTGGGTGGTAACTTGGTATAAACATCATAAGCAACACCTCTAAGACCTTGTGCTAATTTGATGTTACGCTTTTCTGGGTCTAGGCCGAATTCATTTGGCCAATCTTTCGAACCGGTCTAAGTATGTGTCAATACTTTCCGTGTTCTCATTAAAAGGGTCCAAAGAAAATGACATTGCCGGAATTTGGATGGGAGGTTGTGAATTTTGACTGGCTGTGTCTGAGGAGCTACCATTCTCCGCTGATTTCTCAATCTTTCTGAGCTCAAGTTCATGTTCTCTGGCCTTATCGCGCTCTCGGCTTCTAGTTCACGGACTTCTTTTCGCTCTTCAGCTTCTTCATGGGGCTTCTTTTGCAGCTTTTCCGCTTTTCACAGCTTCTCTAATCCAGCTGTTTTAATTTCCTGGCGTTCTCAGATTCCTTTTCAAATTGTGTAATCACAAATGAGACTAAATCTTGACCAGAGAGGCCTAGGGATTCTCCCCACTCCTTGATCTCCCGTCTAAGTTTCACTGCTTCAGCCATGATAATGAACTGTTATACAATCCTTATCAATCAAAGATCCACTAAGTACAACAAAAAAGCAAAGAATCACACAATGTAAATATCAAAATGAATTGATTATAACATCAACCACACACACTCTTATTATTTGCTATGTAAGATAACCATTCACACAACAAACATAAAAGATTTTCCTCCTGGACTCAACTCAATCAGCCTATTTGCTCTGAATTCTGCTCTTTGTCCAAATTTTTGGACTAGCCAAAGGAAATAAAATTTTGAGTGAATTGTATTTAACAATCCAAAGTGTATTTTACAATCCCGGACGAGCCCCCACTTCGATGTGACGAGACGAGATATGAGTGGTAGGTGGGTCCTCTAGGGGAAGGACTTGGAATAATTTCTCGATGAGAATTATCTTACATTTCACCTACACCCCCTCTCTTACTAGTGGTGGAAGGAGCAACTTTCCGGTACTAGTCATCAAAGAAATTTTTTATTTGTTCCGGGTATTGATAAAATACGGAAGAATGGCTCTGAGATAATTTTCCTTAGGCCTGTACTATTAATTATTACAAGTACTTATAGCTCCGAGATACAGAATTGAAGAGAGAAGTTCAAACACATTCAACATTCGATTGAAACAACAGGGAACTGACACAAGTTAAGTGCACTTTCACACATCAACTTTTATTACTTACACATAGATAAGAAATGGCGTGACAATTCCCATAGGCTGTGTTTCAGTTCTCATTGGACTACCACAATGAGGGGTCCTTCCTCACTCCTACTTTACTCGCTGGCACTCTGTGCAGCAAGCTTAAGTTGGCATACAGGGGTTCTGTCTAAGTTACACTGAATGTATATGGTTATATACATCCACCCCCTGCTGCTAATACCATAGACAGGTTCTCACTGTTTCATCATAAAGTGAGGGTAAGGGTCTGATGGGTTTGAGTCCAGGTGGTAAAGCAAACTTAGCTTTGCTTCGGAGAAGACAGTTGTTCTCTCCTGTGGCTGGTGACTGCCCCCCACTGGTGTAGATTTGTTGTCTGGTGTCGCCCTGGTTTCTGGCGAAGTCCCAGCTCCTGGTTCAGTCGCAATGTGTAGCGTGACCAGGATCCCAGTTTTTTCCTGGGAATGAACAGGGAATGACTTGAGATCAAGGAGTTACCAAGAGTTTCCTAGGCCTCTGTCCCTTTGTCTTCCTCTGCTCTCTTGTCTACAGGCAGTCCTGAGGGGTCAGTGAAGCTGCGCCTGTGTGTGTCCTAGTATATGAACCTCTCTTGCTTGCCGAATCAGATTTTGACAACCTGTCATTTACCGATCAGGGGTGAGAGGGGGGGGGAGGGATTTAGTCTAGTCACCAATCGCCTCGGAAATTGTTTGATCCTATTCGGCACGGGATAATTT
>JADBJO010001989.1:195000-210000 GCA_016801955.1 Conus betulinus | reverse complement strand
TTTTGGTTTCTCTTTTGGTGTTTGCTGTCTTTTGGGATTGTTTCTTTTTTCTTTTTGTTGCTTGTTTTTTTTACAAAGCTGAAAACTGTGAAACAACTACTTCCTTGCTTTCTCATGTTTTGATTTGCATTGGTGTTCATTAAGTTGAGTTTGCGTGTAGATCGTTGTTTGTAGATACAATGGGATGTATTGTAAACTGGGATCTGGATTTATTTGGATTTTGCTTTTTTTTTGGGGGCGGTGGGGGGGGGTGGAGCAGGTGGAGACGGTGTGTGTGTGGGTGTGTGGGGGGGGGGGAGAACATTGTTGGGGGGGGGCGGGGATTGGGGGGCTTTTTGGATGTGACTTGGTCGTGCACAGAAAGAAAGAGTAAGGAGTCAGTATGAGTCAAAGGAAAAGAGCAGTTTATCCCTTTTGTGTTTTTCCCCCTCCTCCAAAAGGAAAGTCTCTAATTAACTGCTTATCAATCTGGAATCGTGCGAAGCATGCTTTGGTGTTTCTCTCTTTCTTCTTCTCTTCCTCCTCTCTCTCTCTCTCTTCTATCTCTCTCTCACACAAACACACACACACACACACACGCGCACACAACACCACACACACACACACACACAACACACCACACCACCACACACAACAAACACACAACACACAAACACAAACACACACACACAAAAACACAGACAAAGCACATATGTGTTGGGATTCAACATTGTTTCTCAGTCGATCTCCCCGTATCTTTCTCACTCTCTCTGCAGTCACTCCTCCTATCCTCTCTCTCCCTCTCTCTACACACAAATCCACACACACACACAAACACACCACACACACACACACACCACACAACGCACGCACCCGCTCACAACCTAACACATACTCTTTCTGCTCCAAGATTATCCCTCTCTCTCTTTCTCTCATCTCCTCTCTCTCTCTCTCTCTCTCTCTCCTCTCTCTCTCTCTCTCTCTCTCTCTACTCTCTCTCAAAAACCCCAGGTGAATAACTACACAATGCAGCTTCCAGACTTCAGCTAAAAGCTTACATGAAAAGGAGTCAGCGGTGAGTTCCGAGTTAATGCTGTTTTCAGAAAGGTTTTAGGGTGCTTGGCAACGAGGGGTCAGTGGACAAGAGATGGCCTTTGGTCAACTCTCATAAATAAATGTGGAATATCCTTCTGCACACGTCGGAGTTTTATGACCAGATCTCTGCAGGGGTGTAAAGCAACACAACAACAACAAAAAGCCCTATCTTCCTCGAAAAGTGTACGCTCAATAGTAATCCATCATTGGCTTTGCTAGAACTTTTTGATGCACGAGCCCAGCTAACGTTTCAATGCGGGGCTGAGTTATGGGTTTTTGAGTTTTAGAAAAGAAAAAACAAAAAAGATATACGTTCAAAAACCTCATTTCTTTGCTCTTAAGGAATATTTTTAGGCGACAGGCTAAAAAAGCAGCTAATGATGTTGTTTACTAAGAAAAGGGTCGATGTTTTATTGATATGAATTCTTACATACGATGTGTCAATGTTGGTTGAAATATTCTCCGAACGAATGAACGTGTGCCGTTCAACGTTTAGAGAATGTTCATGTGCGTAGGATGTGTATTCCTAGGTGTTGGGACTTCATGGTGCTTCGTTTTGAAAACGGGTTTGGTTTTGTTTGGTTGAATCAAGGTGTGGAAATGTAATTGTCTTCATAAAAGAAGACAGCAGAGGTTTTTCCTGATCATAGATGACAAGGCTGGAGTAAGCGCGTTCACAATAGCAACCGAATTTCATTTTACAGAGATTTTAAGTCGGTCGTGTTCAAATCGTGCAAAGTATCTTTTATGACAACAGAGATTCGTTTTAAATGACATTTAAGTCGTCTTCAAATTGTGTAAGGCTTCATTAGTTTGAAAATGACAAGCATATTAAAGATAATACTACACTATTTAGGTTTTGAAATATTAGGCATGACAGTATGTCGTCACAGACCTGCAAAGATGACCGGACTTGTCAATATGCTTTGTTTATATGTCGTCACAGACATGCCAAGATGGCCAGACCCGCCAGTATGCTTTGCTCATAATATCGTCTCAGACACGTTAAGATGACCGGACCTGCCAATATGTTTTGTTCATATATATTCGTGTGAAGGAGAGAGTACGGTCGGGCCAGGAAAAGGTCAAGGATGTTCACATGAAGACGAAAAGTTTGTAATACACTTAAAAAAAAAAAAAAAAAAAAACAAAACATAAACCTCGCCTCGCTCTGTACCTGCTGGGTTCTTCCCTGGAATGAAAATCCCGCAGTTTCACGTACACGGTACAGGAGAGAAGAGGAGAGGAAGCGATGTCAGGAGGAAGGGGGGGGGGGGGTAGAGGTAGAGAGGAGGGGAGAGGAGGGAGGGAACGGTAGGAAGGGGGGTCGTCATCGGCGAAATAAAAAAAATGAGAAATCCAAAATACGCTGGCCACAAATTTTCTTCAAACCAATACGATGAGGGAAGGCTGAGAGGATAGGAGGGGAGAGAGGGAGTGTGAGGGGGGGGGGCAAAGAGAGGGGTAGGGGAGGGTGGGGGGGGTGGGGGGGAGGGGGTAGCGGGTAGAGAGAGGAAAAGAAGGATGAGAGGGGAAAACCAGGACTAGATGATGTTACGTTGCCAAGGATGTAAAAGACTCTGGTGTAGTAGGGTGTGTCTGTCCGACTCTCTCTTGACTGATGACTGGCTGTTTGTGATGTCTGTCTGTCTGTCTGTTGGTGTGTGTGTCTGTCTGTCTGTCCTTGATCTCTCTCTCTCTCACGTCTCTTGCTCCTCTGCTCTCTCTCTCTCCATCCTCGCCTCTGTTGTCTGTCTGTGTCTCCTCTCCGTCGCTCCTCGACTTTTCTCTTCCTGGACTCGTCTGATGCTGCTGTCTCTCCCTGTCTGTCTGTCTCCTCTCTGTCTCTCTGCCTCCTGCTGTGTTCCCTTCTCGTCCCTGTCTGTTCCTGTCTCTCCCTCTCTCTCATCTCCCACCTCTCACTCATCTCTCCATCTCCTCATCTCTCCAGTCTCCCTCCTCCCTCCCATCATCACCTCACTCTCCCGCTCTCCTCACCCCGCTCCCCTCCGCGTCTCTCTCTCCCCTCTCCCCTCCGTCTTCTCTCTCTCTCTCTCTCCTCTCCTCTCCTCTCCTCTCCCCCCTCTGTCTCTCTCTCTACTTCCCTCTCTCCTCTCTCTCCTGTTCCTCCCAGCTCTTTCATCTCTCTCTCTCTCGGCCTCTCCTTCCCCCTAACTCCATCTCTCTGTCTCTCCTCCCAACAAAATCTCTCTCTCTCTCTCTACCTCTCTCTCTCTCTCTCTCCTTCCTCTCCCATCCTCTCCCCTCCATCCTCCTCCCTCTCTGTCACTGCGGCCCTCCCCCTCTGATCACACACTCTCCTCACTCTCAGATCAGGGTCCCTCCAACCTTCTACTCTCTCGCCTCTCGCCTCACTCCGTCTCTCTGTCTGTCCCCCTCGCTCATCTCTCTCTCCCTCCCTCTCTTCCCGTTCGTTCTCTTAGATCCTGTCACTCCTAGAGTACGCGGTCTCTGAGCGGAGAACCTCTCTGTCGACTTCTTCGTTCTTAGAGATTGTATGCGATAGCAGAGAAGGGTTCATGCTCCGCCGCAGGATCTTGTTGAGGTCTATCTCTGTGTGAAAGTGGGGGGTTAATTCTTTAATGTAGAACCTGAGTAACGCGGCTACAGCGTGGAAACATGAACGAGCAGGTAAAAGAAACTCGGAAGGAGGGAGGAAGGAGAGAAGGGAGGAGGGGGGTATGAAGGAAGGAAGGGAGGAATGAGGGGATGGGGAAGTGTAGGAGGGAATGGAGGAAAGAAAGGAGGTACTGAGGAAGATGGGATGAGGGAGGAATGGAGGAGAGGGAGGAGAGGAAGAAGATAGAAAGAAAGAGGAGTAACAAGAATACGAAGAAAAGAAGATTAGGACAGAACAATTTTCTGTGGCCCTTCATGCCCTGCTCTCATGGTGACCTCATTTCGATGTCCTCTCCACGTCTGTGGCCTTGGTTTTGTTCCGTCGGGTCACCGGTATCGGCGAGTCCATGGGGCTGTCGTTGGACGACGTGGTGGCGCCCTCCGAGGGAGAGCTCACTCACGCCGGCTCCGCGACTAAGCAATTATTGTCGTCAGTAGGGGGCTTAGTAGGTGGTGTCCTGCGTATGTTAGATCAGAACAGCGCCACTGAACACCACGAAGAAGTGACTCGGCAGCAGTGCAGTGTCTCCTCCGGTGGGTTTGCCTCTTTGACACAACTCTCTTTTCTCTCTGTGCTCTGTCTTCTGCCTTTCTCCACTCTCTCTCTGTCTCTGTCTCTCTCTGTCTCTGTCTCTCCATCTCCTCTCTCTCCTCTCTTGTCTTCCTCTCGTCTCTCTCTGCTCTTCTCTCTCTATCGTCTCTCTCTCTCTCTCTCTCTCCCTGCAAATCATGTCTTTCTGGAGCCTGAAGATCACCTAACCTTTGGCCAGAACACGCACACACACACACACACACAACACACACACAACACACACACACAACACACACACCACCAGTCACACACACACACACACACACACACACACAGTCACACACACACACACACACACACACACACACACACACACAGACCCACACCCACACAACACTCATCTCTCGTCTCCCTCTCTCTCTCTCTCTCTCTCCTCTCTCTCCTCACTCTCTCTCTCTCTCTGTTACCTCCCCCACTTTCTTTCTCTATCCTTTCCGACCCCTCTACTACCGAAAATACCCCCTCCCCCCCTCTCTGTAAGTGGTCACTGTCGATCAGTTCTTGATGAACATCTCCTCTACCTCACCCTGCACTCCCTTCCCCTTCACTCACCTCTTCCCCCTCCTTCCCTAGCATCCATCCTACCTCTTTTCACCCTCACGGCAGCCATCCCCTTTGTTGTTTCTGACAAGGGCGCTTAAGTGGTTAAAATATGTCTATCTAACTGGCCTTCCTAGACAGCTAGAGCGTTGACGGCGTAGTTCTGTCTTTGATGTCCACTGAAACATAAATACATCCAACATCACTTTTGCCATCAAAACTTTCTCTTCAGGCTCTTTTGATCTCCCTTCTGTGCGTGAGAGAGGGAGGGAAAGACAGATAGACACAGGAGAGAGAGAGAGAGAGAGAGAGAGAGAGAGATGAGAGAGAGAGGAGAGAGAGAGAAATAGAGAGAGAACAGAGAAAAGAAAAAGAAAGAGAGAGAGAGAGAGAGGAGAGAGAGAGAGAGAGATGGAGAGAGAGAGAGAGAGAGAGAGAGAGAGTGAAAGGGAAAAGGTTGGTATGGAAGAGGAGGGGGCTGGAATAGCTTGGTTGGTAGAGCGCGCTGGATGCGTGAATCTTGGTGATCCTGGGGTTGTGGGTTCAAATCTCCACCAAGCGTTTCGGTACAGGGGGATTTTCCCTCAGAGTTAACATTGATTCTGACTCTATTTCCTAAACAGTCCTTTAAAGGAGACTATATACCGAGGTTCCGTGTGTGAACGCACGCATGACGTCTTGCACACTCGTAAAAATCCCATTAGCAGCTTTTTTTGGAAGAGAAAAGCCATTTGGTATGGATGGCTCATTACACATAGCATGCACTCTTTCCCCCCGAAGTTGGAGTATGGCTGCCTTAATAGTGGACTAAAACAGAAAACGGTCATACACACACAACACTCCACACCCTTAGCTGGGTAGATGGGATTATTCATCATCCTTGCCTGTCTACACAGGGAGTGTCCGCAGGAGTATCAGAGTGAAAAGAAAACAGAGAAAAAGAGAAAGAATAGGTGTGGGTGTCCGGCAAGGAGAACGGGAGAATAATAGGTGTGGCGTCTGGCAAGGAGGAAGAGAGAATAGGTGTGGCGTCTGGCAAGGAGGAATAGGGAATAGGTGTGGGTGTCCGGCAAGGAGGAAGAGAGAATAGGTGTTGGCGTCTGGCAAGGAGGAAGGGAGAATAGGTGTGGTGTCTGGCAAGGAGGAAGAAGAGAATAGGTGTGGTGTCTGGCAAGGAGGAAGAGAGAATAGGGAAGTGGTGTGGCGTCTGGCATGCATGTTGGCAGTGAGATCGGATTCCAGTGTTCAGGAATTCTATCATCATTTCCAGTCTAGGGATCCGTCTCTGCGCAGTCAGTGTCTACTCTCAGAAACTGTCCCTTGACTGATTCCTGAGAACGCTGATCACACGCGCCGTCTCTCTCTCTCTCTCTCTCTCTCTCTCTCTCTCTCTCTCTCTCTGAGTGCTCGTCACACTCACTATTTCGTTTCCTCACATGAACTTTTTTTCTTCACATGAACTTTTTTTTTTGCGTGACTTTTGTGTGCTCTCCCTTTTCCCTTCACTCTCCTCTTCCCCTCCTTCCCCTTACCTCCCTCCTACCTCTTTCCCCACTCATGGCAGCCCTCCCCTTTGTTGTTTCTGACACAGGGGGCTGTAAGTGGTTCAAATGATGCCTAACTGGCCTTCGTGGACAGCTGCAGCTCTGGTGGTGTTGTCTGTCTTTGATCTCCACTGAAACCTAAATACATCCAACATTACTTTGCCATCAAAACTTTTCTCTTCAGGCTCTTTTGATCTCCATTTTGTGCCTGAGAGAGGGGGATAGGGAGGGGAGAGAGAGAGAGAGAGAGAGAGAGAGAGAGAGAGACAGAGACAGACAGACAGACAGACAGACAGACAGACAGACAGAGACAGACTGACAGAAGAGAGACAAAAAAGAGACTGACAGAGATAGAGATAGAGAGAGGAGAGAGAGAGAGAGAGAGAGAGAGAGAGAGAGAGAGAGAGAGCAACACACACACACACACACACACAACACCACACACACACACACACACGCACGCACGCACGCACGCCACGTACGCACGCACACACACACACACACACACACACACACACACACACACACCACACACACACACACACACACACCCTGTAACTCCAGTTTCACTTCCAATGTATGCATTTGCAACGTCACCAAGGACCCACTACTCCAGCAGTTTCAACATCGATTTTGTAAATGTGTATTCTACTCTGACAGTTTTCTTGTTCTGCTCTGGTCAATGCCTTAAGGTCCATACGCCTGGCTTCTTTCCTGTCATGTTCGTTCCACTTCACCAGTCAGCATGTACCTACCCTAACTTCAGTACTCTTGAAGTATTGCTCGCGCATAGTCGCTAAATTTTGAGGCTAAAATTCATTGGGGTTTCCTTAAATTGGAGCCGATTTTTTTTTTTTTAAAAAAAGAGAAAAAAAGCAGTGCGACCACACCAATGATGAGACAATCGAACCGTGTCCCCTTTACTCTCCTCTGTTTGGAGATTGGCACTGTTTCAGCTGCATTACGTTCAACGTTGTGAAAAAAAAAAAACACAACACAAAATTTAAACCATCTCTGACTCTCCTGGACATCGAGACACATATCCTGAGGAAGGACCTTCCAGTTTCAAAAGCCCCGGCCCGACCGTTTTGGAACTCTGTACCAGAGACTATCAGAGACTGTCATCTCCACTGTTGGTTTCCAAGCACACCCAAAGTCTGGAATATTTTGACAGGCCCTTTCGCTCTCACCGAAAACCGTCTATCTGGATGCTTGGGTTGGTGTGATGAACAGAGGGGGGGGGGGGGGGGGATGAGAGAGAGAGAGAGAGAGAGAGAGAGAGAGACGAGAGGAGAGAGAGAGAGAGAGAGAGAGAGAGCATGTGTGTGTGTAGATGTGTTTGTGGACATAAGCGACAATTTTACAGAATGAGAGATATGTGTGAGTGTACATTTCGTATTTTCTACATCATCGTTATTGTTCATATTCACTGTAGGTTTTTTCCCTGTTTACTGTAGGTGCCATCCTTTCAATGTCCTTCTTTTGTTCTTGTTTATGTTTGTTTGTGTTTTGCCTGCCTCGCCACACAGCATAGTGTGCCTGGACATAGTTTTTTTTTTTCTTTTCCTTTTTTCTCTGTGGAGGGGGTAAGGGGAAGGGGAGGAGGAGGAGGATGGTGGGTGGAGGAGGATTACGTTGTATACGAACCCCTCTCCGATGCTCCGAGCAATAAAATGCGGGGGGGGGGGGGGGGGGGGGGGGGGGGGGGGCGAGGCGAAATTTAGGGGGAGGAGGTGGGGGGGGGGGGGGGGGGGGGGGGGGGGGGGCAAGGGGCAAGAGGGAGAGAGAAGGAGACAATTAAATCCCTCACCCTACCCCACCCCTCATCCCCCGGGGGCATTGCGTACAGGGCCGTAACGATTTTATCTTCCCCTGACCTACGGTAAGACACAGATAGCGAAGATGCTTCCCCCGACCCCCCCAACACCCCACCCCACCCCCACCCCCCATCCCCATCCCCTCTCTCCCCGCTCCTTATCTCACGTACTGGTAAATCAGGGACGACGTTTTCATGCTCGGCCGAGTCGCAGGATAGCAGAGAACCAAAGGTGATGGGGTGGCGTGGGGTGGGGAGGAGGGTGGAGGAGGAGCGGTGAAGAGAGGAGAGGTGACGAGAGAGAGAGAGAGAGAGAGAGAGAGAGAGAGAGAGAGAGAGAGAGAGAGAGAGAGAGAGAGAGAGAGAGGCTAGATTGAAAATCAGAAGTGGATGCCCCGATTTACATCGAGTGCGCTGCAGCAGCAGGGCTCATGCTGACGAGTGGATGGGCGGAAGCACTTTCCGACGTTTTGCCGGAGTCGTAACAGATAATTCAATTTTGTTATCCTGTCAGTATCTTCTTCCGTGTCGCGTCTTATCCGTCCGTCTGCTGGTCTGAATCCGACTCTTTGCCTCCTTCGTTTCAGTTTCAAAAAGGAGTGACTGAGGGCGGAAAAATGAAGCAAAAGTTAGAAAAAGAGGGTGTTAGTTACAGCCAAGGACACAGACAAACAATCATGTCAGTATCTTCTCCTGTGTGTTCGTCTATCCGTCTGCTGGTCTGAACCCGACTCTTTATCCTGTACTTTGTTTGTGTCTGTGTCCTTGGCGGTAACTACCCCTCTCTCTCTCTCTCTCTCTCTCTCTCTCTCTCTCTCTCTCTCTCTCTCTCTCTCTCTCTCTCTCTCTCTCAAATCTGTACATCCTTGTTTTCTCTTTCTCTTTTTATGTCTCTTTCTTCTTCTCCTTCTTAAGTGGTTTTCTTTTCTTATTCTTTCCTTTCTCTCTTTCTTTGTTCTTTCTTCTGTCATTTTTTTCGTCTTTCTGTCTTTACTAGCCTCTCTGCCTTGTCCGTGTTTTCTTTCTCCTTTTCTATCATTTTATGCCATGTTTGTTTTTCTTTCATTTAATTTCTTTCTTCAGTCTGTTCTTTGTGAGTTTCTTTCCTTTCTCCGTCTAAAAAAAAGGAAGAACGAAGAAAGAACGAACGAAAGAAAGAAACACTTAAAACATGTTCAGTTCACAGATCGCGCAATCCGTGTACAGAAACTCGTGTAACTGTCTGGAGAAATCGTTTCTATTTTGAATGTTTGTGCACAGATTCACAGCAAACTGACTGACAGATTGTTGTGTTGCTTTTCCCACTTTAACTTGACGATGCCATTAACCTAACCTAATTAACTTTAAGTAAGGGAACTTCGTTCTTCTAAGGATCCTGGAGGCGAAGAGAGAGAGAGAGAGAGAGAGAGAGAGAGAGAGAGAGAGAGAGAGAGAGTTGGATGAGTAGATGCGTACTATTATGAGGCAAACATGCCAATCGACCCATGTGCAGCAAGGCTTGTAAATGAACCGTATTATCACATTAGTTCCTTACGAAATGCTAGAAGGGGTAGAAGACATCGTCCTATTCTGCACGACTGTGACCAGCGACTATCTTGTATTCTCAGCATGCTCACGCGCACATACACACTCAACACAACAACAACCACAACAACAAACAACAACAACACAACACAACAACACACACCACACACACACACACACACAAACACACACACACACACACACACACACACACACACACACACACACACACACACACACACACACAGGTAGTGAGGGAACAGAGAGTAACAGAGCGCGAGAGCATGCGCACAGCGACAAAAAAAAAAGGACAAAAAACATAAAACAAACGATGTCTCTACCGAACGTAACATTCACCTCCACTTCACCTCACCCCACCCCCGTTTCTAAGAAAAGGGGTGAGGGTAGGGTTTATAAGTGGAATGGTTGGTGGTGGAGGAGGAGGAGGAGGAGGCACATGGGGTAGAGAAGGGAGTGGGGCAGGGTTGAGGAGGGGGATTAGCGGGGAAAGAGGGAAGGAGCGGTGCAAAACACAAAGATGGATGAGATTTCCTGATGGACGGAGTGAGGTTCCCTGACATGGCCCTGGTTCCACGCTACGAATTGTCTGCCTCACAGTCACTGAGCGGCAGCATGGTCAGTACAAGGAGAGAGTGGGAGGGGAGACAGGTGGAGAAGGGAAGATGGAGAATGCATGCACACACACACACACCACACACACACACACACACACACACACACACACACACACACACACAGAGAGAGAGAGAGAGAGAGAGAGAGAGAGAGAGGGAGAGAGAGAGGGAGGAGGGAGACAGAGACAGACAGACAGAAAGATAGACAGGTATTTGTGCGTTCGGACAAGCACAAAGACCAAGGATATCCAAAAAGAACAGAAAAAAGCAGATAGACGAAGAGACAGGAACAAAAAGAGACAGAAACCCATAGACACATACAGAAATAAAGAAAGAGTACACAGAGATATACAGACAGAACAGACAGACAGACAGACAGACAGACAGACAGACAGAGAGAGAGAGAGAGAGAGAGAAATGGGAAAGAGAGCGAAAGAAGGGAGAAAAGGGAGATACTTTGTGTGTGTGTGAGAGAGAGAGAGAGAGAGAGAGAGAGAGAGAGAGAGAGAGAGGAGAGGAGGGAGATAGATAGGGGGAGAGAGAGGGAGGCAGAGAGAGGAGGGAAGGAGGAGAGAGAGAGAGAGGAGAGAAGAGAGGGAGAGAGGTAGAAAGAAAGAGAGAGAGAGACACCGAGAGAGAGATCCCACGTGAAAAAGATAGATAGAGAGACCAGGGGAGTGAGAGTGAGAGTGAGAGGAGAGAGAGAGAGAGAGAGAGAGAGAAGGAGAGAGAGAAGGTTTCATGTTGCTGCTGCGCTGATTGAACTATCCCGCGTGAAAGAGAGAGAGAGAGAGAGAGGAGAGAGAGAAAGAGAGAGAGACGCACAGAGAGAGAGAGAGAGAGAGAGAGAGAGAGAGAGAGAGAGAGAGAGAAGAGGATAGATTGTATGCTGCTGGTTCTGACTGAACTGCTGAAGATGGTGTCATTCCCCAGATCCCTGTGCCACACGTCTTAAGGCTGCAAAGCCTGATTGCCAAACGTCGTAAGCTGACCTGTACACTTGTGGCTTGTGCTTCTCGCTCCCTCTGTTTATTTTGCCCGTTTCTCTGTCTGTCTCAGCATCTATATCTGTCTCTAAGTTTCTTCCTCTTCTTCTTTGGGTTCTTTCCTATCTAATTGTCTATGTGACTAATTGTCTGTCTATCTATCAGTCTCTCTTTCTACGTATCTATTTATCTATTATCCGTCTAATCTAATCTATCTATCTATCTATCTATCTATCTACTATCTATCTATCTATCTATCTATCTATCTATCTACTATCTATCTATCTATCTATCTATCTATCTATCTATCTATCTATCTCTATCTATCTATCTATCTATCTGTCTGTCTATCTCTACCATTCTATCTATCTCTCTTTCTATCTATCTATCTATCTATCTACCTATCCATAAATCTATCTGTCTGTCTCTCTGTCTGCCTGTCTGCCTATCGTTCTTTCTACCCTATCTGTGCATCTGTTTCTCTATCTATTTATGTATCTGTATGTCTGGCTGTCTATCAATCTTTCAATTTATATGAGGCACATACAAGCACGCTCTCTCTCTCTCTCTCTCTCTCTCTCTCTCTCTCTCTCTCTCTCTCTCACTCTTCTCACACACACACACACACACACTCACACACACACACACACACACACACACACACACACACACACACACACACACACACACACACACACACACACACACTCACACACACACACACACACACACACAACACACACACACACACACACAACACACACACAACACACACACACACACACACACACACACACACACACACACACACACACACACACACACAACACACACAACACAACACAACACAACACACACACACACACACACACACACACACACGCGCGCGCGCGCGCGCGCGCACACTCACACGCACGATAAACCACCAAATTTACTCGCATGCGCTTGCACACATGCACATATAAGTCATAACGAATTCATACTGTCATAATCTATATCCATAAATTTCGAGAAAGAGAGAGAGAGAGAGGAGGAGGAGGAGGAGGAGGAGGAGGAAGAGGAGGAGGAGGAGAAAGAGAGAGAAACATAGGGGACGGGAAAGTGGGGGAGGGGGGATGGGAGGCAGAGAAAGAAAGAGAGAAGAGGGGGAGAGGGGGGGGAGAGGGGAGGTGGCACAGATATCCAGAGAGACAAATACGCAGAGGAAGATACAGATAACCAAACAGAGAGACAAGTTTGCTGGGTGGAGAAAAAAAGAAAGGGGGGGGGGGGGGTGGGAGGGGGGGGTGGGGAGAAGGTAGAGTGACGAGGATCAAGCGAGAGAGATGTCTATCTCTTTTGCGAGATGTCTGCTAGGAGTGGGTGTGAGGGGGTGGGGAAGATGGAAGGTGAGGGGAGGGGGGGCGTGGGGGGGGGGGGGGGGGGGATGAGGAATGGGCCATGCCCGTTGTGATCAGGCTTCTTGACATGCTGCCAAGATCGTTTCCATCTCTGCTACCTTCTGTCCCCCACCCACCCCCTCCCCTACCCCCTCTCCTTCCCAGTAAAAGCATTTCCACATCAGTCCCACTGAAGTTTGATCATCTCAGTACAGAACCTGACATTTTGAGTACGACAGAGAGAGAGAGAGAGAGAGAGGGGGGGGGAGGGAGGGAGGGAGGGAGACAGGGAGAGAGAGAGACAGAGAGACAGAGAGAGACAGAGACAGAGGGACGGACAGACACAGACAGACAGAGCGACAGACAGACAAACACAGAAACACAGAGACAGAAAGAGATTTTTTTCACGCCCAAAGAAAGATATTTTCCAAGAGAGAGAGAGAGACAGACAGACAGACAGACAGGCACAGAGAGAGCGAGCGAGCGAGCGAGCGAGCGAGCACGAGAGAGAGAGAGAGAGAGAGAGAGAGAGAGAGAGAGAGAGAGAGAGAGAGAGATGATTTCCAGACTGCAGAGATAGATGCAGTGCAGGTTGAAGAGACAGAAATTAATTTCAGTTTGAAGACGGAAATTCTTTCCATATGAATGAAATTGATCATTTCTGGGCTTCAGAGGCAAACGATTTCCAGCCTACAGAGACATGAATTTCAGGTTCCATAGAGAAAAGTCATTTCCAGAATGAAGAAAAAAAAAAAACGATTACGGGACTGCACATAGAAATGAGTTCCAGGCCACAGAAAGAGATCATTTCCTGACTTCACAGAGAAATGTTTCCAGACTGCAGAGAAAAAAAAAAATCTAGTTTGCAGCGCGGGAGTTTTTCTTAAATTTCAGAGAGAAATGTTTTCCAGGCTGCAAAGAGAAATGATTTCCAGGCTGCAAAGAGAAATTATTTCCAGGCTGCAGAGAGAAATTATTTCCAGGCAGCCAAGAGAAATTATGTCCGGTCTGCAGAGAGAGATTATTTCCAGATTGCAGAGAAAAAAATGATATATTTCCAGATTGCTGAGGGAGATTATTTCCAGACTGTAGACAGATTATTTACAGACTGCCCAGAAGAATAATTCTTTGCAGTAGAGAAAAATGTTTCCAGACTGCATAGAGAAATTATTACCAAACTGCAGAGTGAGAGATGATTTTCAGACAACAGAGAGACATTATTCCAGTCTACAGAGAGAGACCATTTCCAGACCACAGAGAGAAAAGTTGTTTCCAGCCTGCCAAGCGAAAATCTCCCACACTACATAAAGAAATTACACCCATATCGGACAGAGAGAGAGAGAGAGAGAGAGAGAGAGAGAGAGAGAGAGAGAGAGAGAGAGAGAGAGAGAGAGAGAGATGATTTTCCAGATTTCGGAGAGATGATTCCCAGATTGCAGAGAGAAACAGAGAGATGATGATTGCAGAGAGATTGTTTCCTTCCTGCAGAGAGAACTTATATCCAGACTGCTAAAACTGATGATTTACAGACTGCAGAGAAAAAGTAGATCTAGTTGCAAAGTGAGACGACTGCAGGTGGAAATCTAAATAAATGTTAAATAAAGTCTCTCATTCAATGCCTTCCTTGTGCTGAACTCTGAAACGATCAAAGCTAAGTAAATTTCGTTGTCCTATGTGTTTGTATCTTGCCTGAAAAAGACCTACGAGGTCGAAACGCGTCGTGTTTTGTCTTGTGACTCGTTTGTCCACGTTTCTGTGGGCGGTTCGCTAACATTTATTTAAGATTTGCAGAGAAAAAGAGAGAGATGATGATTGCAGAAAGGTTGTTTCTTTTATGCAGAGAGAACTTATATCCAGACGGATCAGATTGATGATTTCAGATTCCAGAGAGATGATATCTTGATTGCTGAAAAAGTGCCATCACTATGATTCAGAGAATGATTATTTAAGTTAAAAAGAGAAATTGTTTGCAGACTGAAGGGAAAGGCAATTACCAGCCCTTGAGAAAGTATTTCTTGCCTTCGAAAAAAAAAAAAAAGAACAGATAATCAGTTGGAAGAAAGAATTGATACTGCTTTTCAGAGTACAGAAAAGGTGGTGATTATCCACACGAGTTGAGGACAGAGAAAAATGATTCCCTGGTTGCAGATAGAATGATGGTTTCCAGGCTATATAGACAGACGATGTCCGGTCTGCGCAGGGGAATCATTTTCAAGCTGCAGAAGGATGTGTTTCTGTGTGAAGAGAGAATGATTTCCAAGTTCCCAGAA
>JADBJO010001989.1:180000-190000 GCA_016801955.1 Conus betulinus | reverse complement strand
CAATAACAGTTGTTCCACAGTGCTCATGTTCATTAGAAAATGTGTAACAGTATTGCTGAACGGATCCTTTGTATACTGTTTGATCCAGATCCACTATACGGATCTGCACCAGAATTTTATAACTTCATCCTCCGACGACGTTCCCATCCTTCCGCCATGCTAAGTGCAGTAGATTCAGTTAGTTCTGCGTGATGACATTTGTAATGATTTTGCTGATACATCTCTGGACGCTTTGTTTGATCCGGATCGACACAAGGATCCGCACCAAAATGTCATGTGATTGCCTTGGGCGCCCATTCCAACTTTCCACCGAGTTTCGTGAAAATCGGTCTCTTAGCTTTTATGTAATCTTGCTGAGAGTCAAACAAAAACAAACAAAGAGACGCGGATATAAACATGACTTCTTTGTTGGAGGTAACAGAATATATGACACGTTGTATAGCGCCCTATCCAAACTTTAATCCATTTCCTTTTTTCCTTTTCTTTTCTTTCTTTCTTTTTTTTTCCTTTGCTTTTTTTTTTTTTTTTTTTTTTTTTTTTTTTTTTTGGTGATGTTCCCGCTTTCGGTGCCATTTCAGTGGCATTGCACCCATGCCACAGTCCCCATAAATTAGCTGATGCCGCTGACCCCGATCCAGATCTACCCTTATATTGCCTTTGGCTCTTTACAATCATAGTGAATGATTTGAAGAGAGAGAGAGAGAGAGAGAGAGAGAGAGAGATGTTGCTTAAGAGAGAGAGAGAGAGAGAATGTTTTGCTTAAAGCCCAGCCGACCGCAGAGGGCCATATCAGGGCTGTCACCGCGTTGAAGTCAACTCACGAACCATTAAAAAGAAACAAAAACTCAATTTTCTCAATCCTTTAAAGTACACCTTCTAAAAAGACACCGGAATTTAGTTTTAAATCTTTCTCTGGTCAAATCTTAAATCAGAGAAAAAAAAATATTGATCTCTTTCAGAAATTCAAAGATCACATCAGGTGGGACATCTCTGAACAAGGTTTTCATGGAGTCTGCTGTAAGTGTTTATGTCTCACATTATTCAAGTCCCAACACTCTGAAAGAACATGTTCACTGTGAGTGGTACATGACATGGAATGCACCACGGAGCTTCTTCACCTTTTAAAAGATAATAATGGGTGTAAAAGGAGTGGCTTGTGAGCAAAACGGCACAAGACTGTCTCTTCTTTATGGCCAAATAACTGGGGGGAAAAAAAACAAAGGAAAAAAAAGATCTATCAACTCACATACACACATGAATTAAACAAACGTTTTCAGATCATGTGAAATATGTATAGATTGACACACCGAGTACCTGCGCCCACACGTCTTCCCGAAGATCACCAGAAACGTTGTCAGCATCTATTTCATAAGCCCAGTTCGGGCAGGCTGAGACTCTTCTGATGACTCTCTGGTGATGTCCGTCTCCCATCTGTGGCAGTTCCTGGTGGTTCTGTGAGGGTCAGAGATGGACAGGCCTGCCATGACCGTGATAGTGTTCTTTCACCTCTTCTTCTGGATGGGCCCCATAGTGACTCCTCTGGCACTGTGCCGCGGGGGTTGAAGGGGAGGGGAGAGAGGGGGGGGGGGGGGGGTAGAGAGACAGACAGACAGACAGACATACAGACAGAGAGCGAGAAAGACAGAGAGAGAAAGAGAGAGACAGACAGACAGAGAGCGAGACAGACTGACAAATAGAGGGACAGGCAGACAGAGAACGAGAGAGACAGTCAGATAGACAGAGAGGGAGTCAGACAGACAGACAGACCGACAGACCAGAGAGAGAGAGAGAGAGAGAGAGAGAGAGAGAGAGAGAGAGAGAGAGAGAGAGATGAGAGAGAGCTCGGCAAATGCTAATAACTCTTATGAAAATCCATGAGAAACAGAGGCAAGATCAGACAAGACTTAATAAGGAATCAATAGTGACAGATGTGACACCAATTCACTAAGATGATTCCTTCATAAATAATTCAATCAATCGGCGTGATTTCATAAAGTAACATTGAAGAGGAAATGGTGGATGCAAAAAAAAAGTTGCATCGGTAGACACCAATTCACTAAGATGATTCCTCATAAATAATTCAATCAATCGGCGTGATTTCATAAAGTAACATTGAAGAGGAAATGGTGGATGCAAAAAAAAAAAGTTGCATCGGTAGAGTAGAATCAATTTAGAAAAGCATTACTAATTATTTTCAGAAACACTGCTAAGTTGCTTAGCCAAGGTTCGCTTTTTTTTAAAGGGGTTCGCAAATTATTTAGGAGTCGTAGAAATATGTTGTGAGATGTGTGATTGGACTATTCAAGCAAACATAAAACCCTGAAGACATAATTACCTTCGTCTCCGTGTGGTCCAGATTTTTGACGTTATTTCTAGTATACTTTGAAATTTTCTTTACGTAGGCAATCAGTAATTTTAAGAATAAAACACGCAAACAAGACACAAAAAATATAGACAGTGTCTTGTGATAAAATTCGCTTGATGACGCGCTTTTGAACAGTTTGTAGTTATCTTTTAAAAAAAAAAGGACCGTCCCAAATAAGGAGATAATTGTTGGACGAACTGATCCTTCAAGAACCCAGTCATTTGCACCTATTCCCCATCTGTGATCCATTTTCCCTTTCTGGCAAAATTTACAATGAACTTTCAGAACTCGTTTAAATGTTAAAAGACTCTTTTACCAACCAGTTTGAGAGAGAGAATTTGAGATACTCTCTCTCCTCCCCCCCCCCCCCCCCCCCCCCCCCCCACAACAGATTTTTTTTTTTTTACTGAAAACTGAACTAAAACTGCAATGGTAGAAGCACAGTTGCTGAATGTTGCAAAAGTTTTCCATCAGAATCTCTAAGCCAGTGATCTGACACCGCCACCCTACTAACCCGTACCCTTATCCCAATCCCCCTCCCCCCCCTTACCCCGCACCCTCCGACTCCGTCTGGGTATTTTTGCAGGTGCAGGGGGAAAAGTGATGTGAGATGCAAAAACTCGACCATTTCGTGATGAAGGGTGCCTTCCAAAAAGAAATCAGAGAAAGGGAGGATTAAACTGTGTCTGGCTACATACTATTCGATCCACGTTCGTTCAGAAAGCCAGAGAGAGGTTTGGGGAGGTTGATGTGATGTGACTTTTATTTTCCTCTGAAAACGTTCAGGACCAGGATATCGATCGGTTTATTGCGCACTGGTTGTGGCAGCCGACACTGGAAAATAAAACGAAACTCATGGCTTTGCTGTATTTCCCAGGGGAAACAATGATCTCGAGAGAGAGGTCTTCGGCATGATTGCCAGCTTCGTTTTTTAAGTTCAGTTCGCCCAAGCACACAAATACACACACGGACGCACGCACGCACGCACGCACGCGCGCGAGAGCAGAGAGAGAGAGAGAGAGAGAGAGAGAGAGAGAGAGAGAGAGAGAGACAGAGAGAGAGAGAGAACTCATGCGTGAGTGTTTCAGATGGAAAGACCTAGACTTCCCAACCACGCGGTTCAGTAAGTTTCTTGATTCATTGGAGTTGTAGTTCTTGCCGTTTAGGTCAATACCCGCAAGTGCCAGTATCTCTCGGGACTGTCACCATCAGATCATGTGCACGAAGAACGAAAGGCTAGAACATATAAACATTGTATGCCTTGTCAGATTTATC
Organism: Conus betulinus; assembly: GCA_016801955.1. Taxonomy (NCBI): domain Eukaryota; kingdom Metazoa; phylum Mollusca; class Gastropoda; order Neogastropoda; family Conidae; genus Conus; species Conus betulinus. The sequence continues at coordinate 186,360 of JADBJO010001989.1, read as the reverse complement.
ATAGATGGTCGCGGCATCGTTATTACCATCTCTATTGATCTTTATTATCTTGATTATTTCTAGTTATCTCTGTCGTTATTCGTTATTATATATCCTCATCATTATCGGGTATCCGTTTGTTCTCATCGCTACCGACCATTCCTGTTCTTATTGACCATCTATTATTCTTACTGTTATCATTTATCCCTATTGTTACCGGTTATCCCCTTTTTTCTTAACAGGTTCTTGTTATTGTTATTGTATCGTCCTGTGCTTATGCCTGTTATCATTACCATGATCAGGTCACTGGATCGGTATGTTGTTCCCCCATATAATCTGACGTCCCTCACATCACGGATTGTTTCGGTCGTCTTGTTATCATTGATTTATGCTAATTGTGTTCGGTCATTCCATTATTTGCATATGCCACATTGTTCTCTGTCGTCCATATGTGTATCAGTTACACTATCATTATCGGTCATCTCTATCGTTATGGGATTATCCCTATTGGTATGGATTATCTCTGTCAATTTTTCGACAATCTCTGTCGTTATCGATTACCCCTATCATCATTAGTCATCGAATACACTGTCGATCTTCCGTATATCATTATCCATTATCCCTTGCAGATCGGATCTCCCTATCATTATCAAAGATCCCAATCATTATCAATGGTCCCTATCATTATCCATGACCCTATCATTCCGTATTATTATCAACGATCTCTCTATCATTATCAACAATCCCATTCATTATCAACGATCCCTGTCGTTCCCTATCATTATCAATGATCCCTGTCCTTATCAATCATCCTTATCATTATCAATGATCCCTACCATAATCAATGATCCCTATCATTGTCAGTGATCCCTGTCATTATCAATGATCCCTACCATTATCAATGATCCCTACCATTATCAATGATCCCTATCATTATCAATGATCCCTCTCGTTGTCGCTCTTTTACTGATCATCCCTCTCAGTGTCGGTCGCTCCTGTCACCTATAACTCCTATAACAATCAGTCATTCTTGCCGTTATGGTTCATCCCTATAATTATTATCGGTAACCCTGTCTTTGTCAGTCATCTGTTTCGTTATCGGTGATCTCTGTCATCGTCCATCATCCCGAACGTTATCCATTATCCCTTTCATTTGTCACCTTTATCATCATCGGTCATCCCTGTCATTGTTTGTTCATCACAAGAATTATCCGTCGCCTCTTATCGTTATCAGTCTCCGTATCTTTATTGCTTATCCCTGTCAGTAACGGTTATCCCTGTCATTATCGGTTATCCCTATCATTATCTATCCCCCTTTCATTATCTATTATCTCTATCATTATCTATCATCTCTATCATCGTCTATCATCCCTGGCATTATCGATTATCAGTCATTTCGTCATTTTCGACCATCATCCCTATCATCATCTATCAATCCTATGATGATCTATCATCCCTGTCATTACCATTATTCCTCACACTATTAATTATCCCTCGAAGTATCGATATCTCTATCATTATCACTCACCCATGACAGTATCTAATTGGCCTTATCATAACTGGTCATTCCTAACATCCATCGACTATCCCTATGATGATCGGTCACCCCTAGTGTTGTCGGTCACTCTTTTCACTATCGGCCATTCGTGTCGTTTTCGGTGGTCCTATCTGTTTTCAATCGCCCCCAACTCATGTTAGTCACTATTGTCATTGTCTGTGCTAGCTATCGTGACTGGATTATCCTGGTCGTAAGTGGTAACTCATGTTGTTATCGGTTACCCATGTTGTGTGTGTGTGTGTGTGTGTGTGTGTGTGTGTGTGTGTGTGTGTGTGTGTGTGTGTGTGTGTGTGTGTGTGTGTGTGTGTGTCGCTTGCCCTCGTGAACGTTTATCCATTTCACTCTCGGGTACCCATGTTGTTGTCGGTTACTCATGTTGTTGTCGGTTACTCATGTTGTTGTCGGTTACCCATGTTGTTGTCGGTTACCCAAGCTGTTGTCAGTTACCCATATTGTTATCGGTTACCCGTGTTGTTATTGGTTACCAATGTTGTTATCGGTTACCCATGTTGTCGGTTACCCATTTTGTTGTTAGTTACGTATGTTGTTGTCAGTTACCCATATTGTTATCGGTTACCCATGTTGTTATCGGTAACCCGTGTTGTTGTTAGTTACCTTGTTGTTGTCGGTTACCCATGTTGTTATCAGTTACCCATGTTGTTGTCAGTTACCCATATTGTTATCGGTTTTCCATGTTGTTACCAGTTATCCGTGTTGTTATCAGTCACTCACGTTGTTATCGGTTATCCATGGTGTCGTCAGTTACCCATGCAGTTATCGGCTTCCCATGTAGTTCTCGGTTACCCATGTTGTTGTAGGCTACCCATGTTGTTGTCAGTTACCCAGGTTGTTATCGGTTACCCAGGTTGTACCAGTTACGTTACCCGTGTTGTTACTGGGTTAGCCACATTGTTATCGGTCACGCACGGTGTCGTTATCGGTTATCCCTACCGTTATCGATCAGCCCAGTCATTATCGGACATCCCATTCGGTATTGGTCATCGTGAAAGGAAAACCTTAACAAAAAAAGAAGAAAACAAAAGTCGAATTGGTTGTGAAATGTGGAAGATATATAACAAGAGCGAAGATCAATCAAGCAATAACAGAGATGGATGGGCGAATGAATGGCTGGATTAAAAAAAAAAAAAAGAAGGGGGGGGGGGCAACAAAAAAAAATGAAAAAACCGATGCAATTTGCTGGTTGGATGCGGGCGGCGAGTTGATGAAGTTGTAATGGTCTGTCTGTTGGCGCACTCACGCCCTGCGCATGCGGGACAGCAGGCGGAGTGAGACGCCTTTCCATTAAACCAATTCCCCGGAGTGATGGGATTTGAAACCGTTAGACGCCGGCTCCACCGATTTCTGTGCGCGGGAGCCATGGAAAGAGGATGGGAGGGGGTGGGGTGGGGGGGGTGAAAGACAGGGAGGAAGAGAGAGAGAGGGGGGGGGAGGGAGAGGGGGATGGGAGGAAGGGGGTGGGAGAGAGGGAGGGAGGTGGAGGACAAGAGAGAAGGGGAGGGAGAGAAAGAGGGAGGGAGGAATGGGAGAGCGAGAGAGAGAGAGAGAGAGAGAGAGAGAGAGAGAGAGAGAGAGAGAGAGAGAGAGAGAGATGTGTGTGTGTGTGTGTGTGTGTGTGTGTGTGTGTGTGTGTGTGTGTGTGTGTGTGTGTGTGTGTGTGTGCGCGCGCACGCGTGCGTGGGCGCGCGCGCAACGCGAGTCTGTTTTTCTTCATTTGGTGTGTGTGTGTGTGTGTGTGTGTGTGTGTGTGTGTGTGTGTGTGTGTGTGTGTGGTGCGCGCGCGCGCGCGCGCGCGTGTGTGTGTGTATACGCGTGGGAAAGAGAGGTAGAGACAGACAGACAGACAGACAGACAGATAGACAGACAGAGACAGACAAAGAGAGAGACACACAGATACAGAGCGAGAGAGAGAGAGAGAGAGAGAGAGAGAGGAGAGAGAGAGAGAGAGAGAGAGAGAGAGAGATTGTGTGTGTGAAGCGTGTATGTGTGCGTACCGCGTGTGTGCATGTGTATGTGTGTGCGTGTGTGTATATGTGCGCGCGCGCGCGTGCGTTCACGTGTGTGTGTGTGTGTGTGTGTGTATTTTGTTTGTGGTATATGCATGTGTGTGTGCGAAAAAAAACAGAGAGACACATACATAGATAGACAGAGAGACAGACAAGAGAGAATGAGCAGTATGAGAAAGAGAAAGACAGACAGACAGAGAGACAGACATACAGAGAAAATACAGAGTATGAAAGAGTGACAGACAGAGAGAGAGAGAGAGAGAGAGACAGAGACAGACAGACAGACAGAGACAGACAGACAGACAGACACAGACAGACAGACAGACAGAGAAGAGAGAAGGCCAGTGATTGTGAGGTCTCAGGAGTGATGCTAATCCAGAACGTGATGTGGGAGAGAGAGAGGACCGACCCATCGACCCGCTCTGCTCTGGGCTGTGGCACAAACGGGTGAGGGCAAGGCACAGGGGGGGCATCGGCGTGTGTGGCCGGAGACAGAGACACATTTAACTTAGGGGAAAGGCGAGCTGGGGGGGGAGTAGAGAGAGAGAGAGAAATGAGAGGGGGGAGGAGGAGAAAGGGGGGGGAGAAAGAGGAGACGGGAGAGAGACAAAGGAGAGAGAGAAAAAGAGAGAGAGGGCGGCACAGAGAGAGCGAGGGAGAAAGAAAGAGAAAGAAGAGAGAGAGAAAGAGGGACAGCGAGGAGAGAGAGAGAGAGAGAGAGAGAGAGAGAAGAGGGAAGGGAAGAGGAGAGGGGAAGAGAATTAGAAAGTGAGAGAGAGAGGAGAGAGAGAGGAGGGGGGGGGGGGGGAGGGACGAGGAGAGAGGGGAGAGAGAGAGAGAAGAGAGAGAGAGAGAGAGAGGAAGAGAGGAGGGAGAGAAGGAGGAGAGAAGAGAGGAAGGAGAGAGGAGAATGGAGGACACAGACGAAGGAGGACTGACGAAGAGAGAGCGATAGACAGACACAGACAGATAGATAGACTGATGGATGGACAGACAGACAGACAAACAGACAACCAGACAGACAGACAGACACAGGAGAGAGAGAGAGAGAGTAAAGAGAAAATGAAAAAGGTGAGAGAGAGTTGGTGAGAGAGAGAGAGAGAGAGAGGCAGAGACAGAAACAGAAACAGAGGCAGAGAGACAGACACAAGGGTGATAAAGTGAGAGACGGACAGACAGACAGACAGGCAGACAGAGACAGAGAAAAACAGAGACCTATCTAAGATAATGAAGCACTTGCTAACTAACTAACCAGCTGACCCAGAAAACCAGGAAATGTGATTCATTGGAAATGCGATCCCGTGGACATTTCATGTTCAGGAAATGTGATGATGCCCAGAAAAAAAAAAATGTCACCCACAGAAACGCGATGCCCAGGAAATGTGATGCCTGGGAAATGTGATGCCTGGGAAATGTGACACCCGGGAAATGTCATGCCTGGGAAATGTGACGCCCGGAAAAACGCAATGCCCAGGTGACAAGTTTGTCCCGGGGGAAGAGCGACGTGCTGTAGAGGGTGACGCTTTGGAAGTGTGGTACTGAGGAAAAGTGGATTTCCGGGCGGCCCTGTTTCCCTGGCAAAGAATGTGACCCCTTTTCCATTACGTCTATTCCTTGCCATGATGTGATTTGAGACACAGATGGACTGCCCCACGCCATTTCTGTGAATTGTCTGAGAGGCGGGTGGAGGGAGGGAGGTGGGAGGGGAGGAAGGGAGTGAAGACAGAGGTGGGGAGTGGGGAGTGGAGAGAGAGAGAGAGAGAGAGAGAGAGAGAGAGAGACAGAGACAGAGACAGACAGACAGACAGACAGAGGATGGGACTGGGATAGTATAGATATTAGGGTGGTAGAAAGAGTGAGATTGGAGAGAGAGAAAGAGAGAGGGGGGGTGGAGAAAGACAGAGAGAGACATAGATTGACAGAGACAGAGGCGGACTGAAAGAAAAAAAGTGAATGAACAAACTAGAAAGACAGAGAGCGAATGAGCTAGAGACAGATGGGCAGACAGAAAGAGAATGAGAGAGACAGATACATAGATGGGCAGACAGACTGACAGACAGAGAAACAGAAACAGAAAGAGACCTTTATCTAAACTAATGAAGTACTCGCAAACTAACCGACCAGCTGACTCAGAAAAACAGGAAATGTGTATTCCCTGGAAATGCGATCCCATGGACATTTCATGTTCAGGAAATGTGATGATACCCAGAAAAAAAAAGAATAATTGTCACCCACAGAAACACGATGCCCAGGAAATGTGATGCCCGGGAAAGGCGATGCCCAGGAAAATGCGAAATGCCCCAGGAAATGTGATGCCCAGGAAATGTGATGCGCAGGAAATGTAATGCCCGGGAAACGTGACGCCTGTGAAAACGCAATGCCCGGGTGATAAGTTGCCCCGTGGGAAGAGCGACGTGCTGTAGAGGGTGACGTTTTGGGAGTGTGGTACTGAGGAATAGTGGATTTCTGGGCTGCCCTGTTTCCCTGGCAAAGAATGTGATCCATTTTCCCATTACGTCTATTAGAGACGCCATGATGCCATGATGTGATTTGAGACACAGATAGACTGCCGCACGTCATTCTGTTAATTATCTGAGAGGCGGTGGGGGGGGGGGTGGTAGGGGAAAAAGGGAGTGGAGAGAGAGAGGTGGGGAGTGGGGAGAGAGAGAGACAGACAGACAGACAGACAGAGAGGGTAGGACTGGAGTAGTATAGATAATAGGGTGGTAGAAAGAGTGAGATTGGAAGAGAGAGGAAGGAGGGGATAGAGAGAGACAGAGAGAGAGAGAGAGACAGGGA
>JADBJO010001989.1:172500-175000 GCA_016801955.1 Conus betulinus | reverse complement strand
GTCCTTATTTCCTTCCCTTACCCCCTTTTCTCCCTCTCTCTTGCCTTCTTTCGTTCTATCTCATTCTCTGATTTAATTTCTTTGTTCCTTTCCCTCCTTCCTTCTTTCCTTCTATTCTTGAATTTTTTTTGGTCTTCATTATTTCTTTCCTTTCAACTTTCCTTCTTTCTTTCTTTCTTGACCTCTTTTTGTTCTCTCTTTCCTTTCTTCTTTCTTTGCATATTTCTTCGTTCTTTACTTTGTTTCTTTTTTTCTTTTTTTTTCCCACTTTCATTCCATGATTCTTTCTCCTTCGTTTCTTTTCTGCCTTCTTCCCACTTTTTCCTTTTTTTTCTTCTTCTTCTTTCCATCCTTTCTTTTTCCTCTTTGTCATTCCTCTGTTCTTACCGTCTTTCATTCTTTCTTTCCTTCGTCCTTTCCATATTTTCTTCATACTTTCTTTCCTTTATTCGTTTTCTTTCTTCCTACGTCCTCTCCATAATTCTTTCTCCTTCCTTCCTATCTTTCCTTCTTCCCATCTTTCCTTTTTTTTTCCTTTCTTCTTCTTTCCGTCTTTCTCTCTTTTTTTTTCTGTCCTTCCTTTGTTCTTACCTTCTTTTGTTCTTTCCTTTTTTCCCCCTTCTGTTCATTATTAGTTCTCTCTGCATAACCTTTCTTCTGTGTATCTTTCTTCCACTCATTTTTCCCCCATCCCCACCCTCTTCCTTCTGTGTCTCTTTCATTCCTTGTTTCCTTTCTTTCCTTTATTCCTTGTTTCCTCGTTACCTTCTTTCGCTCTTTCTTTTCCTGTGTTCTTTCCTTCCTTCCATCCGTCCTTCTTTTCTTGCTGATTATCTTTTTTTTTCTCTTACCCGTCCTTCTCTCTATCTTTCTTAGTCTTCTTTCGTTCGTCCCCCCCCCCCCCCCCCTCCACCTCTCTACCTCTTCCCTCTTTCCCTCCTGCTTCTCTTGCTTTCATCCGTCTTTCTTCCCTTCTCCCCCCCTCCCCCCCCCCCCCCCCCCCCCCCCCCCCACCGTTCCATGTTTCCTTCCTTCATTTATTTCTTCCTTCCTTTCGCTCACTGTTCTCTCTATTGTGTGCAGAACAACCACTGCTTCAGAATCAAGATCCTGGGAGACTGCTACTACTGTGTGTCCGGCTTGCCGGAACCTCGTCCGGACCACGCCCACTGCTGTGTCGAAATGGGCCTGGACATGATCGATGCCATCGCGTGAGTGTCTGTCTGTCTGTCTGTTTGTCTGCCAGTCTGTGTGTGTCTGTCTGCCTGTCAGCCTGTCTGTCCTCTTTCTCTCTGTTGCCCAGTCTTTGACTGATTCACTAGTGTGAGTTTGTTGGTTGTTCATTTGTCTCTCTGTTAGTAAGTTTGTCCGTCTGTCTGCCTCTCGATGTGTCTCTGATTGATGCTATCTTGTCGTGTGTGTATGCGTGTGTGTGTGTGTGTGTGTGGTGTGTGTGTGGTGTGTGTGTGTGTGTGTGTGTGTGTTGGTGTGTGTGTGTGTGTGTGTTTAACAGTTATCCGTCCGTCCCGTTTGTCCGTCAGTCTCTGTGCCTGTCAGTCTGTGTGGTTTTTTGTCTGTGTGCCTGTCTGTCTGTCCATATGATGCGAAAAAGAGACAGAGAAGGAGAAGAAGAAGAAGAAAAAAAAAATGCCATCAACATAAAGAAAGAACTAGAGGAAGAACAGAAAGGCAGAAGGTAGGGATATATCGTCAGTCAGAAAGGGAAGGACACCCAGACAGTTAAGACAGAGTCCGGAGAGGAGAGAGGGGGGGGAGGGAGGGAGGGAGAGAAAGAGAGAGAAAGAGACACAGAGAGGGGGAAAGAGAGAGAGAGGAGAAAAAGAGAGACAGAGACAGAGAGGAGAGGAGAAGAGTGAGGAAAGGCAGAAGGCCAGCATTAGCGTGAGTCAGAAAAGGATAGTGACCCAGACAGGTAAGACAGAGCCCGAGAGAGAGAGAGAGAGAGAGAGGAGAGAGAAGAGAGAGAGAGAGAGAGAGAGAGTGAGTGAGAGAGAGAGAGAGAGTGAGAGAGACAGAGAGTGAGAGAGAGAGAGGAGAGAGAGGAGAGACCGAAAGGCAGAAGGCCAGCATTAGGTGAGTCAGAAAAAGAGCAGTGACCCAGAAAAGGATAGAGACAGAGCAGGTAAGAGAGAGAGGAGACAGAGAGAGAGAGAGAGAGAGAGGGGGGGGGGAGGAGGAGACAGGCAGAAGGAAAGGATTAGCGTGAGTCAGAAAAGGACAGAGACCAGACAGGTAAGACAGAGAGAGAGAGAGAGGGGGGGGGGGGGGGAGAGGAGAGGCAAGAGAGAGAGAGAGGAGAGAGACGAGAGAGAGAGGAAGGCGAGAGAGAAAGGAGAGGAGGGAGAGAAAGAGAGAGGAGGGAGAAAGAGAGAGGAGGGAGAAAGAGAGAGAGAGGAAGAAAGAGAGAGAAAGAGAGGGAGACAGAGGAGAGCGAGGAAGAGGGAGAGAGAAAGAGAGGGGAGAGAGAGAGAGAGAGAGG
>JADBJO010001989.1:165000-167500 GCA_016801955.1 Conus betulinus | reverse complement strand
CCGTTTCAGTACAGGGGGATTTTTCCCTTGGAGTTTAACATTGGTTCTGACTCCATTTCCCATACAGTCCTTCGAATGAGACTATAAACCGAGGTTCCGTGTGTGAACGCATGCATAACATCTTGCACACACTTAAAATCCCATCACCAACTTTCGGAAGAGAAGGCCAGTTTGGCCGTTGGTATGGATGACACGTTACACATAGCATGCACCCTGCGTGAGAAACTGAAAGAATGAAGGAAGTAAGGATACTGAGTGAACGATATTGGACAATATTGACTGGATGACACGGGAAACGACTGAATGAAGCGCCAGCTGGCAGCTCTTCAGTCGGCACTACCCAGGTAGGCACCCCGTTGTGTAAACGAGTGTGGATTGTAAAGCGCTTAGAGCTTGGTCTCTAGTCGAGGATAGGCGCCATATAAGAATTCATTATTATTGTTATCAATGGAAAGCTCTGTCAAGAGGGGACATTTGGAATATGTTTTCGGCGGATGATGAATTATGGTGGTTTGCTGTATTTGTTTGTTCATTTGATTTTAAGAATATACTATTTCATGGATAAATATCATATTTGAAGTTTCATGACGCGTGCTAATGTGACAGACAGATGATGGAAAGGTAAGGTATTTTCTGTATCCACGTGTACAATATTCTCCTTTGCCTCATCTTCAGAGCCACCTCAGTGTATTACCCTCACACCCGCTCATTCCAGCTTTACTTGTACAGCCATGTCCTGATTGTCCCGTCGCTGCCACGGCACCAGTAATCCACATGCAGCAGTCACTGTCAAAACTCTGTGAGACAACCTACCAGAGGAGATTCTGCACTGCTGCTGAGTCACTTCGTGTGTTGAGTGGTGCCTCGTATACAACTATGCCCCTTACTGACGACAATAATTGCTTAGTCGTAGAGCCAGTGGAAGCGAGCTTCCCCTTCTGAACAGCGCCATTACGTTCATCCGACGGCAGTTTCCCATGATCTGACATCTCTCATACCGTCGACCCAAAAACGAACCCACCAAGGACATAGGTGTGGAGAGCAATCGAAACTGAGGTCACCATGACAGCAGGACTTTGAGGGACTATAAACGTTGCGGTTTTTGTAAATCGCTGATCGATGAAGATGAGGATGATGAAGATGATGCTACGGATTTCCATTCTGGTCTGCCTGATAGTATACAGTGCAGGGCTATACTCTACACGTCCTTTCAGGGTATATCCCTGCATCCACCAGGCCAGAAAGAGACAGACGCCTGCAGTGTTGGTCAAGAAAATTTAGCAGTACTCCTAGAGACGGATCCATTAAGAGGATGATACACGACGGGGGTGTGCTTCCAGTCTTCCTTGCTGAGCTCATACCAAACTCAGTTCAGGGAAGGACCTAGTCGGGGCCGGAAAAATCCCGCGCACACTGTTTGCTTTTGAAGACGTCACACAATGCGTTCGAAAACTTCATGACGCATGCGTCTCGATATTAGATCGGAGGGGGTGCCCGCCTCGTACATCGTGTTCAAGTCTGTGATCACGCCACGTCCTGCACTTTGCTGTCGTCGGTGTCGGCCAGTGATGGAGATTCTATAGCCCGGGGCTGTCTGTGGAGAAAGGACGGAGGAGAGATTAATAGCGTGTAACGAGTGCAGACACAGTGGGGCGAACAAAGCAACAGATATTAAACAACGTCCCCTGAGGACTTTCGATATCTTTGGAGACAGAGAGAGGGGGGGGGGGGGGAGGGAGGGAGGAGAGAGAGAGAGTGAGGAGGGGTAGGAGGGAGGGAAGAAGAGAGAGAGAGGGAGGAAGGGAGACAAACAGAAACATAGAGGGGGAGAGGAAGGGAGAGAGAGAGGGAGAGGGAGAGAGAGAGAGAGAGAGAGTGGGAGGGAGGGAGGGAGGAAGTGACAGAGGGCGCAATGGAGACAGAAAGAAAAACAAAGACAGACAGACAGAGACAGAGGAAGAGACAACCAGAGAGAGAGAAGAGAGAGAGAGAGAGAGAGAGAGAGAGAGAGAGAGAGAGAGAGAGAGAGAGAGAGCGTGTGTGATAGACATAGAGAGACAATAGTAGTAAAACGTAAGATTTATCTATAACCTCCAACAGTTAGCCGTGTACATTTTCCATCTGATCTAAGATTTTACGGAAGAAAGATTGTTCAAAGAAATTTCCGGTGTGTTTTTTAGACAGTGTATTTTAAAGGGTTGTATGAACGGGGTTTTTATTTTTTAATGACCTCAGAGTTGACTCTGGTATGGTCCTTTGCGGTCGACTGGGCTGTAAGCATCTATATCCTTCTTTCTTTCAGTTATTGTGCTTCAGTGCTAGCTAAATTTTTCATCTGTAGGTTTTTCTCGCAAGGACCAAGACAGTGATCCGTTTGTAATCATTTGTAATCTTTCATACAAACATTATCAGTGATTTGTTTTTTACGTCAGAGGTCAGAAAGGATATGTGTGTGTGCGCGCGTGTGCGCGCGCGCGCGCGCGCGTGTGTGTGTGTGTGT
>JADBJO010001989.1:127500-150000 GCA_016801955.1 Conus betulinus | reverse complement strand
TGTGGAAGCACCGGGTCTTGCAGCAGTGTTGTGTGTGCCTCACTTCCCCCCTCGACGACTATATGATTTAGGTTGTTTGCCTGTCTGTTGGTTCCAGAATTCTCTCTCTCTCTCTCTCTCTCTCTCTCTCTCTCTCTCTCTCTCTCTCTCTCGTCTCGTCTGTGTCGGTCTGCCTGCCTATCTGTCTCTCTCTCTCTCTTTCTCTCGTCTCTCTCTCTCTCTCTCTGTCTCTGTCTCTCTCTCTCTCTCTCTCTCTCTCTCTCTCTTCTTCTTCTTCTTCTTCTTCTTCTTCTTCTTCTGTCTCTCTACCTCTGTTACTCTCTATCTCTCCCTCTCAGTCTCACTCTCTCTCTCTGTCCTTCTTTGTCTGTTTGTCTCTGTCTGTCTCTGTCTCTGTCTCTGTCTCTGTCTCTCTCTCTCTCTCTCTCTCTCTCTCTCTCTCTCTCTCTCTCTGTCCGTATATGCGTGTTTTTCTCTCTCTCTTTTTCTCTCTCTCTATTGCTGTCTCTGTCTCTCTCGCATTCTCTTTCCCCCTCCCAACCCCCTCTCTCTCATCCCTCTTTCTGTTTGTTAGTCTCTCGATATGTCAGTCTGTTTGTTTGTCCTTTCATAGTAGAGATATCAGTCAGTCTGTTTGTCCGTTCACATATTTGTCTGCCTGTCTCTGTCTCAGTTACCGTCTCTGTCTCTCTCTACTATCAATCTCTCTATCCATCTGTCTGTCTGTCTGTCTCTCTCTCTCTCTCTCTCTCTCTCTCTCTCTCTCTCTCTCCTCTCTCTCCTCCCTCCCTCCCTCCCTCCCTCCCTCCCTCTCTTGTTTGTTTTTCTTTCTTATTTTTCCCCAAAAAACCTGCCTACATGTGCATGCGTCGTGTAATAAGTATCTGTCACAGAACCGTCCCCTGACCATGCTGAATGCTCTGTCTGGATATAGTGGCATCCTATGTTCATATATTCCCTGGCACTGTTCTATATGCCCTGCCTTGCCAACCTACTTTGTTTTTTCCCTCCTCCCCACATGCTGTTTGTTTCTGGCTGCTGGCCAGTGAAGACTACGGACATCAATTGATGTCATTCTGGTGGTCCTTGTTCGTCCATTCCATTTTCGAATAATGTCTATGATTATAATTATACTTTGTGGCTTAACTGGTTAGGGGGGCATGGAATATGTAAGGGAACGTGTTTGTTTGTTTGTTTCTCCCCTTTTTGATTACAAACATGAGATGGGCATACCCTCAAACCATTGTTTTTTTTTTTTATTTTTCTCTTTTTTTCTGACTGAAGATTTGGTCATCTTCTCTTTGCAGTTCATACATTAGTGATTACTGATTCATGCACAACGTGATGTATTCTGGTTTCTTGTCGATACGATGTATTTGATGTTTCGTTTGATTCCTTGTCATCATGCGATGGTAAATTGCATGGATTCGTCAAGCTCTGTCTGCTTATCTGCCGGGAAAGCTTTTTTTTTTAAAGAGTGGTCCTCCCACATCTTCTCCCCACCCCACCCCCCCCCCCCGCCCCCTCCGCCCCCTTCCGACACCATTTCCATCAATACCACCGAGACGTTTCCTGTCTGCCAGCGTCTATATCGTTGACATAGTAATTTGCAATGCTATCAGATGCGACAGATAATCTATACGAAACCAGTATCCTGTCGCGATCCGGATATCGCATATCTCCGGTAGAAGGATGGGCCGATAGCGCTAATAACTTGTTGCTGAGTCTTGTCTTCACGGGAATCGAACAGAGCTGGCTGGATAGGAAGATGCTGGGTCTTTTCATGGCAAATAATGTTGCCGTTCTGGTAGTGGGAGTCTCAAAGCTACTCCATGGAACCAAAGAGAGGTTATAAAACCTTTATGTGGTTAGTATAAAGACCAGAGAGTGCATTGCACACATTAAAGCATGAGGGTTAACATTTTGTCTGCTAAACGAATGGAAGAAACACACATGGGAATACGAGAACAACACAACGGCCTTGAAGGTCGAAACGCGTTACTGTTTTATCATCAATCTATAGCTCTAATGACAAAGCTCTACGGCAGTCTACTACAAAAGCTGGAGAAAACAGCACTATTCCTCTCAAGGGCCGGACTGACTGTGTAGACCAAGGCATTCGCCATGAAGAAGAAGAATCATCATCAATCTATTTGCTCCACTTCTTTGGCGGATTAACTGCATAACTTTTCTCCCTCTGTTTGCTTTCATGTTCGAATAGTCCCAACGTGTGTCGCCAATCTGCTGCTGCACGATAATTGTGCTTTCCTTAGCTGGTCGTGCTTTGTTCCCACCGTCTCTGTTGTTGTCCCTTGTGCATTCTGTTGCGAGTGGAGGGGAAAAAGGGCAGGAGGGAGAGTTGGGGTTGGAGAGGAGGTGGGGACGGGGAGATAGAAGGGTTGAGATGAGGAAGAGTCCACATGACTGGTGTACAATGCTGTATATTTACGTAAGTGTCGTAAGCGTGTACATGCTTTGAATTCTTATTTGTTTGTTTTTAAACAGCGATTTAACGCCATTATAAGCAATGATTGTTATCTTTAGTTTGTTTTGAAACAAAAATTTAGCGTCATATAAGCTATGATTATCATTTTTACCTTGTTGTAACTGCATTTTTTTCGGGGACGCTTTTTTGTGCATTGTTGAAGCAACATGAACGGTATAGATGCGACATTCACAGTTTTAAAAAAAATGAAAGCAAAATGACCAAAACAGTTCCTTTTAGAGACTGTTTGGTGAGAAATTCAGAACTGTCAGATCGGTAATAAGTCTGGGTATGAAATTATATAAGTTGGCTCTTTGAATAATACTTGTGATAAATTCATGAAACCTTTGGCAAGTTGTGTTCTCCAAGCTGTTTGTGATGTGAACAAAAGCAACTTGATAAGAGCCTTGGAAAGTCTGCTTTTTTAAACATTAACATTTGCTATTACTATGCATGGGGCTTCCAAGTTTCTCTCGCTCTCTGTGTCTGTCTCTTGTCTCTCTCTCTCTCTCTCTCTCTCTTTCTCTCTCTCTCTCTCTCTCTCTCTCTCTCTCTCTCTCTCTCTCTCTCTCTCTCTCTCTCTCTCAGTATAGATAGATAAATAGAGAGTTTGATAGATGTAATTTTTGTCTGTGCTTCGAGCAAAAACTCTCTCTCTCTCTCTTTGTCTCTCTCTCTCTCAAAAAAAAAAAACTTGACATTTTTTCTTGTTTCTTAATGTGTTTTCTGAATAATAAATCCTTGGTTCCTGTGCTTTGTCTTCTGCAAGGATTACCCTGCACCCCATCTCTCACCCAACATTTGTTCCTCCGAGCTCTGTGTCTGTGTTTGCCAATAACTGGTGAAGAGATAGTATATGCATTATGCACGCCGTTCAAACAGGTAAACAACTCATTGAGTGTTCACACACTATGTATGCTCCAAGTAATCCTGCACGAACTGTAGAACATATTGTGAAAAGTGTTCGGCCCCTGAGCCAGCCAGCAAGACCAAGAAAACACTGTACAAGCCACACGCCACAATTAAGATTTTGCACGAAAACACTATATAATCCATGTAGGCGTTTTGAGGCCTACCATAAATGCGTGCGTTAAATTGATAATTGATCAAAAGAACAACTCCCCACCAATTATTTCCCTCGTTTTGGGGGTGATTTTCACCGATGAAATCACAAAAAATCTCCATTATACATGACCTTCTCCCTAGTTGACAACACATTTCAGGCCTTGGCACTCACCCTTGACCATACCTTTGCGCCAGGCGGTTTCCCCAAAATAGTCCCATTCCTTTGATTTTAGTCTGCCTGCTTGGAACCCACGCCTTGCTTGTACCTTGAGGGCCATGTGGAAGAAAATGAAGAGAATCAACTTTCAGACACAAGGAAGATTCTCATCACGATCTAATTGCCCCAGTCTATAAATACTCGACTCCTTAAAGCAAGGCCTCGGCGCATTAATTTTTGGTGTGCAGCCTGTTAAGATGAACGCATCACCAGTTATCTGCTCTTCTGCCGGTTCGAGGCAAGCGCCGGGTTTACGGCAGAGCTTTTCCTGGTCTATTCAGCAGTGTGATCTTATGTTCGTTTACCCTGTGATCTTTTCCCCTTCACTTTCCTTGGAAATGCGGTTTGGGGAAGTGGGTTTGATCTTGTCACGTGTCCATGGGTGTGGGGAAGTGGGGTTTGGGGAAGTGTCTTTGAACTTGTCGCGTGTCCGTGGGTTTGGAGAAGTGGATTTGGGGAAGTGTCTTTGATCTTGTCACGTGTCCGTGGGTTTGGGGAAGTGTCTTTGATCTTGTCACGTGTCTGTGGGTTAGGGGAAGTGTCTTTGATCTTGTCACGTGTCCGTGGGTTTGGGGAAATGGGTTTGGGAAAGTGTCTTTTCTCTTGTCACATGTCTGTGGGGTTGCAGAAATGGGTTTGGGGAAATGTCTTTGAACTTGTCACGTGTCCGTGGGTTTGGGGAGATGTCTTTATCTTGTCATGTGTCCGTGGGTTTGGGGAAGTTGGTTTTGGGAAGTGTCTCTGATCTTGTCACGTATCCATGGTTTAGGAGAAGTGGTTTTGGGAAATGTCTTTGCTCTTGTCATGTGTCCATGGATTGGGGGAAGTGATTTTGGGAAATGTCTTTGCTCTGTCACGTGTCCATGGTTTGGGGAAGTGGTTTTGGGAAATGTCTTTGCTCTTGTCATGTGTCCATGGATTGGGGGAAGTGGTTTTGGGAAATGTCTTTGCTCTTGTCACGTGTCCATGGTTTTTGGGGGAAGTGGTTTTGGGAAATGTCTTTGCTCTTGTCACGTGTCCATGGATTGGGGGAAGTGTCTCTGAACTTGCCACGCGTCCATGGGTTTGGGAAATGGGTTTGGGGAAGTGTCTTTTAAACTCGTCACTTGTCTGTGGGTTTGAGGAAGTGGGTTTTGGAAGTGTCTTTGCACTTGCTACGTGTCAGCGGTTTGGGGAAATGGGTTTCGGAAAGTGTTTTTGAACTAGTCACGTGCCAATGAGTTTGGGGAAGTATCTTTGATCTTGTCACGTGTGCATGGGTTGGAGGAGTGAGCTTGGGGGAGTGGGATTAGGGAAGCATATTTGATCTTATCACGTGTCCGTGGGTTTGGGGAAATGGATTTGAGGAACTGTCTTTGAACTCGTCACGTGTCCGTAGGTTGGGGAAGTGGGTGTGATCTTGTCACGTGTCCAATGGGTTTGGGGAAGTGTCTTCGAACTTGTTACGTGTCCATTGGTTTGGGGAAGTGGATTTAGGGAAGATTTTTTTTTTTATCTTGTCACGTGTCGGTGTGTTTGGGGAAATGGGTTTGGGGAAGTGGGTTTGAGCTTGTCACGTGTCCGAAGCTTTGGAGAGGTGAGTTTGAAGAAGTGTCTTTGGTATTGTCACGTGTCCGTAGGTCTTGAGGAGTGTGTTAGAGGAAGTGTTTTTTACGTGTCCATGGGTTTGGTGAAGATAGTTTGGGGAAGTAGGTTTTGGGAAGTGTCTTTGATCTTGTCACGTGTCCATACAGCCTCGGTTTTCTTTTTCCTCGTTGTAGTCAGCAGGTCAAGGAACTGAAAAGACAAATTATTGTTTTCGCTGAACGCAACAGACAAACAAACTATAAGACAAAACACGACGCGTTTCGACTCTTTTGGTCTTCTTCAGGCGAGGCCAACAACATTCAAGGCAATGAAAACAAAGAACAAGCAATCACTTATCTATTCAAATTCAAAATGCTGCGCAGAGAAATGCTGAGAGAGAGACAGACAGACAGACAGACAGACAGACAGACAGACAGACAGATAGACAGACAGACAGACACAAGCAGACAATTTTGCTCGTTCTTCTTTTTCATTGTGTTGAATGTTAGTTGTCTTGCCCAAAGAAGACTAAAGAGGTCAAAACACGTCGTGTTTTGTCTTGTCATTTGTTTGTCTCTTTCGTTCGGTAGTTAAGCATGTTTTTAATTTGTTTTAATTCCCGCCTGCAGTCACTGCACTCTGAAACTTACAGGTTAGTGGTGGCTCTGCAGACTTTGTGATATGCTCAGTAGAGGGGATGCCGAGGGGGACGGGTCGGGGAAGGAGGTCTGTCTGTCTGTCTGTCTGCCCGTCTGCCTGTTTAGTCTGTCTAGTCTGTCTGGTCTGTCTAGCCTGTCTGTCTGTCTGTCTTGTCTGTCTACCTGTCTGTCTAGTCTGACTAGCCTATTTGTCTGTCTGATTGTCTGTCGGTTCTGGGGTGGCAGAGCTTAAGGACTTAACGAATACAGGTCACGCTTTAGGATCTTAGGCGATTTTGACTGAAGGAGTGGAAAGCAGACGACGAGCATCACGTTGCAGATACGTCGTTTCTTTGAGGATCTCGCTTTGCCATCTGAACCACGAACCGGTCATCGCTTTCCAATGAAGTCAGGTCAGAGGTCAGATGTCAGACGTCGCTCCAGCTTCTGTGTATGATGTGGAGGTCGCGTTTAAGAGTCTGTTCCCAGTTCAGATTAGGCCTTCCTGTTATTCTTCTTCGTGAGGGTGTCCTGGAAGGCACTTGCTTTGCCGGTCTGCTGCCAGTTCAGTAGGACCATCCTGTTCATCTTCATCCTAAGGGTTTCCAGGAAAGTACTTGCTTTCCTAGACGTGATGGGATGTAAGACGAACGACATGACCAAGCCAGTTTAGGCGTTTTTTTTTTTTTTGTTTGTTTTGTTTGTTTATTTGTTTGTTTCGTTTGTTTGTTTGTTTGTTTGTTTTGCATATGAGGAGGATACTGGAGCGTGATCTGTTTGTTTGTTTGTTTGTTTGTTTTGTTGTTGTTGTTGTTGTTGTTGTTTTAACTTCCTCGTTGATGATGAAATCGCTTCACTCTATGACCAAGATCTTTCTAAAGCAGCTTGAATCTAAGGCACCAATTTTTTTTTCCTCTTCGGTTTTCAGGTGCGATATTTTTTTCAAGCTACAGTGAGGCTGAGAGCACATTTGAGTAATATATCAGCTTCGTTTTCAGTCAGTCTTGTTCGACTAAAATCGGTTAAGCTGGTAACGTACTGCTTTTAAACTCATTGATTAAAAGGAAAAGAGTACGCAGAGGGTAGTGGGCGGTGCAGCGCGTTCGGTCGTTATCAAGAAATGGAGATATGTTTTTAACTCGGAGGTATAGGATGTGCATACAAAATGTTTGTTTGTTTGTTTGTCTGTCTGTTTGTTCAAATCATAACGGATTCATTTTGCTAAGTTTGATTTTATTTAACAAAAGATCAGAGAAAGAGAGAGAGACACACACAGACAGACAGACAGATAGATAAAACAGACACAGACACAGGCAGAGAGAGAGAGAGAGAGAGAGAGAGCGGGTCTGATTGGTTTAAAACAAATTTTATTTGTTCAAGAACCATTTTGCAGCAAAATTCATCAAATCATGGAGTATAACAAGCATAGGCTTATAAAACGTACTCTTACAAAGAAATATACATGCGAGAGCGGGTCTGATTGCACGAGACGTAAAGAGAGAGAAAGGGGAGGAGGGGATGGAGGCAGTGGCAAAGTCAGAGACAGAGAGACAGACAGGGACAGGGACAGTAAGAGAGAGAGGGGGGATGCAGACAGACAGACAGACAGAGAGAGTGACAGATGCAGAGACAGATAAAGAAAGAGAGGGGAAAGGCATAGAGAGAAAGAGACAAACAACAACAGAAGAAGAAGAAGAAGAAGAAAGAGGGGTGAGAAAGAGTAAGAAACTTCATCAGTTGGCGGCACGAAGAAGAGCCTGAAGCGAAAGGGCAGCAGGACAGACACATGGGGGAGAGGACCAATCGATGCATTACAGGCCTGACGCACTCCGTGACCAGGACCTATCTTACCGAGTAACCAACCGCATGCACACCAGCAGACTCACAGCGTAGAACAATGGAAAAGAGCCAGGGTCCAGACAAAAAGAGCCCCATGATACGGTTACCGTCCACCCAAAAGGGTGGCACGGGGTGTGGTGGAGAAAATGAAGAGAAATAGGGGGAGGGGAGGGAGAGAGGGGGGGCAATGGGGTGTAGAGGCTTTTTGTTTTTTCTTTTTTCCTTTTTTTTTTTTGGTGGTGGTGGTGGAGAGGGGGGGGGGGGGGGAGGGGAGGGCTGGTTGAGTGTTTGGTAGGGATGGTAAAGCGTCTTGAACCAAGTAAAGGGAGGTAAATATTGCTAGTGGCGGCGCTAAGTTTTGGGGTTCCGTAGAGAATGTCGAGAGTACCTTTTTTATGCTTCATAGAGGATGTTAAGGGAGGTGCAGTAATTTGTCGTTTTGATTAGCGGGCCTTGATTAGTCTTGGAAATGTCTAAGGCGGAAGGGGATTGAACTGGTGGGTATGGGGATGTTTTTGTTTGTTGTTTTTTGTTTTGTTTTGTTTTGTTTTGTTTTTCCTTTCAATCCTTTAATTTCTTTATTTCTCTAAGTTTCTGTTATTTAAAACTTTTTATCCTGTTTCTTTCTTTCTTTTTGTATAGTCCTGTCCTCCTTTCTTCCTGCCTTTTTTTTCTCTTTTGTTTTTTGCTTTGTTTTGTTTTATCTCTAGTTTGTCTTTAGGTTTCTTTCTTTCCTTCTTATGTCTGTATCTGTTTGGCTTGCATGTGGGTAAGAAGACTCTAAGACATACAACCCAGAAAGACGACGGGAATCTGAGTTCACTTCTTCACATGTCTGTATTCACTGGCTTAAACTGTCTTTTCTCTCTCTTTCTTGTTCTCTCTTTTACATTAATAAATAACGAACAAGTAGGGTACCGTTTGCTTTCATGATGAAATCAATACACTCCTATAACTACAAAAACAAATGCTGCCTTCAACACAGAATCGTGTATCCGAAATGAAAACACAGAGCGCACAGAACAAACAAGGAGACCGACCCCCCCCCCCCCCCCCCCCCCCCCCACACACACACACACACACACACACACACACGATGTTCCAAGCTTGCCTGTATACCATGTACCTCACACATCTGCACAGCAACAACAACTGGAGAAACGGACAAACAGACATTAACTTTTTATTCAAGCCTGGCACAGCCTGTTCGATCTTGAGTATAATCAAACCAACACACGGACGAACAAGAACAACTACAGATGACCCCTCAGTGTCATTGGTATGAAAGGAAATCTTGAACTCATTTCTGCTCGGCGATTTGGTGTCGCAGGCAGCATTTGCTGGAAGTTACGGGCCTGTATTTAGTTTTATTTATAGGAGCAAACGTTACCCTACTTATTCGTTATTTACTGTTTGCTATTCTCTGCCTCGTTCAAATTTCCCCTCTCTTTTCCATGCCTGAATTCACTGTCTAAAAACTTACAGTATTCTCAATCTTTTGCCTCTCTTTCTCGTTTCTCTTCGTCGATTTTAGTTTCTTTTATACACGTTCACACCCCTACTCACTCCCGCATCTGACCTCACTCCGCCCCGTCCTCCCTTCCACTCCCTCCCCGACCCAGTTTTTTTTTTCGCGTGGTATGCATTACTCTGAAGGTTTATTTTTCCCTAACTGTGGGCAGTTTGCTTTGGTTGATTAGGGATCGATGAGAATTTGTGTCTGCTTGCATTTCTTTAGTGAGCTAGCTTTGTTTTGTTTCAGTGCGCGTTGTTCTCTCTCTCTCTCTCTCTCTCTCTCTCTCTCTCTCTCTCTCTGCTCTCTCTCTGGGACACCTGCAGAGAGTAGAAAGGAAGGCGGGCGCGATGTCGAGTCTATCCCCCATCAGAAACTGACTCGCCTGCGATTGAATTATTGACAGCCATGTGATTGTCTAGTCCACATTTCACACCTCCCACCTACAGTTCCTCTCTTCACGGACCAGAAACCCTCCGAGGATAATGTACTACCCCCCACCCCTCACCCCCCACCCCGCCCCTTCCAACTCCCTTCATTCCTCACCTCCTCCAATCCATTCCTCTCTCACTCACCCCCACCCCCTCTTCACCCCACCCCATCCCCTTCTCATTCACCGGACATCAATTTCCTACCAATCCAACGCTGCTGCTACCAACGCGTTACAAATTCCCTACCTCAAGTCAAGTCAAGTCAAGTCAAGTCAAGTAAATTATCTCAATTTGAGAAATTAATTTGTGGTCACACACATTCACAGCAAATAAACAATAATTTAGCCACATTACCCATTTTCTCACATATGACATACATTCATATAGAGGAATTTGGATTTCGATTAAACATCTTCTCGGTTCAAGAAATCAATGGACAGGGGAATAAAACTTTGTTTAAATCTGACACTTCTGCATTTAACCGATCGATATCTTCGTCCTGACTGAAGAAGGTCATACTGATTTGCAAGGACGTGGGTCTGGTCACACGTAATCTTCTTCGCTTTACAACTAACACGGCACCTGTATAGCTCACTCAGACTTTTTTTGTCTCTCACCAACGATTTTTCCTCCCACGTTCACCACTTTCTCAAGCACATTTCTGCTCTTCACAGTCAACCCACCATACCAACACATAAATGAGAAAGTTAGAACAGATTCCAAGAAGCATGAATAAAATGTCCGAAGAATGTCAGTATTCACATGAAATGATCTTTGTATGATTCAACACGTTCTACTTCAGCACCTTTGATAAAAAGTGGTGGTACAGCTTTTGGATTCTTTCTAAAATCAATCACATTTTCTTTCGTTTTTGTTACATTCAGATCAAGATAGTTATGATCGCACCAGTCAACAAATCTTTGAACCTCCTTGAAGTAAACAGAATCAGAGTTGGAAAGATCCACAAGTGCTGAGTCATCTGAATATTTAATGTACAAAGTTGAATCACTTCCTGAACAATCATTTGTGTACAGAGTAAAAAGCACTGGTGATAAAACAGTACCCCCTGGGTGCGCCAGTTGAAATGACTCTGGAAGACGAAACAACACTTTGATATCGAACAGACTGTGTCCTCTGTGTAAGAAAATCAATTATCCAAAGAATGAGCTTGTTACCCACATTTATGTTAATGAGTTTCTTTGCCATCAGATGTGGTTGTATGGTGTTGAATGCTGATGAGAAATCAATAAAGAGAATGCGTACAAAGGAGGCAGGTTTTTCGAGGTGTGAAAAAGCATGATGGAGAAGTGTGAGTGTGGCATCATCTGTTGATCTGTTCTGTTGGTATGCGAACTGAAACGGGTCTTGGTACTGTGTAGTATCTTTTAAAACATAACTGAGGACAATTCTTTCAAGACATTTCATTGCAACAGATGTGAGGGCAAACTGGTCGGTAATCATTTAAAACAGCTTGGGTTGCGTTTTTTGGGGGACAGGACATACAGTGGCATTTTTCCATAAAACAGGAATTATACATTCTCTAAGTGACCAGGTAAACAAACGACTGTAAACATAGGAGAGCTGAGAAGCACACACCTTCAACAATTTTCCACAGATATTATCAGGGCCCATTGCCTTTCTCACATTTAAACGTTTGAAAAAACAACTGAACATCATTTTCCTCATCACAACAGAATCACTTCCATCAACATCGTTTTTAACATTGCTTTGGAGTTCTTCCTTCACTTCCTTTAATTCTTTACTAAAATCTTTATCATCAAATCTACAGTAAAAATCGTTCAGCTTTTCTGCAAATTGCTTCTGTTCTTTTTTGCTGTTTTTTTTGTTACTAATATTTTGGTTTTTGAACATTTACCTGAACCTGATAAAACCTTTATTCCTTTCCATGCATCTCGCATATTTCCATTCTGGAACATGTTTTCAACTTTTCTCTTGTAAGCTCTCTTTGATTCTTCAATCTCCGTTTGCAGTTTCTTTTGTACAACCTTACGATCGCTTTTATTGCCTGATTGAAAAGCTCTTTTTTTTTTTCATTTAGAGTTATTTTCAGAGATTTTGTAACCCAAGGTTTGTTGTTGGGAAATATTTTGATAGTTTTTAGTAGGTACAATCATGTGTTCACAGAAAGAAATGTAGCTGGAAATAACATCGGTGGCTTCGTTAATGTCAACTAGAATTCAAAAAACAATTCCAATCTGTACATTCAAAACAAGCCTGTAATTCATCAACACTTTCTTGTGTCCAACACTGCACTTGCTTTTTAGTGATAGGTTGTGTTTTCACTTTTGGTCTGTAAGCTGGCAAGAGGGAAAGATGGGGTAGTGGTGGTGGTGGTGGTGGTGATGGGGGAAAGTGGAGGGAGCTTAACAAGCAGCAAAGGACCTTCCGTGATGGGGAAGGGGTTTGTCAATGAAGTCTGGAAAGTATGGGTTTTTATAAGCTGCAAAAGGTTATAATACAGTTTTTTACGATTGAAACTCAAATCATTAAGAAAAAGATGATGATTGTTGGTTTATATGTTAATGTATTTAGTTATGTGAAAAAAAGCAGTCATTATTACTCTAAAGTCGGTAGTTTTTGCCTAGTGAAAATGATGATAATTATTATGTAAGTCAAAACAATTTCGTTTTTGTTTTTTGTTGTTTTTTTTGTCCACACATTTTGATCAGGTTATATAAGAGCTTAAATGTGCTCAGAAAAAAAAAAAACCGTGCGTAGAGATTTTCACACATATATAATAGGAATATTCATGTATGACATGCATGCATGTGTACATACATACATTGATTCACACACATACTTACATACACACATACACACGCACACACACACACATACACACACATGCATACGTACATACATGCACACATACATACATACATGCATGCATGCATACACACAGATAGATCTTAATTTATTTGCTCTCAGTGACTCGTGTTGGTGACACTGAAATGTAAGAGCAGTGACAAATTTTTGCTTTCTTAATTGGATTCAAATGGAGGTGACTGAGGGCGGAAAATGAGGCAAATTTGAAAAAGAAAGGGTATTAGTTCCGCCAGACGATACAGACAAACAGATTACAGGACAAATAATCTGAATTAGAAAGAAAAAAAAATTACAACAACATAATCAAGAACAAAAAGGTGATTACAGCTTCTGACGCTATCATGCTCCCATACACAAGGATTTCGGCGGCGTTAACAGGATTTGGTGACGTAGCGCCCTCATTACGTTTGTGTCCAGTCAGCACAGCGGCGGAGGGTGGAGAGGTGGTCGTGGGGTGATAGGCACTGCGCCTGTCCATTCAGTGGTAGCCTTTGTGGGATGGTTTGAATGTGAGGCGACTGCAGGTGGAAATTGACAGACATGTTTTAATTATAATTCTTAGTGTGTCCGCCAAATACAATGGCAAAGGAACATGAAAAGAAGCTGAAGACGATCGCTCGTTCTACATTTTCGTTGTCCTCAACGTTGTTTCTCTTGCCTGAAGAAGACTTCAGAGGTCGAAACGCGTTGTGTTTGTCTTGTAACTTGTTTGTCCTGGGTGTTTTTTGTTTGTTTGTTTGTTTGTTTGTTTTTTGCTTTATTTTTGTTTTTTTGTTTTTTTGTTTTACTTGTGTGTGTGTGTGTGTGTGTGTGTGTGTGTGTGTGTTTCGAAATCACTATGAATTGTTCTTAAAATTTGTGCGGATGATCTTGCATGTTAGAAGAGGAAAGAAATAGTTCTCGGCATGGTGACATTACTGTTGCCGTTGTTGTTGTGTTGTTGTTGTTGTTGTTGTTGTTGCTATTTTTAATGTCATTCACGTTGTTTTTGTTGTTTTTTAAAATGTTTGACAAGTTCAATCACGCAGCACTCAACTGCGAGGCAGTCAGTCCTTAGCACTAACCATTTGTAGGATCGGACTTCAATCCTCCCTGTGCGTCCACTTATCGACAGTCAATGGGGGGAACATGGCTGAGTTCAGCCAAGGTTACGGCAGCGGTAGGTAAGGGTGGCCTGGGTCGGGTTCCGGCTTCCGTCATAATGCAGCGCGGGAACGTAGACATGATGAACCCTCTTCAGAGTCGTGGCCATTAGGTGATGAAACCTTTCGCCTTTCCAATCACGCGAGGGTCTCGTATACAGATCACGTTACAAATGAGAAGATCCGCGACAGTCTGAGGAGCGAGACGTTGGGAGGATGGCCAGGTGACCATTGGTCAGAGGACCAAGATGAAATGGCACCGGCCTGGTACGAAAATCACCGTTCAGGCCACACACCGTGCTTAGATTTTGATCTAAATCACTTTTATGTTATAATCCATGTAAGTGTTTTGATCCCTAGCATATTTGAGCCAGCGTTTGATACGAAAGTGATAATTGATCAAAAGAGCATACCCCTCCCCCCCCCCCCCAAACATTTCTCGTGTGTGTGTGTGTGTGTGTGTGTGTGTGTGTGTGTGT
The DNA here is from genome assembly GCA_016801955.1 of Conus betulinus. Taxonomy (NCBI): domain Eukaryota; kingdom Metazoa; phylum Mollusca; class Gastropoda; order Neogastropoda; family Conidae; genus Conus; species Conus betulinus. The sequence goes on along the minus strand of JADBJO010001989.1, from coordinate 135,778 downwards.
GTGTGTGTGTGTGTGTTTAGCTTCAAATTTAACGTCTATCCACTCTAGGTGATATTAGACGAAAAAAAAAAAAAAAAAAAGAAAAAAAAAAAAAAACACATCATTAAAACAGTCAAACAAAACCCTCATGATACAGCTAGTAAGCTACAAATGGGTTTTGATATGGGAGAGTACTGTGAGAGGTAGCGAACGGATAAGGATGGTCCTTTCGTATATATTAGGTAAATGTAGTAGTAGGTTAATGATTGACTCACTTAAAAGTAACCTCATAAGTATGAGTAAATAAATGTAAGAAGTTATAAGTACTTACTTATTGGACTCTCTGATAAAGAAAGAAACAATTCATAGGTTAATGCTGGTGATTCGAAAATATTTGCAATAGTATATGTAGAAAGTATGGGTATAAATTGTTTGATAGCGGCACATGAGATAATATTATCAACTGTGATGCTCTGTCCACAAATACATGAGGCAGTTTTACTAAATTTCGTTATAAAAGCATCGACTTTCCACCTATACATAAGGGACGATAACTTCCTGCTAATGTGGGAGTGTGTTTTTAAGTTTGCAATACTGAAATCTGTATAAATTAGCTTTTTGTGAGACTTCTTGAATGAATTCTGGAAATGGTTCCAAGCAAATGATTCCACTATACTATATTGTTCTTGAACCGTAAGTGGAAAATCCATCCTGAGAGACTCTGAACTACATTTTGCACCTTGTTTCGCAGCTCTGTCTACTTTGTCGTTATAATGAAATGAACAGTGTGACGGTATCCAGCAGAAAGTAATTGCCGTGCCTTGTATAGAGAGAGCATGAATTAAACAGCTAATTTCAAATATCATTTCTGATCTATTCTGTAGTTTTAATGATTTCAGTGCCTGAAGCACTCTGTGTGTGTGTGTGTGTGTGTGTGTGTGTGTGTGTGTGTGTGTGTGTGTGTGTGTGTGTGTGTGTGGTGTGTGTTGTGTGTGTGTGTGGGTGTGTGTGATGTCCACAGATGACATCATTCACAGTCTTCAAATACATGACCTTCCCCTTAGCTGACGTCACATTTCAGGCCTTCTTACTTATCCATGATCCTGTCTTTGCGTCCGGTGTCCCCTCCCTCCCTCCCTCCCTCTCTCTCTCTCTCTCTCTCTCTCTCTCTCTCTCTCTCTCTCCAAAAGTCCCATTCCTTTCATTTTAATTTGTCTGCTTGAAACCACCTGGCATGTGTCTTGATGGACATATGAAAGGAAAGAAGGGCAGTCAACTTTCAGACACAATAGAAATCCTAAAATAGACAATCTAATTGTGCCTGTCCATAAATACTTGAATCTGAAAGTAAGGCCCTGCGCTGTCATTTTTGGAGTGCGGCCTATAGAGCACCGTCCCGGTGGGGGGAGGGGTGGGGAGGGGTAAGGGTATGGGGATGGTGGGGGTGGCGGAGAGAAAAGAGGTGACCAGAGGAAATGGGGGTAGGGGGGGGGGGGGGGGGGGGGGGGGCAGGCCTGTCCTTTCGCCGGCTCTTTTACAGGGCTGTAAAGAACTGAGGAGACGGGGAGATAATTATGTGTGTAGTGTAGTGTAGTGTAGTGTGTAGTGTAGTGTAGTGTAGTGTAGTGTAGTGTGGTGTGGGGTGGTGTGGTGTGGTGTGGTGTAATGAAGTATAGAAAGTGTGGTGTAGAGTAGTGTAGTGTACTCTAGTACAGTGCAATGTAGTGTACTGTAGTATATTACAGTAGTGTAGTGTAGCGTAGTGTAGTGTAACGTAGTGTAGTGTAACGTAGTGTAGTGTAGTGCAGTGCAGTGCAGTGCAGTGTAGTGCAGTGCAGTGCAGTGCAGTGCAGTGCAGTGCAATGCAGTGCAGTGTAGTGCAGTGCAGTGCAGTGCAGTGCAGTGCAGTGTAAGGTAGTGTAGTGTAGTGTAGTGCAGTGTAGTGTAGTGTAGTGTAGTGTAGTGCAGTGCAGTGCAGTGCAGTGCAGTGTAGTGTAGTGTAGTGTAGTGTAGTGTAGTGTAGTGTAGTGTAGTGTAGTGTAGAAAGGTGTGGAAAGGGTAGTGGAGTATACTGCAGTGCAGTGCAATGTAGAGTATAGTAGGCATCCTTCAGTCTCGGAAGACTATGGAGTTGCGCTCTAGGTGTCTATTCTGGTACAGCGACGGGTGTGGCTGGCCAGTCGGACGCGGGAATGACAGTCCCTGTGGGCAGAGGGCACAGGTGAAGTCTGACGCTGGTCAGTCTGCCTGGGCTGCAGCCTTTCTTAGCACGGGGAAAAGAGAATGAGAAGAAAGGGAGTGTAGTGTAGTGTAGTGTAGTGTAGTGTAGTGTAGTGTAGTGTAGTGTGGTGTTGATGTAGTATAGTGTAGTGTAGTGTAGGGAATGGAGTATAGGAAGATGTGAAAGGGTAGTTAGGTGTACTGCAGTGCAGTGCAATGTAATATACTGCAGTGTATTACAGTAGTTACGTGTAGGATGGTGTAGTGTAGCGTAGTGTAGCGTAGGATAGGGTAGTATACTGTAGTGCAGTATATAGTATAGTACAGTACAGTGTAGTGTAGTGTAGGTGTAGTGTAGTGTAGTGTAGTGTAGTGTAGTGTAGTGTAGTGTAGTGTAGTGTAGTGTAGTGTAGTGTAGTGTTGTGTTGTGTAGTGTAGTGTAGTGTAGTGTAGGTAGGGTAGGGTAGGGTAGGGTAGTGTGGGGTAGTGTAGTCTAGTATAATATAGTAGTGTAGTGTAGTGTAGTGTAGTGTAGTGTAGTGTGTGTGTGTGTGTGTGTGTGTGTGTGTGTGTGTGTGTGTGTGTGTGTGTGTTTATGTGCGAGCACGTGTGTGCGTGTGTGTGTTTGTGTGCGTGTGTCTGTGTGTGCGTGTGTGTGCGCGCGCGCGCGTGTGCGTGCGTGCAAGCATCCGTTTGGATGACTCTTGGGTGACACTTTATTCATATTTACACCATCATCCATCGAGTGAAACATCCAATTGCTAATTTAAGCAACAGAACACTGTCAACAACACGTTCGTTTTCACGTTTCCCGCCCTTCCCACCCCCATCTATCTTTACACCCACATCCACCCACACGCCACCTGTCCCTTTTCCACCCCGCCCCCGCCCCCAGCCCCCACCCCTCTCCCCATTTCTTTATCTCTATGGGTTTTTTTTTTTTTTTTTTAGCCTCACATCTTAATGATTTGTTTGCCTTGCTTGAAGGAAGTACAGTGGATGGATTTTCCATTTCGCATCCAGGGAACATGTGGGAAAGAAACCACAAAAGATACTTAGCTCAGCAATGGATTTCCTATAGCCCTTTTTCCTTATTCTATGTCTTTCCCAACCTCTTTCACTTCCCTCCCTCCCCTGACCTTCACCCTTCACTCTTTTTCTCTACACCCCCCCCCCCTCCATGCACCCTCACCTATCCATTACACTCCATTCCCTACAGCCTGCATCTCCACTACTCCCTTCCTCCTGTTTCTTGTTTAGTTGTCGCACAAGGAATTCAGACGCCAGGCAACAAACAAACAAACAAACAAAACGAAACTGGCTTTGTAGATCGCAGGCCACAATTTTCGAAACAAGCATCGGACTGTTTCGTTGTTTGTATTGCTTTCCCAGGCAGCGTATGCTGATTAATTAATGATGTATGTTGTTTACATTCAGTTTATCCCCCCTCCCTCTCCCGCCGCCCCCTTCTGTCCATTAAGTTAGCTTTCACTGAGCAAATCGAACTATACTGGAAAAACAGCCTTTTTCAATCTCTCACTACCGTTGCAGAAAATTACACAATCCAACCGCCTCCGAACGCAGTCAGCGAAGTGAGGAAGAGAGAAATGGGGAGAAACTGCCTTAATTAAACATAATATTTTCCAAAGAAATAGATGTAATGAAAGGAAAACTTTAAACGGATCCCATAGGGATCAGGAAAGGGTGCAAGAGAAGCTGTCGAAACGTACCAACAAACAATCGGCATGATCCCTTCGACTGCTTGAGAGAGACAGACATGATCAGTCACTTCAACGTTGACAGCGGCTACAATCTGATACATTGGCTGCAGCTGGAGTTCCTAAGACAGGGTAACAACCCATCCTCATCCACTCTCAAACTTCTCCCAGTGTTTCTTTCTCTCGCCCTCCCCCACCCTCACAACTCACCCCCCCCCCCCCCCCCACCCCACCGCCACCCCCCTCCTTCTCAAGCTCACTGGTCAAGCATCAAACAATATGGAACAAAAGAGTGGGGAAGGGAAAGGTTGAGGAAAGGGAGGTTGGGGGGGGGGGGAGGTGCAGGCAACGTAATTCCTCCGTCGTTTTTGGACAATGACCTAGTGGATGTTTAGGGAAGGATGGGGTGGAGAGGATGAAGAAGAGGGTGTTGAAGTGTAGATATTCAACCGTTCACTGTGTGGGAACAATCGAATTCTGCGTTGTAAACAGAGCCATTTGGTATAGCATGTCTGCTAGAGTCGACGTTCGTGCCTTGGATGAGACTCATCAGTCTCGTATAACCAGAGTTTGCTGCTTCTGCTGCTACTTACATATTCAAAATAATTGTTTGATCAATCACTGAGGAAAAGGGGGATGGAGAAGACAGAGAAGGGAGGGGAGGGGTAGGGGAGAGGGAGTCTCATCTCTTCGAAGATGGAAGCAAAGGATTTTTCTTTAACTCTCAGTCTGTGTCAGTGCTTGTCTGTCTGAGGATGCGACAGTAGAGCTGATAGCTCCCATAGTACATGTATTCCCATCTCCCTTGATTCTTTTTTACTTCAGGCAAGAAGGCTGAAACAAGCACCGTTCTTTGTGTGTCTCTTTCTCTGTGTCTCTCTGTACCTCCGTGTGTATCTGTCTCTGTCTGTCTGTCCGTCTGCCCGTCTGTCTGTCTGTCTGTCTGTCTCTCTCTCTCTCTCTCTCTCTCTCTCTCTCTCTCTCTCTCTCTCTCTCTCTCTTTTTTACACTGGCTGCTACGGCAAGTTGTTAATTTCCCTCCCCCTCCCCCCCCCCCCCCCCCCCCCCCCCCTTGCATTGGGAACACTGTTTGATATTTCCCTTAAACACCGTCGGAGACTGAAGATCACTTTGGCTTTCTGCACAATAGAGAACTAGATGATCCCTGTATACTGTAAGTTGATATTGACACTTCAGGTTGGTATTTACATTTAAACGCCGTCTAACTGTCCGCCAGCCTTCCCCTCCCCTCCTCCTCCACCCATCCCTCTTGACTCCCGTGACCGCTGGTGACCTCCAAGCTTTAATAATTTAAAGAAGAAAATGCATAGTGTAGTAGAGCTGGAATCTGTCTGATGATACACATGGAATGAAGGACTGTGTGAAGTGTTTACAGTTTGCCAGTACATGTAACACCAGCTGCTTTTACAGATGAATGAAACAAAATTTAAAACAACTGTGCAGCAGATATGTGATGTGTGTGTGTGTGTGTGTGTGTGTGTGTGTGTGTGTGTGTGTCTTCTGCTATTAATTTTCGTAAGAAGCATGCAAGGAGCTGACTATGACGATGTGACAGCCCCGATAATAGCCCGCGGTGGTCGGCTGGGCGATACACATCATGGCGAAAGGAAGTGAATGACACAGCAGGGGGGGGGGGGGGGGGGGATCATAGACATGTCACTATCTGTGTAAACAGTCATCATTCAGAGACGGCTGTTTAATCTTGTGTATGCCATAATGTCTTTCATTGACATCGTTGATATCGCTGCACACGTCATCATTCATTAGGCAGTAATGATGAACAGTGACATTGCTGTCACGCACTCGTTTGCCATCAGGGATCCCTACAGTTCTCTGACGTCAGTCATGTGCAACAAAGGCCGAGTGCTCTGGTTACCTACTCCACGGTATCCTCCCCTGACCTGTCAGTTCTGTTTTGCTCTTTGACATCCAAGTCCCACTGTTTCCTGTAGGAATGCTACATATAGTCTGTAATTATTATGTTATCATTATTATTATTGTTTTATAATTTTTTTCATTATCACCATTATTATCATTATTATTATTGTCATCATCATCATCATCATTTTCATTATTATTATTATTATTATATTATATTATTATTGTTCTTGTTGTTACCATTATATTATTATTATTGTTGTTGTTGTTGTTGTTGTTAGTATCATATCCCAGTCGAAGCACAGGGCCCTTTTGGAGATTGCCAAACTCATGCAAAAGAAAAGAAATTAATAAAAAAAAAAAAAAGGTCACACCCTGAACAGAAAGATCGCATTTGATCCTGAAAGAGAAACAAAGAACAGAAACAACGGTTGACATGGTAACCACAACTATGGACATCCTCAGAGTGCATAAGACCAGGTCGTGCTAAGAGCACGGGCATTTTTTCCATAAATGTATCACTTTGAGATACTTAGAGCGTAAAAAAACAAAACCAAAAGCATTCAAATGGGACAAAAATACACAGAAAATGTCATATGGGCAAGAAGACAGTAGCATTGACAGCTAGCGTCCACTGTGGACAATTTATGCATACACATATATATATATATATATATATATATATATATATATATATGTAAATAAACTAATAAATTCCAAGGATAAGTACCGAGCACCATTCCAGCAACTTACAGAGCAGCTTGGTGTTGCAATGACTGCAAGAAATATTCAATTATAAACAAAGCTTGTTCTTATGTCTTAGATTGTAGAAATATAGGGGGGGGGGGGGGGGGGGATAAGTTTCATATCTGCAGTGGTAGATAATTCTGCCTAACTGACAGAATGTGCTTGAGTGGGTGAATGGGGAAAAATAAATGTTTCTCAAAATGAACCTTCAGCAAGCTTTAGTCTCCGAAGCGGGAGTCAATCTCCAATGGGGAGGAAGCTCACTAACATATAACTCCTGGTCAGATACCGGTATTTCGAAACCTGCCGCATCTGGTGCCTGCCGACTGACATTACTCACTGCCAGGTAGTGTTCACTTGATGCCAGACCTAGCCTGACAGCTCCTTTGGTTGACTGTGTAACATCGGTCAGGGGTCCTTACTACCGTTCTTCAATGCTTAAGGCGTTGGGCTGCGGGGGTGATTGTCTTGACCTTCCAACCACTCACTGGTTCGGATTTCAACAGCATGAAAAGTGTCTCTGTTCCACTAGCAGGGTGTGGGTAGCTCATTTAGTTCAGGGCATGTCAAGGCGGTGGATGAAGAGGGTTCGGTTCCTCGTTTTATATTGCCAGTGGCCAAAACGCGGTGAACCGCTGATAGTTCATTGTCCCTACTACCATTTGAATTATGGGACTTCTTCTTTAAAAACTGGGCTTTATGGTAGTCGGGCTATGCGCGCGTGAGCTGAAATTCTGACAGCTTTTTTTTTCTACCAATCAGAAAAAAGTTTCTGCTTTTTGGTGCATAGGGACAAACAAAATGGTTAAACATAAATAGAAATTGTTTCTTTTTTCTCTTCTAATGCTTTCAAGACAATACTGTTTTTTTTTTTTTTGTTTACATCGAAGACAACGTGGATTTTAAACACACAGAAGCTGAATTGCAAACTGGATTGGTTAAACTTCGCCTGTGTTTTTCATTCCTGTCTCTTTAGTCATAAATGTTAAGATGGTATTATGTTCAGGTATGTGATTGGCAGACTTCTGTAAACGTCTACTTGATTGGAAGAAAGAGCCGCCTGAAAGATATTTGATTGTTTTTTTTTTTAACCAGGACAGAAGTTGGCGTCTACTTTGAGGTGCAACAGGTCAATGCCGCTGACTCTTCCGGACAATTACTGAGAAGTTTGACCAAGTTCGACGAGCATGTGGCCTTACACATACATCAGTATATTAAAAGACAAAAGAAACAAGGAAGAAAAAATCAAAGACGAACTTTTAAAAGTTTGATATCTCATTCAATTTCTTTTCTTTTAAATCCACTTCGTCCTCAATGTAAACAAGATCAACTGAGGCGTAACGGGCAGGGGACAAAGAAAAAGGAACCTTGTCGAATTATGTTCACCCATTATTTGTATTCTCATGACCAGAAAGTACCGTCTTCTGGTTGAGCAGGGTGACTCTAGTTCCCGTGATGAAATAAACATACGCCCAATACGCCAAACGATTGTTGGTTATGACTCTACTAAGTCGCCGAGCAGAAGAAATGACAACACACAGCGAACAGAACTGATAAGAAGACATCCCCCCAAAAAGGGTGTTCAAATGTTGCCCATGAACCCCGTACCGGACACATCTACACAGCAACAAGTGGAGAAATGACAAACATAATTATATTAACATTTACTGAAAACTGACACAGTCTTTTCGATCTTGAATATGGTCAATCAAATA
>JADBJO010001989.1:110000-117500 GCA_016801955.1 Conus betulinus | reverse complement strand
GTAAAAGCTTCGTTTGGGGTCAATATACTACGGGACAATTTTAACCTGCTGGGCGCATTGTTACACAGCCAAAAGAAATGTTCGCCAGGTTGGTGTCACTGGCGATTGTGTCCACCATTTGGCCAGTCTTGGATGTAGGGTACCTGCTCTAATGTGTGGCCCTTCGCCGTGGGTGTTTGATTGCGTGACTTGACCGAAGCCAAAGATGCACCTTTGGCGTGTTCGGGTTCTGTTTAAAATAGTCACTGCTTCATATTGATCTGGCTGCCTCCTATTCACGGGTTGCCTGACTGGTCATTCCATTTCACAGCTGATAGCGTCAGAGACTGTCATGTTTGAAGCATACACATACGCGCGCGCGCGCGCGCGCGCGCGCGCACACACACACACACACACACACACATTAAAGGCTGCTGAGTATTTAGTAAAAATTCCTGAGAACATGACTAGAGCCAGAAGCAAAAACCCAATGAGCAAGACGGCTAAAGAACACTCTGATGAGAAAAACCCAACAACCAGCCCCACAAGGACGAGGTCTTCCTCTATACGGAAAAGTTTTTTTTTTCCAGTCGGCAACGACCGTTTGGACAGGCCCGAGAAAATAGTGGAAACAGAGTCAATCGGCGATGGCAAAAAAGAAGAAAATGAACAAGCCGTAAGTAGAAGAGACACAATTCGGCTGCAAACCGAACTGATAAAAAAGATACTTTAATTTAGAAGAAAAAAAAAGTGTTGTTACGGAACGCGCAAACGCAGACTGAAACCGAGAAACGCGCGTCTTATGCCGAAGCTGCCAAGGCTGGGACATTGTTATCGTCCCCTAAACAGCCCTCACCTTCAAACCACCCACATAAAACAGCAGCAAAACAAAATCAACAGAAAGAAGGAAAGAAATGCGATGGACATAGAAAGAAAGAAGACTGAAGAAAAAAGAAGTGATGACGCAAAAGCAAAGACCAACCACTTACGTCATGGGGAAAATTTCACAGAACAAAAACCTTCCAAAAAGAGCGTAAAATCAGATCTGCCTAGTGTTGTTTCTACACGATTCCATAGCCAACAAAATCGATAGCAAGAGGTTGGGAAATTCGTACTGCTTCAGAGCAACATCCAAAAAGGCGTATGTAGCAGAGAGGAGCTTTCAAGAATGTTCAAGGCTGAAAGTGATTCTACAAAACCTATGAAATATGACGCTCTAGTCATCCACACAGCAATAAATGACCTGAAAAAGAAGTCTCCTGAAGACTGCTGTAGAGACTTTGTTGTAAACATTAAACAATTGTTAAGAGTCATCCTGATCTTAAAGTAGTGGTCAGCAAAGTGTGCCCTATCAGAAACAAAGATCTGAACATCAAAGCAGAACTGTTCAATGCTCTTGTGCAACAGCTAGCTGATTTCAACAACATCACTTTCGTGGGGCATTCCAATCTAACAACCAGCCCGCGACATCTTCAGGATGGTCTTCATCCCACCTTCCTCGGAACCAGTAAGATGGCAGCTAACATCGGGCGCCACGTGAGAGACCTGTTCTGGAGGAAGCCCAAGAAAGCAGCCAGGTTCCAGCACCACCCACCCAGACCGTTCCCTGTGTACTACGACGACCTGTTGTACGCTCCCAATTCATGGATGAACAGATTTGCTGTGTTGAGTGATTGTTGATCCATTTTCTGGGGATTTCTCTCTGAGAGAGGGTGGAATAATTTTTGCAAAATACCAGCACCTTCTTGACTGTTAGTTTTGTTTTGAACAAGGTGCCATCTTGTAATCTCATCACTTTGTAATTAACCTCATTATCATAAGAACATCAATCCCATAAATCAATTCTTTATTACTGCGAATACCATTATATTAGTTAGCTAATTGACACAGTTTGTTATCTTCGTTATTTACTGTTTTAAATATTATAAAAAGTTTTTTTTTTTTTTTTTTTATTTAGAACAATACATTTTTCATTCTTCAGACAGCATGACGAAACATTCGAATTTGAAAATATTGCAATGGAACTGCAGATCAATATCAACAAATATTCACGAACTGATTCAACATCTCTCAGATCATACGTATCAAGTGTTAACATTACAGTCTTTAAATGTAACTGAACAAAAAATTCCAAAATTACGAAACTTCTATTACCCTCCAATATTCCAAACTAGCAACGAAACAGGGAGGGTTACTACTGCACTATATATCCAAGAAAAGGTTGAATATTTTGAAATAGAGCCACCCCATTTCAAAGAATATTAAAACCATTAATGCATGTGCAGCAAAACTGAAGCTCAACGAAGAACTTACTTACATTAAACGTTGTTTCCATTTATTTGCCAAAAGGTCCTGACAATGAAAACACAGAATGGCTTCGCGCTATACCGAACCAGCATGAAAAATGGTTAATAGCAGGTGATTTTAACTCACATGCCCCGTTTTGGGATAATGAATGCGAAAGAGTAACACACAATCGTTTTGTTGGAAATATAGTAGACTCTTCACTGAGTCTGTTAAATGATGGCAGTGTAACAAGAATACCTGATATTTCACACCATCGAGCAACAGCAATTGATTTAACACTTATATCTCCTGCTATAGCTCCAAGCTGTGAGTGGTCTACCTTCAAAGATCCTCTTGGTAGTGATCATTTGCCAATAATTATTACCATTAAGGGTAAACAATCTGTTCAAAACTGCGATAAAGATAAGATCCCAAAATATAATTATAATAAAGCTGTTTGGGATAAATTTGAAAACATACTCTCTACTTACAATTGTGAAGAGATATTGTCTGATAACATTGACGCAAGCTACGCGAATTTTGTTGATATTGTTTTACATGCAGCTGATCTATCAATACCAAGGTGCAATACTGACGCATCAAACAAATATGCAGGCAATGTATGGTGGATGCTACTTGTGAAGAAGCAAGAGAAAAAAAGATGCAGGCCTATAAAATATATTTAAAAGATAAGAAAGATCCTGACAAAATTGCTGAAAAGAACAGAGCAAAAAATCATAGTAACAGAGTAATCGAAAAGGTCAAGGAGCAATATTGGTCAAATTTCTGTGAAAGTGAAGTACATGACCACAAAGATCTTCAGAAAACATGGAAAAAATTGAAAGACATAAAAATGGAATCAGTCTTCCTGAATATCCCATAACATTAGAAAATAATGAGTTTCCATCAAAATTTGAAAAGGCTGAAGCATTTGCAAATATTTTTGCAAAAAATAGCAACAGGGAGGGCCTGACAGAAAAACAAAAGATATTCAGAGAGAAAATGGAGGATAAGGAAACGCATGAAAAAAGTCCCATTAACAGTCACTACACAAACGCTCCCCTTACATTTCAAGAAGTAAAGGATGCAATTTTCTCTATTGGTTCGAAAAGAAAATCAGTGGGACCAGATGCGATTTCCAATGAAATGATAAAGCATTTGCCAGTTAATTTCACAATGTTTCTGAACTTATTTTTTCAGAAATGTTGGTCTGAAGGGCTTCAACCATCTTTGTGGAAAAAATCGATTGTAACCCCTATCCCTAAAGAGGGCAAGTCAAAATCAGACAAGAACAACTACAGGCCAATTGCTCTCACTTCACACGTGGGAAAACTTATGGAAAAGATTATTCTAAAAAGACTTGAACATTATTGTGAAAAAAATTGTATAATACCAATACAACAGGCTGGCTTTAGAAAGGGTAGATCTACAGTTGACCATCTTGTAAAAATTACAACACAGGTAAAACATCAATTCGCACGTAGGAAAAATGTACTTGCCACGTTTTTTGATATTAGAAAGGCATATGACCAAGTCTGGGCACTCAAAACTTCTGAACAAATTGAAGTTAATAGGTCTCTCGGGGTGTATGTACAATTACTTAAAAAACCTTTTTAAGTGATAGAACAATACAGACGAAGGTAGGAAATGTATATTCTAATGAAAGACATATCCATGGGAATCCCGCAAGGAGCTGTGATAGCTCCTATCCTGTTTAATATTTTGATCCATGATCTTCCTAAATCATTATCAAAAAATGTTGAACTAGTGCAATATGCGGATGATATCTGTATATGGATGAAAGTTACTTTAAAACGTCACACACACAGTTTAGATCAATCAACTATATCAAAAAGATATATCAAAATGAACTAGATAAAATTAGTAGGTACATGACTGAAAAATGGACTGGCCCTTTCAGCTGAAAAATCGCATATGGTTCTGTTCAATACTGGTTATGATCCTAATCCTCTGCCTTCATTTCAAATAGATGGATTGTGCCTTGAATATAAAAAAGTCGTAAAATTTTTTAGGAGTAAATTTAACTTCTAAATTGAGCTGGAATTATCACATACAAACTATTCTAACAAAAGCTAAGAAAACTTTAAATTTTTTGAAAAAATGGTGAGTCAACAGTCATGGGGTAAAGACAGTAAAGTATTAACACATTTAGCTACTGCGCTTGTACGATCAAAATTATCCTATGCCCAGGAGACATTTTTTTCAGCCCCAAAATGTTTAATTAAAAAGTTGCAGAGTATTGATAGTAAAGCTTACAAGATAGCTCTTGGCGTCCCGGTTCATGCATCAACTTTAAACTTATATGGAGATCGGAATATTGCCTTTTGAAGAAAATATGAAACTTGCATGTGCAAAATATATTTTAAGAAGTCATACACTACAAAATCTTAATACCAGTGAAACTGAATTAAAATCAGAAATAAATTTTCCTAAACGGGCACAAAAATCGATTCTCTAAAAATCGATAGCCTCATACACATCTGACTTATTTACAAAAGCAGGCACTGCACCTGAAAACGTAGCTCCTCGGGTGTCTTTTAGCACTATCCCGAATGGGAACTTAGTAGAGCAAATTATGACATAGACCATACAAGTTTTTAAAAAAGTGATGGACCCTTGCTGCCAACGTATGTTAAGTCACATATAAATGAAACTTATATAAATCATCTTAAAATTTATACAGATGGTTCTGTACTAGACAATCATTTGTCTGGTTCAGCATTCATAATTCCATCCTTAAAAATAGAGAAAGGTTACCACCTTGGTAAGAATATTTCCATATTTACTGCGGAACTTGTTGCCATTATTATGGCATTAAACTTCTTCTTGATTTTCAGTTTCCTGCATTTCAAATACTACTTTGCGTTGATTCAAAATCAGTCCTGCAAGCTCTAAAATTTTCAAATACAAGTGTGAGAGCAGAACTCATATTAGAAGTCTACCACTTAATTCATTTTTTTTGCATTTACGTGGTTCCTACGTCGATTTTTGTTGGGTTCCATCACACTGTGTGGATTATCTGCGAATGAAAGGGTAGACCAATTAGCCAAAAAAGCTGCTATCACTGAGACTGATTTAACAAAGGTATGCATTCCTTTATCCTTACATGAGAGTTATAGTCTTTTAAAAGACGTATCCTGGAACTCTATTTCAAATAAACGAAAAGGCACCAGAAACAAAAAGGGGATATTATTTAACAAGATATCAGACAATAAAACAGGTCATCAGAATCTCTACCAAGAGCGGATTTTAAAAAGTTTGATTTTTAGATTGAGGCTTGATGCCTTTAAAACCAAATTCTGTAAACACGTGACTTGTATTTGTGGCCAGCAAATCACTCCGTTCCATCTACTTTTTTGTGCGATAGAATGAAACCCTACTTACCTGCTTGGTTGTTGAACACTGAACCGTCGATCAGCCTTTGAAGACGTCATCTCCAACGAATCAAACATTTTGGAAGTTGTTCAAGGACTGATTAAGAGCCCAATTGGACATTTACTTTAACGTCTATGTTATTTTTTCCCCATCTTGGTGGTAGTTGCTTATTTAGTGTTTCTTTTGAGTTTTGAATTTCAGTTATGTGGAGGGTTTTTTTTTTTGGGGGGGGGGGGGGGGGGGGGTTTTTTGTTTGTTTGTTTGTTTTTTTTAAATTATTATTATTTTTTTCTAGGCCTAATTGCATTACATACCTACGTACGCCCAAATTCAACACCAACCATTCGCATGCATACACCCCAAAACACACATGCACACACACTTACATACTGTCTTACAGAGACTCCGCAAATACGTGTAATAATATCAGAGGCGTCTGATAAATTAATCTAGTAAAGGCGTACATAAGTGAAGAAGAGATAAGATTTCTGAAATGTGCGTGATCAAGACTGCTAAGCAGATAGAGCAGGGGCGGATCTCTTCATCCATGGGTTAGGGCGAATTCTGTTTCTGTAGAACAGTCTGCAGAGGGCTCCAAACTGAATAAACAACGTTCCACACTTTCTTTTATGTTGATGAGAGAGTGGAATAAGATGAGGGTGGAAGGGGAAGGCAGGTGGGGTGGACTGAAGATGCGAGGGGGGGGGGGGGGGGGGGGGGGACGGTAAATGGGAAGAGAGGGGAGAAGGGGAGATGTAGAGAAGGGAGTGTTGAGAGGGGGTGTGGGGGGGGGGGGGGGAGAGGGATCGGATGAGTGTACAGTTTAATCCGCACATAGTCTGTGACTTTGTTTTTGGTGGGTTTTTTTTTTTTTTTTTTTTTGATGATGCGATTCAATGACTTCCTCTTCCCCTGTCCCCCCCCCCCCCCCCCCCCCCCCCCCCCCTACCCCCCCTCGGATGTTTGGGTAAGGAGCTTTCAGGATTTCGTTTTATCGCTTGGCTTAGGGAGAGAAGGAAGGGGGGGGAGGAATAAGGGGGAGCTAGTGTCTAGACCGGGGATAGAAAGATGGAGGTCCCGAGCCCCTAGAGCCCCGACCCACCCCCCCCACCCACTCTCAGCCCCCCCCCATCCCGTTTCCCTCTCTCCCACCCCCGCCCGTATGGCTAGCTGATAGGACTGAGAATGATAAGGTTTGCCCGGTCACAAAACAAACATGTATCAACCCACGATTATGATCGCCTGACTAGAGAAGAGAAGGTTGAGTACCATAGATGATAGCCTGATGAGGAAAAAACTGACTTTATGTTGAGCCTGATAAGAGAAACACGATCTACCATAAATTCAGTTTGATACCAGACAGAAAGTTGACCTAAAGTTGCCCTGACAAGGGGAGCCGGGTGGGGGGTGGGGGGGGGTGGGGGGATAAAACCTGACCCTATGGTTAGCCTGATTGGAGACAGAACTGATCATATGAATAGACTGATATGAGAATAACACACATCATTTGGTGAGCCTGGCAGGAAAGGAACGTTTTGACCGTATGTTTAGCCAAATAGGAGAAAGACCACTAACCCAAAGGTTAGTCTGATAGGAAGAGAACGTTTGATCATAAGGTCAGACTGACGTGAGAAAGAATGTTTACCGTGCTGTTAGCATTATAGGCAAAGGAACACTGATCATAAGGTCAGCCTGATAGGAGAAAGAACGTTGACAATGATTGTGGTCAGCGTGTCAGAAGAAAGAACGTTGACCATGTGGTTAGTCTGACGAGAGAGAGAGAGAGAACGTTGACCATGTGGTTAGCCTGACAAGAGAAAGAGCGTTGACCATGTGCTT
>JADBJO010001989.1:100000-102500 GCA_016801955.1 Conus betulinus | reverse complement strand
TGAGGGTCGCCGCTGTTATAGATCATGTCTGCCGGCCGATACGTCATCTTGATTATACGTCATGCCTGTGTTTGTGTTGGAAGGTATAAGGGAGCAGGAGAGGTGTGTGTGTGAGGGGTGGTGGGGGGGGGGGGGGGGGGGCGATGCTGTAGAAGTTGAGGGGAGACGAGTGTGGGGCGGGTAATAAGGGGTGAGGGTGCTG
The DNA here is from genome assembly GCA_016801955.1 of Conus betulinus. Taxonomy (NCBI): domain Eukaryota; kingdom Metazoa; phylum Mollusca; class Gastropoda; order Neogastropoda; family Conidae; genus Conus; species Conus betulinus. Next base: position 102,298 of record JADBJO010001989.1, on the reverse strand, counting down.
TTGAATGTGAATCTGAAGCGCGTGTGAGAGGGATGGAGGTGTTTAGTTGGGTAGGGGTGGGTAGTGGGTGGGGGTGGGGGGGGGGGGTTCAGAGTGTCTTTGTTGCTGAATGTTGGGTTTTATCGTTCAGGAACGCGTTTTGGTTGAACCGCTTAAACGGGGTTCAGGTACCTACCTAAACAAAGTTTGTCTTACCCCCCCCCCCCCCCCCCCCCCCCCCCACCCCCACCCCAACTTCTTTGAAAAGAGTAGATTGTTTTGATATACGTATATACACAAACGCGTGCAAACTATCTTTCTTGTCCTCTCTCTCTCTCTCTCTCTCTCTCTCTCTCTCGTTGTCTTGTCCTTTCTCTCTAGTCTCTCTCTCTCTCTCTCTCTCTCTGTCTGTCTCTCTTTCTCTTCTCTCTCTCTCTGTCTCTCTCTCTGTCTTTCTCTCTCTGTCTCTCTCTCTCTCTCTTTCTCTCTCTCTCTCTCTCTCTCTCTCTCTCTCTCTCTCTCTCTCTCTCTCTCTCTAGACCACATTTATAGACCAGTCTGAGGCATGGTAAATAAAGCACCTGGAAGTAAACAATTAGATGCCCATGCTGTTGCAGTGATATGCCCATGTTGTTGTTCGTCCTTCGATTTCGAAAATGACCATGACTTCAATCTCGATGTAAGATTGCTGAGTGTGGGTCCGCAGGTGGCTGGTGAGGCTGATCTGGGCTCGGAAGGAACGCCCACATGTGGGACACATGTGGGTGGGTGCTACAGTGGAGGTGGAGGTAGCTCTGGCCTTGCGCGCGGCTCGCTTTCTCTCAGCTTCTGCTGTGCGTTCTTCTCTGATGTACATGCACCCTTGTGATGATGCTGCTTCGCCAGGCTGGGCGGTCCAGGGCAAGCGACTCTCAGGTGTCGAGGTTGATGTCCAGGCCTTTGAGGGACACTTTGAGGCAGTCCTTGAAACGTTTCTTCTGCCGCCCCCAACTTTACCCATATCTCACAAATAAAATGCCGCGTTCGGCACCGATTCATTTAGCGCCTATTGCAGATACAAGACGTGACACTGAAAAGAAAAGAGACTTCAATCTGATCCTAAATCATCTCGCGTATGTATATATTGGCGTTCTCAACGCGCACAGAAAAAACAAAGACACATCCACCCGGCTCCGGTTCCTCTAGCGCATATCCAGATTCCAGGTATAAAGAACAAAAAGGATGACCTTCTAGAACAAGTACGTCTAGCGCATTTCTTTAAAACATGAGATACACAGAATACACGCAGAGACTTCAATACGGTGCCAATTCGCCAAGGATATATTCAGACACGAGACATACAGGCAGAAAATAAAAATAAAAAAGAAGACAAACTATAGCCACCACTATTGTCGTCCGTAGGGGGCTTAGTAGGTGGTGTCCTGCGTATGTTAGCTCAGAACAGGCGCCACTGAATACCACCGAAGTGACTCGGCAGCAGTGCAGTGTCTCCTTTGGTGGGTTTGCCTCTTGACGACTTGCCATTGACTGCTCCCTGTGGATTGCCGGTGCCGGGGCTGCGGCGGGGCCGACCGGGCTGTGGCTGTGGACGGGGTGTCGGAATGAGCGGCGTGGGTGCACTGCCTCTGAGGTGGCACAGAGGCTCGGACAGCAACAAAAAAAAAAAAAAAACAAAAAAAAAAAAAAAAAAAAAATATATATATATATATATATATATATATATATATATATATCCACCACCTTGCCCTGCGCCTACCCAGACACAAAATGCTCAGAACAAAGAAACTTCCTTTCTACACTTATTCGCTATACACAATACAATCAATACGCATAACAAGAAGAAGAAGAACAAGAAGAAGGAAAAGAAGAAGAAGAAGTAGAAGAAGAACAAGAACAAGAACAAGAAGAAGACAGAAGAAGACGGAAGTCTCTGCCTGTTTCACGTTTTACATGCATACAACCGCCACAAAGACTCGGACTCGAACACGTTACTGTCATGTCCAGAGAGAGAGGTCATTCTGCATCTGTGGTTAGTCAACAGACCACAAGAAAAGAAGAAAACATTCCACAACAAAGAAGACTTCACCCTCACCAACCCACAGGACAAATGAGATAACAAAAGCAACAACAACACAAGAAACACGCACAGCTTACATCCCTCCCCTTCCCACCACTTCCATTGGCACCAAGTTCTCCGTCCCCTCCCCCAGTACCATCTTGGAAGTTAACATCAATTTTGTTGAAGACTGGCATTGCCGAAATAGTTCAGAACTCTCTCTCTCTCTCTCTCTCTCTCTCTCTCTCTCTCTCTCTCTCTCT
>JADBJO010001989.1:87500-95000 GCA_016801955.1 Conus betulinus | reverse complement strand
ACCCCAACCTTCTATCCCTTTCTTCCGTGTTACGTTACATTTATTAAGCCCCTTGACCTTTGGGTTTTTTTTTTTTCTTTAACTTATCGATGCTGCCTAAAATCCCTGTTGATTTTTTTTTTATCCACACTGATTGTGTTTTGTAGACAGGTCTGATTGAATCAGTGTTTTTTCTTTCTGGATTGTTTTTTTAAACTATGGACCCATTCAGAGTAGCGTCCTTCACATTTGGAGTCCTGTCTCTCCCGTCTGTCTCCCTGCCCCTATCCCCACCCCTCTTCTTCTCTCCCTCACTGATTTCCCCGTCTTTCCCCCCCGCCCCCCACCCCCCAACCCCACCCCGCTTTTTCCCCCACAACTTCTTCCCCTGACCATTCCGTCTATTAACCCCCTCTCCCCCAAACTTTTTTTGTCCACCAGATTTCTTTTGTTGCGTATGATAATTATAAAGGTACACACACACACACACACACACACACACACACACACACGCGCGCGCTCCTCTCTCTCTCTCTCTCTCTCTCTCTCTCTCTCTCTCTCTCTCTTCTCTCTCTCTCTCTCACACGCTCTCTCTCAATAACACACACCATACATGCATACATATATCATACATACATACATACATACATACATACATACATACATACATACATACATACTGCTTGCATACACACATTCATGCATACATACATATACACAGGGCCACCTGTCATTTTGACGTTAGTGTCTGAGTGTGTAAATAATAGGCTTGAAACGAAGTCACAATGACCCAAAACTGGTTTAGACATATTGAACAGATGTTCCTTAACAGATCACAACACCTAAAACCCACTGCGGTACAAGTGGAGCGCAGCTGCACGTGCGGAAACCACGTAAAACCGGTAAAAACGGGTGCCTGTGGGAGCATATGAGTTTGAAAAAAAGGGCGAAATGCTCGTGGTCAATCATGATGCACGTGCATGGCACCTCGTTCATGAACACAGATCAGACGCCGTTGGCCACAAATCTGTAAACAGAACGGTCGTCTACGCCAGCCCAAAAAGCATGGCACAAAGGCAAAGACTGGACCCTGCCGATCGTGGACGTGCCTTAGCGTTGATTGACGAAGGGATTTCTGGCCGCGAGGTGGCTAGGCGTCTGAACGTGTCCCCCATTCCACCATCCAACGTCTTGTAGAGAGGTTTCAGGCCACTGGCAGCGTGCAGGATCGGCCACGATCAGGCCGTCCTCGGTGTACCGACAGACAGACATGCTGACCGATTCCTCCTGCTGTCTGCCCTACGCAATCGGACTGTCACCTCATCCACCTTAAGGCGTGAGCTCCTGCAGGCTGCAAATGTCAATGTCAGTAGAAGGACAGTTTGTAAACCGTTTGCACGAGTTCGGGCTGTCATCCCAGAGACCCAGCAGTCCGAGTACCACTTACTCCAGCTGGTCTCGAGTGCTGTTCACAGATGAGTCCCGCTTCACCTTGGCATTCAATGACGGCAGGACCCGAGTGTGGCGAAGGCCAGGAGAACGTTTTGCTGACGCCACAGTTCGTGAGGTGGATCGTTACGGAGGGGGTTCTGTGATGGTCTGGGGTGGCTTCAGTCGTCAAGACAGAACTCCCCTGTACGTCATTCAAGGCATGCTGACAGGGTGCGGTACCGTGACGAGATTGTGAGGCCCCTGATCCAGCCCGCCCTTCAGGCCATGGGTAACGCTGCTGTTTTCAAGACGACAACGCCCGTCCACACCGAGCCCGTGTCGTGGACAATCATCTGCAGCAAGAGGGGATCATCCGGATGCAGTGGCCATCTCGCTCACCCGATCTGGCTCCAATTGAGCACCTCTGGGATGTCCTTGGACGGTAGTAGCCCACAACCACCCCCGCCTGTTGACGTGGCCCAGCTCACTCTCTTTCTGCAGCAGGAGTGGCAGGCCATACCGCGGGACACTCTTCGGACCCTGGTGGACTCCCATGCGTCGACGTTGTGCCGCTTGCCTGGCGGCAAACGGTGGCTACACTCGGTACTGAATGGTGCAGTTTTCAGTTGTGGCTTATGTGACGATCCTGAGGAAGGGTGATTGGACATTACAGCCCGCTGTCCGCGTTTGATTTGTTGATTTCGTGCAATGGTCCAATGAATTTGTTCTTGAATAAATTTGGAAGATTTTGCGTCTGTTCTTCTTAACATTGGCTGTAGTGTTTCGGTCTGGGAGACAGCATTGGCAATGGCCCTTAACTTTTTGCCAGTAGTGTACTTTGATTCCTATGTGCATGTCTAGTAATGGAATAAGATTTGCACGTTATGTGTATTTACCGTATTAATTTCAGATAATCTGTATTGGTGCAATTCATCATTAAGTTATTTGTTCTGTTTCCTCTCAGTGATGTCATACTCATGCAAAATGAGAATAAGAAAAATATTGTCGCGAAGGAGTAAAACCAGTTAACAGAGAATTGAAAAGAAAGAAATCTTTGGACCCAGCATTCAAAGCCAGAGGTACGAGCCCCCCCCCCCCCCTTTCCCTGCCCCCCCCCCCCCCCCCCCCCCCCCCCCCCCCCCCCCCCCCCCCCCCCCCCCCCCCCCCCCCCCCCAAATACCCACACACACACACATACAAGAAGAGAAATTGGCAATGTCTTTCACTGGTGATTTTTGACAATGAAAAGCAAATGCTCTGTTTGTCGCTGAATTTCAGATTGCAATAAAACAAAAATCGAGCGATTACATTTTGACATATGCAAACGAAAATCAATTAAGTAAAAAGACATAACAACCTAACACCCACACTGAACAGGAACAAAAACATCAAGAGACACCATAAATTTGAAGTGATGGTCACTGACACAAAATGTGGTAAAAGTCTGCATCAAACTTAACCGCAGACAGAAAAAGACAGAAAAATATACATGTATTTCATGCGATAACCCCCCCCCCCCTCTCCCTACCCTACCCTGCCCCCTCCCCACTCCCTTCCCCGCTACCCCCCCTGCCCTGCCCTCTCCTCCCCCCCCCCCCCCCCCCCCCCCTCCTTCCCCGCGCTTCCTCCCCCGTGCGGGAAATCTGGGGAGCTTTCTTGCTATCCATGCCTATTATTCTGATAATTTTGTGCGAGTTATTTCCCCTGTTCTGTCACTCTTTTTGATTCTACCATAATTTCTGCAGTCGTACTTTTTTTTTCTGTTTTTCACTTTTTTTTTTTTTTTTTTTTTTTTTTTTTTTTTTTTGCCTCCGTGGCCTTTTTTTTTTTTTTTTTAGTCCGTGTTTTTGTTCTCGTAAAAAGCGTTTCTGCCTGTATTTTTTGCTCTTGTTATAACAGAAATTTCTACTCTCCCGACTTTTTTTTTTTTTTTTTTTTTAAACTGTAGTCTGGTGATTAGCAGTGAGATTATTCACGGTACAGAATGGACCGTAGCTGTTTGTTCTCTCCCGTGATCTTTGCTGGCGTGGCCTTGTTAAATGATACTTGTAGCATTGCTGTTACGTTGATTAGTTTTGCAGTGGTGTTTTTCGGTGTGATAAATGAAGTGGAATGGTTGCAGTACTTAATACTTTTTTTCTTGTCTTTTGTCTTTGCCGGATGTGTATGGTCAAACTTTCATTGTATGAATTTTTGGAGGTTTACATATATATATATATATATATATATATATATATGTGTGTGTGTGTGTGTGTGTGTGTGTGTGTGTGTGTGTGTGTGTGTGTGTGGTCTTCTAGATAGAATTCTGTGGATTTTTGTTTGTTTGTTTTTGTTTTGTTTTGTTTTGTTTCTTTACTGCTTTGACAACCATGATATGACACTGCGGTCGACTTTTTTTCTATTTTCTTTTATTTTCTTTTCTTTTTCTTTTCTTTTTTTTTTCGGCGGTGGGGGATGGGGGATAGTGTCATTCAGATCTCTGTCGATTACACATGTTCGAATTCCTATTTTGTTTTGATACTGCATACACACCATGCCATTACATTTTCCCTCGACTCTGGAAACATAAAAATGTTCACAGATTATCATGGTGTCTTGACTTGCTCAGTGATCATACATAGCCTGTTACAACACTCTGTGTCACCGTGCAACATACCGCATGAGAGGAGGGGGGGGGGGGGGGGGGGGGGGGGGGCAGGGCGGGCGGAGGGGAGGAGGGGCGGGGAGTGGTTCCACTCAGTGACGCAACTTCCTCGTTTTTGTCGCCATGGTGACATTTCAAACGAAAGTGGTAGAAAACAACCTGTGCACTATCTAGAAATCGACTGAATTCGGCTTGATTATTCCGTGCGAGTCACTTCCAATTCACGGATGATTTATCAATATTTTAGTTTTTCTTCTTTTTGCACTCCCAGTTCTTATAGAACAGGGAGTACTTTACAATGGGAACGAAGAAATGCTGTCTGTATGTCTGTTTGTCTCTCTGTCTGTCTGTCCATCCGTGGTCAAAATGTGTTCCACTCGTTCCAGACAAAACTACTGGGGCCGATCTTTCTGAACATTTGTAGGCATGTTCATTATAGGTCATGGATGATGCCTGATGCTTTATTTTTACCGTTATATCCGTTACTAACGGCTATAAACGGCCCATAATGCTTTTCTTCTTTATGGAAAATCTCAGAAAGTACTTGGCCGATCTTTCTGCAAATTTGTAGGTAGGTTCATTATAGGTCACAGATGATGGCCGATGTTTACCAGAATAGCAGTTACTAACGGCTATAACGGCCCGAAACGGATTTTTTCCTCTTTATGGAATATTTCACGCGTGTTCAAGATAAACTGGGAGTATGTTTATATGATTTGCATCTTGTTTTTCTTTTTTTTTTTTTTTTTTTTTTTTTAGCAAACACACGTCGTTGATCAACCGGACGGCGGTGGAGTGGGCGGGGGCTGAGACCCAAGAAGCTGTCCTTCAAGGTGTGTCCAGCTGTGTGATCCGCCTGATGCAGAGCGTCAAGTTCAACGCCGAGATCCCCTTCTCCGACGTGCTGACCCCGTCCCGGGAGGAGAGGGCGGCCACTGCTGGACCCCACCGATGGGTGAGTCGGTCACTGGACAGTGGGTTGGACTTGCTGCTATGTAGTTAGTCCAGTCATCAGACAGCTGGATAGGATCTATGACAGTTGGTTACCTACCAGATAGATCGTTAACAGACAGGCACTTTTACCAGATAGGCAGCATATTCTCTCTGTCTCTGTCTGTTTGTCTGTCTCTATCTGTCTCTGTCTGTTTCTTTCTCTCTGTCTTCTTTCTTTCTGTCTGTCTGTCTGTCCCTCTCTGTCTGTATGTCTGTCCCTCTCTGTCTGTCTGTCGCTCTCTCTCTCCGTCTGGCTGTCTGTCTGTCTGTCTGTCTCTCTCTCTCTCTCTCTCTCTCTCTCTCTCTCTCTCTCTCTCTCTCTCTCTCTCTCTCTCTCTCTAACGCACAGATAATTATCCGATTAGTAAGTTATCCGATAGGAAGTTACCAGGCAGTTACAGCAGAGGGTTTTGTCACCAGACAGGTAGCTAGCTAGCTGACAGATACTTACTGCGTAGATAGCAGACGAGTTTGTCACCAGACAGGTAGTTAGCTGACAGGTACCCACTGTGTAGATAGCAGACGAGTTTGTCACCAGACAAGTAATCACCTGACAGAAACTGAAGTGTGTGGACTTATGGACACCCCTTAGCACTTCTCAAACAGACAGCAGACGAGCCTGCCACCAGGCCGGCAGGTAGCGATTAGATCGCTCCAAACATTAGAACAGAAATAAACCCAGGCGGTGCGTATCATACGCTAGAGCATTTCACTTCGCATACGACTGTCCATCGGTAAACAGAACACACAGATCTGCATGGTGAGCGAATGCTGAGGGAAGTGAAAAAAGTGGGAAAATAAAGGCAGATGGAGGCTCCAATTTTTTTTTTAATTGCCAAAAAAGACGTAGTAAAATAGGAGGTTGGAGACAAAACAAAAAAGGAAAGAACTGGCAATTAGATAACTAGCGGAGTATATAAGTCACCAGAAAAGTTTGTTTCTTGACAGGTGATTTTCGACGTTTCGACATCAGGCGTTGTAAACAACCAGCAATGTAATATCTTCAGGATTAAATCTTCCCTCGTAATCGGCAAGCTCTTATCTTTATACATCCTGTTAACTAACAAACAAAGAAACAAACACAACAAGCAACACAGACCGACAGGTAACCAATGACGGAAGGTAGTTTACTATCAGACAGCGACCAAACAGTGACACTTGATTGGCAAGCTTGTTGTGTACCTTTTTTTTTCCCTTTTTTTTTTTTTTTTTTTTTTTTTTTTTTTTTTTTTTTTTTTTTTTTTTTTTTTTTTTTTTTTTTTTTTAAGCTAGGAATGAGGTTTAAGTCGTCTGTGTCAGCTCCATCCTACAGGTGGGTGAGTTAGTCGCTAAGCAATGATTCAGATGGCTGGAATCCGGTGCGGCTTTTGTTTGTTTGTTTGTTTTTTTTTTTGTTTCTCCAAACACCAGAATACTCATGGCGGGTAAAGCTGGCTACTGCAGCCAGACCACAAGGAGGGCTCACCAGAGTTTGACCAACCAGACTCTCACTTACCAGAGTTAATGACCAAAACCGCTCATTACCAGACTATCAGTTACTGCACAGTTCGTGAACAGACTCTAAGATACCAGATCGTTCATTAACTGATTGTTAGTTACCAGACCGTTCATTTAACTGATTGTTAGTTACCAGACCGTTCATTAACAGACTGTTAGTTACCCAGACCGTTCATTAACAGACTGTTAGTTACCAGACAGTTCATTGACGGACTGTTAATTACCAGACCGTTCATTAACAGACTGTTAGTTACCAGACAGTTCATTGACTGACTATTAGTTACCAGACAGTTCATTGACTGATTGTTAGTCACCAGATCGTTCATTAACAGACTGTTAGTTACCAGACCGTTCATTAACAGACTATTAGTTACCAGACTGTTCATTGACTGACTATTAGTTACCAGACAGTTCATTAACTGATTGTTAGTCACCAGATCGTTCATTAACAGACTGTTAGTTACCAGACCGTTCATTAACAGACTGTTAGTTACCAGACCGTTCATTAACAGACTGTTAGTTACCAGACAGTTCATTGACTGACTATTAGTTACCAGACTGTTCATTGACTGACTATTAGTTACCAGACAGTTCATTAACTGATTGTTAGTCACCAGATTGTTCATTAACAGACTGTTAGTTACCAGACCGTTCATTAACAGACTGTTAGTTACCAGACCGTTTATTAACAGACTGTTTAATTACCAGACCGTTCATTAACAGACTGTTAGTTACCAGACAGTTCATTAACAGACTATTAGTTACCAGACAGTTCATTAACTGACTGTTAGTTACCAGACAGTTCATTAATTGACTGTTAGTTACCAGACTGTTCATTTACAGTTGGTTACCAGACCTTTTGTTACCAGACTATAAGTTACCAGACTATTAGTTACCAGACCGTTCATCAATTGATTGTTAGTTATCAGACATTTTCTTATCAGGCTATAAGTTAC
>JADBJO010001989.1:62500-72500 GCA_016801955.1 Conus betulinus | reverse complement strand
AAAAAGGATATTTTTGTCAACAGGCTGAATAGTGATAACATACAGAACAAAATTACATTGGCTTTTAATTCGTTGGATTCCGATGTTGATAATGCATTGACACTGTTTGTTCAAAGCCTAACTGAAGCTAGTGAGTGCATGTCCTTTAAATCTCGTTCTGATCAGAACAAGCGATCAGAATGGTTTGACACAGAATGTAATCAAGCTAAAAAAGAAGCCAGCCAGAAGAACGTTGAACCGTTTTAGAAAAACTAAGGACATAACAGACAAATTGATCTACGTCCAAGAACGGAAAAAGTACAAGCACTTACTGAAAACTAAACGACGAGAGTTTCAGGAAGTTGAAAGCAGAATCTCTTGCCAGTAATTTATTGAATCCATCATGTTTCTGGAAACAGCTTAAAAATATGGGACATGGCAACAGAGATAAATCCACGAATAACATAAAAACGGTGGATTGGGTTAATCATTTCAAGACTGTATTCCAAACTGACACAGCTGCACATACTGGCTACTCAGGCCCAGAAATAGATTTAACGGATCATCTGGACCATGTTCTAAACAGAAGTATTTCGGAAGAGGAGGTAAATAGAGCGATAGATAAACTGAAGTCGGGAAAGGCGTGTGGATTAGATGGAATTACAGCTGAAATGCTGAAGAATGGCGGCAGACAGGTTCGCTCTTTTATCATAAAAGCTGTTCAACTCAATTTTTGAAAGGCATCTATCCAAAAGATTGGTCGAAAGCGGTTATAATTCCCAATTCATAAAAAGGGAGAGATCAAAAAAATGTAGATAATTACAGAGGTATATCTTTGCTAAGTATTTATCCAAATTTACACTTCTATATTGAACACACGAGATTGTACACATGGTTGGAAAACAATCAATTAATATCAGAAAGCCAAGCTGGGTTCAGAAAAGATTACTCCACCGTTGATCAGATTTTCAATCTGTATGCGATTGTTCAGAAGTGTTTGAGCAAAAAAGGTAAAAAATTGTATGTTGCTTTTGTGGATTTTAAAAAGCTTTCGATTCGGTCAGACACGATAAGTTAATTGAATGCATCAGAAGTAAAGTAAGGAGTCGAGTAGAGGGGAAGTTTTTTTGCGTCTTTAACAGCAATGTACGAATCTCTACTTTCATGTGTCCGTGCAAATTCTGATATATCTGAGTTCTTTGAATGCCCGATTGGTGTGAGACAAGGATGCGTTTTGAGCCCTACATTGTTCTCAATATTTATTAACCAGTTAGCAGATCATATGAGCGAAAGAGGAAGGCATGGCGTTCATTTATTGCCAGACCTTTTGGAAATATTTATTTTGCTCTTTGCTGATGATGTAGCTCTAATTTCTACAACTCAATGGGGCTTGCAAAAACCAATTAAATGTGTTGAAGTCTTGTTGTGATGACATGCAGTTAACTGTTAACACTGAAAAAACTAAGGTAATGGTGTTTAGGAAAGGTGGTTTTTCTTGGAAAACGTGAGCGATGGTATTTCAATGGTCTAAGATTAGAAGTAGTTAATAATTATTGCTATCTGGGTTTCTGTTTCACAACAAAAATCAGTGCTAAATTAGGTACAGAGCATTTTGTGACCAGGGTAAGAAAGCTGTTGTGGAATTAAACCGAGTTTTCCAGAAATATAAAGAAATGAATGCAAGCACGTTCTTTAAGATTTTTTTACGTAAGAATCCAACCCATTCTGTTATATTCTTCTGAATATGGGGTCTACAAAGATTAGAGGAAATAGAGAAAGTACATTTGATGGCCTGCAAAAGATTTCTGGGAGTACCACTAAGGACACCAAATAAAATGGTGTATGGTGACTTGGGACGATACCCACTTTATATTAACTCCTTCACTAATTCCCTTAGATACTGTTTAAACTGTTACGAATGAATCCTGACAGATTACATATAATGCTTATTTAATGTTGCTTGATGTGGATAGATCTGGAAAGACATGTTGGCTTCTCAGATAAGCAAATTCTATGTGAAACTGGATTTAACATTGTGTGGCTGCAGCAGGGGTGTTGGAGATGTTAAGGCTTTTTTTTATGGCTATTTAAACAAAGACTTGTGGATTTCTTTATTCAGGAATGGACTGGATCTATTAGAGATCGAGATAGGTATGATAGTTACAGATCCTTTAAAACCATTTTTGAAAAAGAGAAATATATCAGTTGCATGGATGGATACATACTGCTTTCGAGTTGCTATTTCACAAGCAAGATTAAATGCTTTGCCACTTAACAACAATGTCCATCGATATAGTAATAACAGCCAAGATAGGTTATGTCCTTTTTGTAATACCAGAATTGAAGATGAATTCCATTTTTTATTCGAGTGCTTCATGTATGATGACCTTCGAATAAAGTTTTTGGGAGATTGTAAATTTTTACCATTCCCTGATTTGCTTAAAGTAAATAATGCCACCCACAGGCATAATCTGTCCAGGTATGTGTTTCATGCTAGTAATTTCAGGAAGAAAATGCTCAAGGTTGAACATTTACATTTATTTATTTTTGATGTATGTTTCACTCGCTCCAATTCAGTAGTTTAATTTGCTCAGAGGCCACTATTCTTAACGGCATTGGTTGTGTATCAAGTTAAACTGTGTGATAATCGTGCAGTCTATAAAATGTGTCTTTGCGTTCGTACTCTTATTTGGATTCCAAGCTTCCTTTCAAGATGAACATATTATGACCATAACTTTGACCCCCCCTCCCCTTCCACTTAATTAATTATTATCCCTTACCCCTCCCTCCCGATTGCATTGTATTGTGGCCTAAGGCCGAAGTACATTAAACTGCTTCTGAGTTTGTCTGTCACTGTCTGTCTGTCACTGTCTGTCTCTCTCTCTCTCTCTCTCTCTCTCTCTCTCTCTCTCTCTCTCTCTCTCTCTCTCTCTCTCTCTCCTCTCTCTCTCTGCCTCCTTTCTTCCCTGCTCCCTCCCTCTGTCTGTCTGTCTGTCTGTTCTCTCTTCTCTCTCTCTCTCTCTCTCTCTCTCTCTCTCTCTCTCCTTAACTCTCCTTGCCTTTCTATCCCTCCTCCCTCTCCCACACCCCCTCTTTCTCTCTTCCTCTCTCTCTCCCCCTCTCTCCCCTTCTTTCTCTTTCCCTCCCTCCCTCTCTCTCTCTCTCTCTCTCTCTCTCCCTCTCTCTCTCCCTTCCTCCCTCAATCTCTCTCTTTCTCTCCCTCTCTCTATCTCTCCCTCCCTCCTCTCTTTCATTCTCTCTCTCTCTCTCTCTCTCTCTCTCTCTCTCTCTCTCTCTCTCTCTCTCTTCCCCCTCCCCTCTCACTTCCTCTCAAATTCCTACTCTTCCACTCATCCCCTCTCACTCTCTCTCCCTCCCTCCCTCCCTCTCTCTCCCGCCTCCACTTGCTCTCAATTCCCCACTCTTCCACTCATCCTCTCTCTCTTTCTCATCATGGACTCTGCTTTCTCTGTGTTCAGTGCACTGTCTTCGATATCCGGAAATCCGGTGCGCTCCGGATGTTCGTCATCATCACAACGGTGTCGCTCATCTACATCATGGCCCAGATCAACGTGGTAAGCATGTGTGTGTGATTGACATTGATCGTCTTCATCATCATGGCCCAGATCAACGTGGTAAGCATGTGTGTGTTGACATTGATCGTCTACATCATGGCCCAGATCAACGTGTGGTAAGCATGTGTGTGTTGACATTGATCGTCTTCATCATGGCCCAGATCAACGTGGTAAGCATGTGTGTGTTGACATTGATCGTCTACATCATGGCCCAGATCAACGTGGTAAGCATGTGTGTGTTAACATTGATCGTCCCTGAGTATGCAGCTCGTTAGAGGTGGCGGTTTGACACCAACCAAAAGAACATACTGTAAACCCAGAGGTTTTGTATTGAATGCAAAATAGTATGATAATAATGATAATTATAATAATGATGATAATGATAATAATAATGATAATGATAATAATAATGATAACTAAAATCTGCGAGCGAATGAAACACACAGACTACTATCCGTGGTGTGTGAGTGTTGACCACACCTCCCCCCCCCCCCCAAAAAAAAAAAAAAAAAAGAAAAAAAAAAAAAAAGAAAAAGAAACAAACAAACAAACAAATACACAACAAAAAAAAAACAAGTAGGGTAAGTCTTGCTCCCATAAAAAACTAACACAGAGCAACTTTTTTTTGTCAAGACTGGCACAGCCTTTAAACTTGAATAAAGTCAGACAAATACAAAGACGAACAATCTAATAGTGGGGGAAAAAAAAGCGCAGGCCAACAACCTCCCGTCATCACAGTAATGACTTGGCAAAGATTTGAACTTAAGAGGCGGAGGAGGGGGGGGGGGGGGGTTGAAGATGAAGAAAATAGGAATATAAAATGAAGAAAATTTTATCATATATATGAAAAAACTCTTCACTAGCTGCATGAGAGAACCATCGTAATCCCTCTTGAAGGCAGATCTTTTTGTATTGCCTGCTCCACGCACACAGATTCACAAAGAAAAAAGGGTTATGTACCGCCGTTATATCTAGATGGAAAATATCACTATATCTCTTTCGAAAATCTTTCTTAATCTACGCAGTTGATTTATGACATAGACATCAACGTTCCTGAAGAATATTTGCTTAACATTAACGATTTTTTTTAAGAATGTCCTAAAAATTGTAGAGCATTCTGATTTTATTTAGATGAAAGATTTTAGTATCGAAATAGAATATCTAAACGTTAAATTATTCCCGTAAATTAAGATATATTTGAAAATTCCTTGACCCAGAACACCGGCTCGCAACTCTGTGTGTGTGTGTGTGTGTGTGTGTGTGTGTGGTGTGTGTGTGTGTGTGTGTGTGTTGTTGTTGTTCTTCTGATGTGTGTGTGTGTGTGTGTGTGTGTGTGTGTGTGTGTGTGTGTGTGTGTGTGTGTGTGTTGTTGTTCTTCTTCTGATGTTGTGTGTGTGTGTGTGTGTGTGTGTGTGTGTGTGTGTGTGTGTGTGTACACTGTCACTTCTGAATTAACATTGAAATCCTTCACAGAGAGAGAGAGAGAGAGAGAGAGAGAGAGAGAGAGAGAGAGAGGGCAAAGAAAGACAGACAGACAGACAGACAGACAAACATACACTGAGACAAAGAAAAACAGAGACAGGGACACAGATTCAAAAAAAAAAAAGGGACAAAGAAAGAGAAGAAGTGACAGAGTCTAACGCACAGGAAATTCAGAGCGTAACCAGCCCCTTAAGATCAAAAGAGACGGTCATTAGACAGACTCAAGGGGGGGAGACGGAACACAGTCGTACAGAGAGGAAGTTGTAAAGGGACAGACTCAATTAAGACACGGAGTTACTCCTGAGATAACCCCGAGAGTCTCTCGAGTGTGGAAAAGGACGCCAGGGTAGAATGAACAGCGTCAGATGATCGTTACCTAATTAGACAACACACACAGTACAATGACGCAGAACATGACAAGACGAGAGAAGACACAAGTCTGAGAACTTCATATCACGTTTTCGTCATTTTAACTTCTACATACGGAACGGAGCAAACATCATATTTTCCGCCATAAATACAATAACTTTAAAAGACAGACTTTGTGTTTAGGGGGAAAAGGGTATCATTATTAAATGTATGTATAAAAAAATATTCAGATGAAAGAAGCAGCAAACTCGTCAGAGAGTTTCCAATATTTTGATCTGTACTGTTTTCCTCAGAGGACTTTGATCTACATTTATTTTTGAAAAGATATTCAGATAGCAGAAGCAGCAAACAACGTCAGTATTTTCCCAATATTTCCATTAACACACAGTTTTCTTCGGGAGATTTTGATATCCAGAGAGTAAGGCGCAGACCCTAATATTCGACAAGGTTAATACATTTGTTTTTGCGTCTTTCTTCTTCTCCTTCTTCTCTTCTTCTGTTTCTTCTTCTTGTTTTTACTTTGATTGTGTGTGTGTGTGTGCGTGTGTGTGTGTGTGCGTGCGTGCGTGCGTGCGTGTGTGCGTGCGTGCGTGCGTGCGTGCGTGCGTTGCGTGTGCGTGCGTGCATGCGTGCGTGCGCGCGCGCGTGTGTGTGTGTGTGTGTGTGTGTGTGTGTGTAAATAGCTTGATAGATAGACTCTTTTCGATTAATGTCGCCTAAAGCTCAACCGACCGCAGAGAGTTATAGCAGAGCTGTCGCCTCATCGAAGCAAATTCTCAACATAGATTTTGAAATAAGCAAACGGATAATCAACGCACGCACGCACGCACACACACACACACACACACACACACACACACACACACACACACACACACACACGGGGGCGGGGGGCGGGGAGGGGGAGGGGGGGGGGGGGGGGGGGCAGGGACAGAGACAATACCGCACCTGTCACCGACTTTTCACTGGTTTCGGAGTCGGCGAGGGTAGCAGGGGACACAACGATGACTGTGAAACCTTGCACCAGTTGTCTTCTTCTCCTCCCCCAACAGTGATGTGCCACCACGGCAACAGCCTGTGTGAACTGAGGGAGACAGCCTCTGTCCACTGTCCTTATGGGCACACACGTGTGTCAAGCTGTCAGGAATTCTGGCAGTGAGAGATGTCTGTGGGAAAGTCTTCAGAGTCATGCTCCATCGGAAATCTGTTTCTGGAACCGACAAGTTTCCACGGCGCTGTCACAAAATACATTCGCGCCAGAATCGAAAAAAAAAAAAATTCCACCTCCAGCTCCCCCCCCCCCCCCCCCCCACACACACACACACACTCTGCCCCTCCCTTTCCTGTCCTTGGGGCTGCCACGAGGGTAGTGTAAGGGAAGGTAATGTTGCTTATTGCCCAGCGACCGCAAAGGGCCATATCAGGGCTGTCAGCGCTTTGAAGCGAACCAACCCACAAGTCATGAGATCGGTTCTAGAATCGAATTCTACCCGCACGCCTCACCTCCACCCCCCCCCCCCCCCCCCCCCCCTCCTACCACCACCTACCCCCACCTTCCCCACCTCACCACCCTCTTCCCACATGTCTGCTCCCTTTCCGGTCCAAATTTGATTATTTATATCTTATTACCGTGCTTTCTTTCGTGTTCAGTTATCAAATACTGTTCTTGCCGAAATATTATATAAAACCGAATACTGCGCTTTGGTGAAGTTATCAAATATTATCTTGTAAGAAATCTTCGAACGTTGCTCTTGTTATGAATTATGAAAAGCTGCTGGTGTATCAGATGTCCAAATAATGCTCTTGTATTCAAAAGTCAGCAATGATTTCCGACACTGTTCGTAATAACTGTCATCAGCCTGTTCGTAATAACTGTCATCCGTCTCTCTCGTCTCTCTCTCTCTCTCTCTCTCTCTCTCTCTCTCTCTCTCTCTCTCTCTCTCTCTCTCTCTCTCTCTTTGTCACACACACACACACACACACACACACACACACACACACACACACACACACACACACACGTTTTGTGTATCCGGACATGTGAGTGCCAGTGCGCACACGTAAGAGGTGTGTGTGTGTGTGTGTGTGTGTGTGTGTGTGTGTGTGTGTGTGAGTGTGTGTGTGTGTGTGTGTGTGTGTGTGTGTGTGTGTGTGTGTGTGTATGCGTAGGTGCGTTTGCGCATGGATGTGCGTGCACACGCGCAGGCACACTCGCGCACGTCTCTATGTGTGTGTGTGCGTGTGTCTGTCTATCTGTCTGTCTGTCTGTCTGTATCTGTGTCCTTCTGTGTGTGTATACACAGAACAGGGACATTTTGTATTGTGTGTGGTGTGAACGTGTGTTCGTTGGAGGACAGGATGGAAAGGGAGGGGGGGGGGGGGGGGGGGGGGAGAGGGGAGGGAGAATGTGGGTGGGTGGTTGCAGGTTTGTGCCTAAGGGTGAGCGCACTGTCTGTCATGTTTTGGAGAGGGCAAAAAAACAAACGGGGTGGGGGGATGGATGGGGGGTGGGGGTGCTAGAAAGGAGAGGCAGGCAGGAGGAGGAGGAGGGGAGGATGCTGGGTGGTGTATGAGTGCGGTGGAAATGTTGAGGCTGATTTGTGTATGCCGTTATCGTTTGTCTCGTATGTTGCTGATACAAACGTTGGAGTAATTAATCAGCTGTGTCTGCGAGGTGAAGTGATTCATGTGCTCACCCCGTCACAGGAATCCGTGAGATGCAGATAATGTTTTCCCATGAGGAAGTAATCATCAAACTTTCCCTCCTTTGCCGATTGCTTAGAAAGCCAAGACATGATTCATTTAGACTGTTGAAGTTAAGGTGAACAAGTGAAATAAATGAAGAACGAAAAAGTTCGAGGAGGATGAAGAGGAGGAGGAGGGGGAGAAGAAGAAGGAGGAGGAGGAGGAGGAGGAGGAGAGAGAGGAAGGAGAAAAGAAGAAGAAGAAGAAGGAGGAGGAGGAGGAGGAGGAGGACAAAAAGAACAAGAAGTAGAAGAAGGAGTAGAAGAACAAGAACAAAGAGAATCAGAAGACTAAAACAAAGACAAAGAAAAGGACAAAGACGAAGAAATAGAAGACACAAGAAATAGATGGTGATGGTGCTGACGGTGATAATGATGAAAATGACAATGATACAGAAAACGATGATAATGTTAATGAAGGAGAAAGAATGCGAACCCGCTAATGTACATATATATATATATATATATATATATATATATATATATATATATATATATATATATATATATATATATATGCAGTGTGTGTGTGTGTGTGTGTGTGTGTGTGTTACAGTTACACACACACACACACACACACACACACACACATTTATTCTTATCTTTTAAAAAGCATTTCTCTTTCTCTCTCTCGCTCGCTTTCCCCCCCCCCCCCCCCCCCCCCCCCCCCCTCCCCCCTCCCCCCCCCCCCCCCCCCCCCCCTCTCTCTCTCTCTCTCTCTCTCTCTCTCTCTCTCTCTCTCCCTCTCTCTCTCTCTCTCTCTAGTACTCACAAGTTACCAGTATCAAAAATGGCTAATCTTAAACCAGTTATTGACCGCTGTATAACAAACACTTATTCTCTCTATGTCTCTGTCTGTGTGTCCGTCCGTCCGTCCGTCCGTCCGCCCGCCTCTCTCTCTCTCTCTCTCTCTCTCTCTCTCTCTCTCTCTCTCTCTCTCTCTCTCTCTCCATCATCCCTCAAAAATCTCCTCCCAGCTGTGCTGCACAAAAGGCAAGGTCTTCCCCTTCCTGGCTGACGTCACCATGACGTCACTCAACCTGGACGACCATCTGACGTGCGAGTTCCCCCTTACGTCTACATCAGCGGTGTCCTGTGCCTGGTCAGCGTGTCCGCCTTCCTCAAGCTGTCCGCGCTGGTCAAGTTGCTGCTGATGTGTGTGATGTCGTCCACCTTCATCGTCATGATGGAGTTCACCCACAAGCCGCTCTTCGTCGACTTTGACCAGCTCATGCAGTGAGTTGGGGCTGGCCGGAGGTGGGGGTGTGTGGGGGTGGGGAGAGGAGTGGGGAGGTGGGGGGGGGTGGGGGGGGTGGGTGTTGGAGGAGTTGGCTGTTGGTGATGATGTCTCTGTGTGTGTGTGTGTGTGTGTGGGGGGGGGTTGTGTATGTGAATGTGTGTGTGTGTGCGTGTGTGTGTGTGTGTGTGTGTGTGTGTGTGTGTGTGTGTGTGTGTGTGTGTGTGTGAGAAAGTGAGAAAGTGAGAGAGAGAGAGAGAGTGAGTGTGTGTGTGTGTGTGTGTGTGTGTGTGTGTGTGTGTGTGTGTGTGTGTGTGTGTGTGTGTGTGTTCGGTGTTTACTTCAAGGTCTTTTTACTTAAAGTACTATCTATCTGTCTGTCTATCTATCTATCTATCTATCTATCTATCTATCCATCTATCTGTCTATATTATGTACATATCTATCTATCTATCTATCCATACATACGTCTGTCTATGTATATCTCTCTATCCATCTGTCTATCTATCTGTCTATCTGTATGTCTATCTGTCCATTCATCTGTCTATTCTATCTATATTTATCTTTCTATGTATAAATGTATCTATGTACCTATCTATCGGTCCATCCATCCA
>JADBJO010001989.1:35000-52500 GCA_016801955.1 Conus betulinus | reverse complement strand
TGTAGGTGTCAAAGATGGTGCGGGACTGAGACAGGTGGGCTGTCGTCTGTGGACCGTTGCCACACGGGCGTTCACTCCTCCGTGTGAGAGAGATCCTCAGTCTGAAGAGAGACGTGACAAGAGGTGACCACGCCCTGTTATCAGGCTGAAGATATTGACCACGACGCGCCTTAACCAGCTGGTCTTTAAGAGTTTTCATTTCTTGTGTTTCTGGTCAGGGTGAGTGTGATTCAAAGGTGGTGTGATCTTCGCCATGTTGATGCGGTTTTGTTGCTTTTCAGGACACGGAGGCCTCGGTGAGAGACTTCCTGATCGTGCTGACAGAGTTTGTCTTCGCCATGAAGGATCGTCTGCGCAACATCAACGAGAACTCCTACAACAACTTCACCATGAAAGTCGGTCAGTGATTGGTGTAGATGTATGTTTCTGGGTGTGGTTGTGTTTAGGGGAGCCGGAATGAGTAGTGGATGGATTGAGTTAGATTGGTGTTTGGGGGGGGGGGGAGGAGATTGGGGGGGAAGGGGGGGGGGGGCTTTTTAGGATCACCAACGTGTGAGGGCCCCCTACGCTAGTTTTCAGTTTCAGTTTCATCAAGGAGGTGTCACTGCGTGCGGAGGAGTCCATCCATATACGCTACACCACATCCGGCTAAATTTTGAGACCACACTGCGCATGATTTAAAACTAATGGATAAGTGAATTAATGACTTAGATGAGAGAACTTGAAAAGATGGGTCTCGTGGCTACGATGTTGCAGCTGTCTACGCTACGCTAAGAGCAGTATTGTATCCTTACAACTGTCCCACGCAGAGAATTTTGCGGGTTTTGTCCTGCACTTTAGAAACTATCAAAACCACGTGTATATAATTGATGCACTGAGTACAGGAATCCACCGCAAATAAAGGGTATTTATAAAGATAATGCTATTTATATAATGAACACTACACAGTAAATGCACCCTCCCCCATCTGATGAATTATATTCATACCATGGTGTTGCCTGCTTTACATCTGTTCGATGGCGACCGGGTCAGTGCCCTCTGTCCGCGCTAACCCCCTGGCCACTGTCAGAGAGAGAGAGAGAGAGAGAGAGAGAGAGAGAGAGAGAGAGAGAGAGAGACCGCATGCCAGTAAGTACGTGTGAGGGAAATCCGCTGAAGGCTCGCGCTATGCGCAGCCACAGACACACACACGTTTGAAAGTCGCTAGCTGGAACTGGCTCTGCGACAGACATCACGTGCCGTGCGCGCGGCTGTGAGAAAGAATGAACTGACTACATCATTGCTGTTAGCTTACGGTCAGCTGTTAGCGTAAGGAGCCCAAAACGTGTGTGCAAAAGAACAAGTACACCCATACAGCAGCAAGCTTGTGGGGATGGATGGGGTGGGTGGGGGGTTAGGGCAAATGGGATGGGTGGTATGTGCTGTGAATCTGACCGTGGACAAATGTGAAAAAAGAGTTTTATGTCTTATGATGACGCAATGATTTGAAATCTTCTGATGACGCAATTGTTAAAAAAAAAAAAATCTGATGATGACGCAATCATTTTAAATCTTACGATAACGGAATCATTTAAAATCTTATGATGAAGCAATCATCTTAAATCTTATGATGACGGTAGTTACTTTAAATTTTTATGATGAGACAATTATATTATGAACTCTGATGATCAAGCAATCATTTTAAGTCTGATGATGATGACGCAGCTACTTTCAATCTTAGGATGAGGCAATTTTTTTTTTCAATCTTATGATGACGCAATCATTTGAATTTGATGGATGACGCAGGGATCAACATAGGCCCAGTGGTCGCCGGTGTCATCGGAGCGCGCAAGCCGCAGTTCGACATCTGGGGCAACACGGTGAACGTGGCCTCCAGAATGGAGTCCACAGGCAAGCCGGAACACATCCAGGTGATTGTTCAGGGTGCTTGAGGACTGGCCACAACGTCTTTGTTGATAGTGCTGTTGTTGTCGTCATAGTCGTGACCTAGGTGTCGCGCGCGCGCACATTCTGTATATATGTGTGTGTGTGGGGGGGGGGGGGGGGGGGAGTGTGTATTTATGTGTGTGCATGTGTGTGTGTGTGTGTGTGTGTGCGCGCGCGCGCGCGCGCGCGTGTGTGTGTGTGTGTGTGTGTGTGTGTGTGTGTGTGTGTGTGTGTGTGTGTGTGTCTCTGTATTTAGAAGATGTATTTTAAAGGGTTGTGTGAATGAATAACTTGTGAGTTGATTTAACGCGATGACAGCGCTGGTATAGCCTTTGCGGTCGGCTGGGCTATAAGCACCATTATCTTACCTTAGCCTTTAAGACAATGCTCTTTCAGTGATCAGTTGTTGATCTTTTGATGCAGCTCGGTTTCCGTAGTTTGTTGTTAACATTTGATGTAAGTTACTTTCCGTTACATGCTGTTGTCCTTTGATGCAATGCAGTGTTTCCATGGTCTGTTGACCACCTCTAATGGAGTGCCTTTTCATCTGTGTGCTATTTCCATCATGTGTTGTGAACATTTGATGAAAGATCCTCTCAGTTGTACCATTTCACCCTGGGACGCAGTGTTGTTCTCGTGTGGTCTGTTGTCAACCTTCAGTGCAGTGCTCTTTCGTCTGTGTATAGTTCCTCTTTGATGCCTCCTCTCTCTTTTTCCCCCCTCATGGTCCAGGTAACGGAGGAGGTCTATCTAGCACTGAAGGACTCGTACGACTTCCGGTGCCGCGGACGGGTGTCGGTGAAGGGCAAAGGGGAGATGATCACCTACTTCCTCCTGTCCCGGAAGCCCCTGGAGCTGGGTCCTTTGGGCTGCTCCAGCTACGGGCCCTTCTCCGACAGACGCTCCCCACTCACCCCAGAGTCCCCCAGTCTCGTCAGACCCTCCTCGCGCCAATCCTGGGATAACGTGCCCCTCCCGCGCCAAGGCAGCGGCAACAACCTCCGCCAAGGATCCTTGACCTCCCAGGGCAAAGGTCAAGGCTATGGCACCTTGACGGGACTGGACAGGCCCCCAGCGTGGACTCCGGGCGGTGCAACCTGGGGACCCCCACGGGCAGCCTGAACAAGAAGCGTCAGAGCACCGTGGACAGCCCGCGGAACACTTCCCGCAAGCTGAGCGGCTCCTCCGGAACGAACTCGCTAGCAACGAGCACCATCAGGCGGGAGACGCCCCCGAACTGCCCGCCGTCCACTACATGAACGTCAAGATGCATAGCAGCAACGCGGGCACTCCCCCGGGGCGCGTTCGTCAGAACATGGTGCAGAACGCTCTGTTCGACAGCCTGAAGGAGAAACAACGCCCACTCCCCCACCTCGCCTCCCCACTCCTTGGCCAGCTCCCCATGCTCTCTGGGAGGCAACGGCGGGTACGCCTCCCTGCACGCCCAGTCTCCCACAGGGATGTTGGGGTCGTCCAGAGGTGGGGCGGATTACACCTCCTCTGCCACTGTCCTTTTCGGCCGGCAGTTGGCCAGCCCCACCAGTGCCGCCAAGAGTTCCGTGGCCTCCATCCAGCCCATCAGAAGGGTCAACTCGGACTTGGCGGCCAAGCCCCCGACCCCACCCACGTCCTTCTCCTCCCCGTCAAACCTGAGCCAGCTTCAGGGGGGATGCGGCAGCAGCAGCAGCAGCAGCGGTCACTACCAGCAGATCCGACCGTCGGGGATGCCTGCTGTCATGGCGGCGGGTCCGTTATCTCCACGGCAACCCTATCTGAAACCCGTGCAGGAGGATGTGATTCCTGAAGACCCTTTGCTGGCTCACAACCAGGACAACAGTGTGCCCACCAAAGAACTGCCGCCTAAAGAGATCGGGAGTATGGGTGGTTCAGTCCAAGAGCAAAACAACCCCGGCAGACCTCTGTTCAGGTCTCTCAGTAGCAGCATCCACTCTTCAACCTCTTCCACCGCTGACGTCAACGGCAATGCCTGCAGTCCCGGCAGTCGTCACTGTAGTGGCAGTTCTCTGCCACACTGCCAAGCCGAGAACGACTGCAACGACAACACAGAGGACAGATTTGTAACGGGCGTGTACCGGGAACCATTTGATAGATCTCATTCTGCCACACCGTCTCAGAACAGTAACACCTCCTCGGGCAAATCGGGGAACCATACAAACAATGCTGGAGGGGCTGGCACGAAGAAGAAGTCCCCCTCTCCGACCAAACCCCCGTCCTCAAGACCTGTGTCGGACGTGCTCAGGCGTTCGTCGTCTGGATCCAAAGAGAGTAACTCTTCAGGGTCTACGTTAACGCCTAGTACTTCCGCCCTAGTGGTCAGCATCGACGGTAAGATGATGTCCATACTACCTGCGGTCAGGGAGGGGATCTGCCCGTGCCTGCCCAGCGTTTGAACGCGGACGACTTGGGCTCGTCCAGCAATGGCGTCAGACCAGAATTGGTGAAGAACCGTATGGTGCTCTCTCCAAAGTTCAAGAGGCAGAGTTTTCCTTCGTCCTCGTTCACCAAGCGAGACCTGACCTCGCACTCCTCATTCACAACGTCGGAGGACGAGAGGGACTCCATCAGCTCCAAACAGATGAGCGACCATTCCTCCATCGTGCTGCTGCAGCCGATTCACCTGAAGCCCGGCCGGGGAGCCAGTGTCAGGCAGCAGCAGCAGAACTACGAGGACAAGTCGGATGCCGACCTGCTGAACTACATCTTCGGGTCGCCCTTCCACAGCCTGGACCGCTACAAGTCCCGCTCCAGCGACACCATCAACAGCATCCCGCACTGCCCCCCGA
Source organism: Conus betulinus (assembly GCA_016801955.1). Taxonomy (NCBI): domain Eukaryota; kingdom Metazoa; phylum Mollusca; class Gastropoda; order Neogastropoda; family Conidae; genus Conus; species Conus betulinus. The sequence goes on along the minus strand of JADBJO010001989.1, from coordinate 47,770 downwards.
CCCCCAGTTTCCCGTGCACACCCCGGAAAGCTCCTCTCTAACGCAGCTCCTGCAAGAGCTGGCTGGAGAATCCTCAGCGGTGCCCCAGGAGATCACCCCGTCGCCTCGCCTGGTCCGAGGAACTGCTCCTGAAGCCACCAGCAGCCCTCGCGGGATGGGTCACTCTCCAGACGCTATGGATGTCCGAATGAGAGGCAGTGATCTGAAACAAGGCCCGTCTCTGGCGGAGATGGAACGTCGGAGGAGGAACCGGTACTCGGCACAGCCTGTGGGGACTGCCGCGGCAGGGCCACTGGGGCCCCGGGTGCCCCTGATCAGCCAGTACCAGGTGAAGCGTCGCACGGCCCACACCATGCCGCCCCGACACTGCCGCAGCCTTGACTACATCCCCAGCGACAGGGAGGACGGGTCGCGCCTGTCGTCCAACGCTTCGTCCAACTGCGGCAGTCCCAAACTGCACCCCCGACACTCGTACCTCCTGCCGCTCATCTTCGGCAAGCACCAAGTCCCCCTCACCCACACATGACAACGTCAGCATGTCCTCCCTGGCTTCCAGCAGCGAGATGTCGCGCAGCGACCCCGCCATCAACGCTCACGACTCTGGCTCCGCCGCCTACGAGTCCGAGTACGACAACTACCGGCCCGGCACTACCAGTGACGAAGACTTCTACGTGCCGGACCCCATCAGTGACGCTGATATCGACCTGTTGGACGTGGACGACCTCAACGTGGAGGACGTGACGGTGAGCGATAACTTCAGCCTGGACATGCCCGTGCCCAGGTTCCAGAAGAAGATTACCGACGTGTGACGTCATTTTTTGTAGACAGTCTGACGTCATTCTGTCGACGCTGTGACGTAAGCATGTGCTCTGAAAATGGATTCTTGCCTTCTGTAGTCCTAGCGTTTCTAGTCAAGGGACTGGATCACTGTGTTGACCCGTCACACATATACTGATGTGTGCACTGCGTTCATCTGCAATCTGCAATCGATCCGCTGTGAGCATACAGCATCAAGCTTATCTGCGACGTTTTTCATTCGATGAAACAATAATGGACATACGTTTTGTCGACGGGACATATAATTAGGGCATAGGTGGGTTTTTTTGTTGTTGTTGTTGTTGTTGTTGTTTTGTTTTTTTTTTTTTTTTTTTTTTTTTTCTGAATGACTAAACAGCGAACACGTGTCAGGTTGTTAGAAAGTGGAGAGATTTAAAACCTATACTGGCAAAGCTATCGTACTTAAACTTTTCTGCAATAGCAACAGAGCATCTGGTCTGAGTTTTCGCACCTGGGTAGAATACAAACCAACACACCCTTCCCCAGCCTCCCACGTTGTCGTGACGCTGTCATGGGTAGCTGGCAGCGGCTAGCTAAGCTGGAGGTGGGGATCATACTATTATTTATAAACCCATAAGCAGTTCGTTCTTACGGCTGACCAAAGACAACACTTTGGCAACAGGATAACCTTTGTATGCAAATGGCCACGCCCACGCGAATGTGTGTGTGTGTGTGTGTGTGTGTGTGTGTGCGCGCGCGCGCGCGCGCGCGCGTGTGTGTGTGTGTGTGTGTGTGTGTGTGAGTGAAATGACTTTTGTGGGCGAAGACAACAACAGGCGTTTGACCGTAATCGCTCAGCTATGCTCTTACTACTGCATGTCACTAAACCTGTGGCAATTCCTCAGGAAGATAGCGACAAAACACTAAAAAAAAAAAAAAAAAAACTTGGATCCGTGTTGCTATGAGATCCCTGTCGAATGTGGTGTTGAGCAGTAAGGAGCACAGTTGCAGAAATAGTGCCAGCGACTGACTGCAGCCCCTAAATATCCTGCACTATGACCTAAAACTGAATCCAATACCCCATTGGAATAAATCTGACTGATATTCACTGAAATCAACTGCAGTGTTTCCACGGATATTTGTTTACGTTAGTAGGCTACCACTCATAAGTCGTGGTTCTCTCCCATGAATGCCGAACAAAGACTATTGTTTTCCAGGTTTGTGTGTGCGTGCGTCTTGATGACGTAAACAATGTTTAATTGAAATCAATGACATAAGCAGTCTTTGTGTGGATAAAATTTCTTTTTTTTTTTGGATTAATTGATTATTTTGTTTGTTTGTTTGTTTTTTGTTTGTGTTTTTTCGAGTGTGTGCTTTCAGTAACATATGAACAACATTTTCTGTTCCGTGGCGTATGTTGTTTCACCCCCCGGGGAAAGAGCAGTGTTTCAGTGGAATCAAACAACATTGTGTCACCTCAAGAGAGATAACCCCACATACACCAGTGTTTCACTGGAGTCAGACGACACTGTTCTTGAAAACAAACAGTGCTTCATTGGAATCAGACTTGAAAGATTTCCTTTGAATAAAAGTACAGTGTTGTCCCGGGAGAAGCTGGAACTAGGCGTCCCATGGAAGTCAGCTGGAAGCAGATTTTCCTTGGAATAATCAGCATACAGCGTGCACTTGGAATGACCTGCTGTCTGTGCCGTGCTGTTCACGAGGAATGAAATGCAGTGTGGACCCGGATCTGCGTTCCCTGGAACATTTCACTGCAGGAGAGTGCAAATAAGGTTTTCTGCAATAAATCGCCAGCGGTTGTTCTGTAAAATAATAATAATAATAATGGATTCAAACTACAAAAGGTGCTTTCTGGTGTCAACCAAAACAGTATTTTTTTTTCTTGTTGTTGTTGGATTTAAAAAAGGGGGTGTAGAGGGTGGGGGGGGGGGGGGGGGGGGGGGGGGGGGGGGGGGGTGATGCGTCACCCACATCATTTCTACTGCAGTGTTTTTTTTCAAACAAGTTCCGTGTTTCATTGAGTGGTTGATGAACGATGAAGACTTTGTTACTGGAAGAGGAAGTGTGATGTTTCGTCGGATTATTTTAGAAGGTAAAAAACATGGTTCATTGGCCTAAATACGATTCGAAACAACTGATATGCTGAAGAAGAAAATGCAGTAAGGTGTACCTTGTTTATGATTTTTTTTTTAGTGTTTAAAACCGCTACATGTGACTCTTAAAAATAAACTGAGAGCTACACAGAATGTCTCTTTAACATGAACACAATGATTGGAACTAATAAAAGAGTCACGGCGCGTAAAACTCTTGGATGGAATGAACAATATTCAACCGCCCATTTTAGGAAGTTTAGAAAATTCACTGAAATTTCGATGCAAAGTTTGCAATGGTCTACGGGAGAAGAGGGCTTGCTGTTAGGTGATGCCGTTTGGCTGCTTTAAAACATAAACACTATAACATCAGCTAAGAGTGGTTTTGGCTTTGAAACAGACTACAAAGTGAAGCAGGCCATTTGGAATTGTTTACACAGAGTGCCGGGCGGTGATTCTTCCGAAGACTTACCAGCATTCTGGATGATTTATCAGAGGAGTCTAACTGCAATAGTCTGTGAAGGATGTTAAAGGTTTAAGTCCCATAGCCGGGTGGGCGTTAAGGTCAGCATTGGCGTAGGAACATTTTCAAGCTAGGGAGTACGAATCAGAAATTGGAGGGCGGGGGAGAGCGGGGCGGGGGAGAGGGGGGGGAGGGGTCAGGAGGGAAGGGAGTGGGAGGGGGGGGGGGATGTCGAAGTAAAGGCTCAAAGAGAGAAAAAAGATGGTTCATATTCATGGATGTTGTGAAAGACAAATACGTAATTTTAAGAAGCAGCGTGCATTAGGAGACGGTTCATGTTATCGAAGCCTCCGAGAAGGGGTGTTCTAACCGACGCAAGCGGTGGGAAGGGAGTACGAGGGGAGAGGGAGGGGGTGGTGGTGAAGGAATGCAGGCAAAAAGACACTTTCGCCCCATTCTGATTTTCTCCCACACTCTACCTCCCCCAGCACCTATGCCACTGGACAGTGAACTGTTACAAGCTCAGCGTGTCGTCTGTGGCACGGCATCATGGAAGGCGGTGCCCATCCCAGTACTTTTTTTTTCCCCGTTTCATTTTATGGAAACTATTCAGGTGCGAGGACAGAGACGGACATCAAGCCTCAGAAGATCCGACCGCTTGAAGGGTTCGAACCTTCGGCTTCACACCCGAAGTTTCTAACCATTTAACCGCAGGCCCCTCGAAAAATGGTAACACGGCAAACCACTTGTATCATGACCTTCACGATTTCAGAGCTCTCTCTCTCTCTCTCTCTCTCTCTCTCTCTCTCTCTCTCTCTCTCTCTCTCTCTGAAAAAAGGTTTCAAGTGGACGCATAACCAAAGCGGATAGACCGCGCAATAGTCTTTACAGAAATACGTAAATCTGTTTCCATAATAGATAAATAGGCGTACAGAAAATAATAGTAATAAATAAATGAAGATTACATTCACTAGTTTATTGGTAGCCCGCCATGAAAATGTTGTGTTTGTGTCTCTTTTTAACCTCTTGATCCGTGCCATTTTTTGCTGCTGACTGCCTTGGCAGAATTTTTTTTTTTTTCGTTTGTTTGTTTGTTTTTTGTATGCTTGTTTTTTTTTTGTAATCATTATCAATGTTGTTTGGAAAAAAAAAAGTTAGTCACACGCTTTTTAGGGTTTGCTATCTCGCTTTTCATTTCTGTTCAAGCGCTGTGTAACGAATGATTGCTTGTAAGTTTTACGTCATTAATGGCCACTGATATGATAGGTTGTTTACATATTCATCCAGACATTCACTACAATGTTTGTATTTCCTTCCTTAGTTTGTTTGATTTTTTTTTTTTTCCATTTTTCTTTTAAAACGTGACTACGTCTGGAGTAGAGAGTACTGTGTTCCAGAAAAGTTGTAGACTCTTTCTGTGGATTCATTTTCATCTCATCCCCCCCCCCCCCCCCCCCAACTCCTCCCCCACCTCCCAAAGACCCCCCCCCCCCTTCCCCCCCTCCGCGCCTCCCCTCCGCCCTCACTTCTCCCCACTCTTTGCTTCTTGTCGTTGTTGCCGAGGAACTAAGAGAAGAGAAGAAAAGGGAAATAACTTCTTGTTATGGTGTGCCTCCCACATCCTACCCGCATCACTGCTTTCCTTCCTCGCTTTGCACCTATGTGGCTGGTGAATGAGTGGGGTTCAGGTTGATCTTCGATTCCAGATTTTTTTTTTTTTTTTGTGGCCCCTCGTCGCCGGTCACTCCTACGCCGTTCACTCCTGCCGCCGCATCATCATACACAGCTACACCCGGTGTATCCAGTCGCCGCCTGGAGCACTTTTTCTTTGGAAATATTCCTTTCGGTTTTGAAAGAAATATGTTATAGTCTCAAGGGAGACCACTCAGATTAATCTCTCCGATTCGCAGAACTGGTATGAATTGCCCTTCTTTTCCATATCCTGTACGAGTTTTCCGTGACGGTGTTTTTTCAGCGTGGACGGGCAGTATTTCTAGCTAGCTCGGAGTTAGTGTGACCAGTGGGCTGGATAATGATACAGGCGTACGCTGAATAGATAGGTTCTGTTCACGGCGTACGTCACAAGCGCTACGGTACGCTACGGTAGTTTTCAAAGCGTGAAGTGTTGAATGCCATATTGTTAGATGTCATATTGACTAGGGTAGTTCTTCCTGCTTACAATGATACTGGCGTGTGACAGGGCCACTTCACAGCGAGTACTCAATATCAGATCGCCGGACGGCAACTCACCGGAGGAGACGATTACCTTGGTTTGGTTTGGTTTTATGCAGGGTCTCTTTTTCATATGTGCTCGCCTCTGGTTTAGACGCATAAAGCATGCCCCCAGCGGTCAGTGACGCCGCCATAAGGAACTCGTGAAGAGCAGGCCCCGCTTGTCATCTTTTGCCCACCAAGGGGACGCGTGGGATTTGCTTTCGCTTCTGAAAAAAGAAGAGTATTGCGTATATACATGTCCATTCCTCTTCTTTTTTCTGTGCCTGTGAATCTGCGATTTTCTGTTCGATGGCTTCTTTTGGTTATTACTGTCATTTATGTATTGGTCCGTTTGTTGTCGTTGTCGTTGTTAAACCCATGCCCGAATATCTATCTATCTATCTATCTATCCATCCATCCATCTATCTATCTATCTATCTATCTATCTATCTATCTATCTATCTATATCTATATATATATATATATATATATATATATATATATATATATACACACACACACACACAAAATGTCAAAGTCCGAGAGCCATAAAGCATTGCAGAGCAGAACGTCCTGTGTTAGATTTGACGTTACATCTTATGCTGTTAGAAGTTACCGTAGAATTGAGTTTACATTGGGGGGGGGGGGGGGGGGGTATAAGGAGGAGGCGGGAGGAAGGGGAAGGGGGAAGGAAAGGGGTTTGGAAGGTGGGGGGGGGGGGGGGGGGGGGTGACCTTGATTCAAATCCTTGCATGATGTGTCCAGAATAATCGAGTTTTTTACTTGTTGAGAACGGTTTTTTAACAGAACAAGAAAAGTCCCACATCCGGTTTCTTTTCTTTGCTTGTTTGTTTGTTTGTTTGTTTTTTTAATCGAAACCCGGACATAATGTTTATCATTCAGATACAGCTTGCGCCGCTGGCATTATTAAATATCATTCCCTCTAGCACCTCCCACCCCTCCCATTCCCCTACCTCCCTCCCCCGGCCCTGCCAACCCCACTTCTCCTCCTGGGAATGTGGACCAGTAATATATCACCAAGCTGCTGGGACACATCGACTGTAAAATCAGTGGCTTGAACTATAGTGTATTTAAAAGAAAATCTTAATGAACAGATGCGGGGAACAGTAAACAGTAAATAACATACATGTAGCGTAAACTCTTGTTCCTATGATGAAATATTTACAGGCCCATAAGTTCAAACGAATGCCGCTTACGACAGCAAATCGCCATGTAGAAATAGCAACACAGAGCACACAGAACGAACAAGGAGATATCCTCACAGAATAAACAAGGGGATATCTTCTTGCTTGTTCTGTGTGCTCTTCATTGTCATTTCTGTGAGGGCGATTTGGTGTCGCTGGCAGATTTCGTTTGGAGTTATGGGCCTGTAAAGATTTCATCACGGGAGCAAGAGTTATCCTACTTGCATGTACCGTAGCTCATTCTGGTCCAGGGCGTCCTTGATGAGAAAGCAGTCATGGCAAGATCCTGCAATGCCCGTTCCAGACAAAACTGAAACGCCTTGGTCACTTTGATGCAAGGTTCTTGTCTGCAAGGGTTTACATGTTTTCACTTGCTGCCAGAGTCTACTCCAGTACGATTCAGATTATGGCGATTCCGATTGAAGCATTTTCAGCCAAAAGCACTCTGCCTATACCCAGGTATGGCATCCCTACAGATGGATGTGTACCACCAGTCATTATAGAGGGATTTTTTTTTTTCAAATCTTCACTCGGAAGCTTTGTCCCCGCGGGGGTGTGGCGGAGATGTGTGTGTGTGTGTGTGTGTGTGTGTGTGTGTGTGTGTGTGTGTGTGTGTGTGTGTGTGTGTGTGTCTGTCTGTCTGTGTCTGTGTGTGTGCATGCGTGAGTGCGTGCGTGTTTGTGTGTGTGTGTGTGGGGGGGGGGGGGGGGAGTGTGTGTGTGTGTGTGTGTGTGTGGGAGGGGGGGGGGGGGTCAGTACAGAATCTCCCCGCCTTCTGGAAGTTCCACTGCCGGTAGTTTCCTCTTTTCTACGACTCTCCCCCATCTCTGAACTTTTCTTCGTTGTGTTGGTGTCTTTCTTCATCGTCGTCCACTGTTTGCTCTCTGCCTTTGAGGCGTGTTCGCCAATGTTCTGGGAAGTCTTTCACAATTTTCACAATTGTTTACGAAAACACACCTTTTTTTTCTTCTTGTAATCTGGCGAGATAGGTAGTGCGGCTGTATTTCATATAGAAGAACCCAACCCCCCAACCCTTCCCCCCCCCCCCCCCCCCCCCCCCCCCCCCCCCCCCCCCACCGCAACAAGTGTTTTCAGCTCTGGAACTCCTTACACTCCAAGGACACAGGGCTGCTTTCAGGGCATGGGTCCTATCTAGATGGCCATGTGCTGCCAGATTTGTTGTTGTTGTTGTTGTGTATTGTTATAGCGATGTGTGTATGGGTTGTTCTTGTTGTTGTTTGTTTGTTTGTTTGTTTGTTTGTTTGTTTTAGGACACCTATCACGTACGTCTCTTCTCTTTTTCTTTCTTTCTTTTCTTTCTTTCTTTCTTTTTCCTTCATATCAAAACTTGCGCTGAGGGGGCCGTGTGCGGTCGGCTTAGTTTTAAATGCGAGCAAGGAGCAGTACAACTGGATGTAGTTGTGTCGCCTCAACACCTCCCCCAGTCTACTGCAGAAGGGCTGCTGCCGCTGTCCGAATCTTCGTCGCGCGAGATATATTTCAGTGATCACCGATGGCATGTTTCACGGTGCCCATCTCCTCTCCTATGCCTTTGAATTGCTCTCGTGTTGCGCATGTGCCACGGTTGGGCAACATGGAGAGCGTGAGATCTTCAACGCGCGGGATTTTACCCCCCAGTTTGTGTGCAGTCGCGAACGGGACTCGACCACTGGCAGTCATGCGCTGACCACTGGCAGTCATGCGCTGACCACGGGCAGTCATGCGCTGACCACTGGCAGTCATGCGCTGACCACTGACAGCAGGCACTGACCACTGGCAGTCATGCGCTGACCACTGGCAGTCATGCGCTGACCACTGACAGTCAGACACTAACCACTGGCAGTCATGCGCTGACCACTGGCAGTCATGCGCTGACCACTGACAGTCAGGCACAGACCACTGGCAGTCAGGCACTAACCACTGGCAATCAGACACTGACCACTGGCAGTCAGACACTAACCACTGCCAGTGGCCAGTTCCTGACTGCCAGGCACAGACCACTGACAGTCAGGCACAGACCACTGGCAGTCAGGCACTAACCACTGGCAGTCAGACACTGACCACTGGCAGTCAGACACTAACCACTGGCAGTCAGGCACTGGCCACTGGCAGTCAGACACTGACCACTGGCAGTCAGGCACTGACCACTGGCAGTCAGGCACTGACCACTGGCAGTCAGGCACCTGCCACTGGTAGTCAGACACTGACCACTGGCAGTCAGGCAATAACCACTGGCAGTCAGACACTGACCACTGGCAGTCAGACACTAACCACTGGCAGTCAGACACTGACCACAGGCAGTCAGGCAATGACCACTGGCAGTCAGACACTGACCACAGGCAGTCAGGCACTGACCACTGGCAGTCAGACACTGACCACTGGCAGTCAGACACTGACCACTGGCAGACACTAACCACTGGCAGTCAGGCAATAACCACTGGCAGTCAGGCACTGGCCACTGGCAGTCAGACACTGACCACTGGCAGTCAGGCACTGACCACTGGCAGTCAGACACTGACCACTGGCAGTCAGGCACTGACCACTGGCAGTCAGGCACTAACCACTGGCAGTCAGGCACTGACCACTGGCAGTCAGGCACTAACCACTGGCAGTCAGACACTGACCACTGGCTGTCAGGCACTAACCACTGGCAGTCAGACACTGACCACTGGCAGTCAGGCACTGACCACTGGCAGTCAGGCACTAACCACTGGCAGTCAAACACTGACCACTGGCAGTCAGACACTAACCACTGGCAGTCAGGCACTGGCCACTGGCAGTCAGGCACTGACCACTGGCAGTCAGGCACTGGCCACTGGCAGTCAGGCACTGCTGATCTCGTGGGAGCGGGAGGGAATACACCCAGTATCACATTTCTCCCCCCAGGCTCTGTCAAGATGTAACCCCCCCCCCCCCACCCCCACCCCCGCTCCAAAGCCACATCTCCAACCCCCTTCTCCCCCCCCCCCCCCCCCCCCCCCACCCCACCCATGCTTGACCTCAAATTTAGAGCCCAGCCTTTTTTACAACCTGAGAGAATAAGCAATACCTTTTTTTCTGATGAGCATTTCCATTCATGCACCGTTTGTTTGTTCTCGTCTTTCCTTTTTTTTCTCCTTTTTTTAACCCCTTGTCTGCTGAACTTATACTGCAAGCAGATCGATGTAAACAGATGTACAGAAGAGTTATTTATTCATAAGTTGCATTAACCCTTTAAGCCCATGTGACGATTATTACATGGCAGCAAGGACAGTTGCTGATGCTGCATTTCTGTTCCAACCCGAGTGATGCCACTGTCTTTGAGAGATGGATGGCACTTTTTTATGCGCGAGGAAGAGAAAGAGGTTTGAAAACACCTAGAATGAGTACGCTTTAGTTTACAAAAGTGGCCCCACACGTGATTCAAAAATGACGAGGTTTCCAGCCTTTCAGGAGAGAGAGACTGAAATGAACTGGCGCTGCGAAAATGCTGGAATTCCAGAACAGCTGCCTTCAAGGTATGATTCCTTCCGTCGATAAAACACACGTACACCGCTCAGTGTGAAGAGTGGAACAAGATAAAGAATGGCTCTTAGCATCTGTGAGAACATACTATCGTCCACATGCGACAACAGCGTCTTTCTTCAGGAAACCAAGTACGGTTCTTGACGAAAACATTTGTGGTTTTCGGGTTAACGCTTTTACACCCATTTCTCTGAAGGATGATAGCTGCTTTCGTGAGAAAACAGTTACGATCGGCTTTTGAAGCTTGTATGTTACCATACGTAACCTCAGCTCTGTACTCTCATCATTGTATAGCGAGGATGCCACCGCCCTTCTCTGACGATGACCATACTCCTCAACAGTAGTCAAAAGATTCATTTATTACGAAGAGAAAACACAATTTTCCGTGGTTTTTTGTCCCGATATTTTTTTCTTGGTCATTCTGTTGACTCAAATGTTCAATGTTACCTAGTGTGATAAGAATAGCCCAACAGAGTTCCCCCCCCCCCCCCCCCCCCCCCCCCCCCCCCCCCCCCTGATATTGTAAGACTTAATTTCTGTCCGACGAATAAGTTATTTGCCATATGAACTTGTTCTGTTTCCAGAACATGGAATGCCCCTCGAAGACCGTGGTTCTTTTTTTTTTTCTTCTTTTTTTCTGTGTCTTTTTTTTTCTTCTCCGATTCAGTTCAAGTGTTTTGGTTTTTTTTGTTTTTGTTTTTTTTTTCAGTTTAGGAATCTGCGAGTTTGGATCATAGGTTGAGGTACCCGTGTTCTTTTTTTTTCTGAAGTATTCATTGTCATTTGCTGGCCGTCGGTTCATTGTTGTGTTTTTTTAATATACATTTCTTTGTTTGTTGTTATTTGTTATTGTTTGTTTGTTTTGTTCGTTTTTACACAGATTCAAGCACAGTGGCCTAATGAAGTCAACGTCTTACATATACAGTATGGTTTGCGGCCATGGTCTTGGAAATTGATGTTGGCGTCATGATGACAGAAACGAATTCATCTTTCAACGGACTTTGTGTGAAACCGACACGATGAAGAAAAACTTGACGGACAAGACAGTTTACGTCATGTGTGCTCTCTCATCTTCAATAAAATAAAATTAAAAAAAAAAAAAAAGTAAAACCGTGGCAATAACAGTGAGACCAGCGCCTCTCGTCAGTTGGCAATGATGGAAACTCGCGTCTTTTCTTTTTCTTCCCCACCCCCCCCCCCCCCCCCATCCCCTTATGATCTGTGTCTGTTTCATCAGCGTTGACTGTGACTTTTTGTGATTACCCTGTTGCGGCTTCCGTGGTCGGCTCGGCGAGAAACACCACTGAAGTGGCTTTGCGATGCTATCTGTGCAGGAGGAGGAGTGATGGGAAGGCAGTTAAGTTGCTGTCTTGTCTCGCCTGTTCTTATCAACTCTGTACCATAGAGAAAGAAAAAAAATGAAAGAAGAATGAGAGAGAGAGAGAGAGAGAGAGAGTGGTGTGTGTGTGTGTGTGTGTGGGGGGGGGGGGGGGGGGGACGGCAGGAAGGAGGTTGGTGATGGTGGTCCTGCAACTGAAAACAATGGAGAAGTACACTGTCAGAGCCAGAAAGGGGAAGATAACTCTTATCCTGTTTTGTTTCTCGCAGTGAATTTATCCGTTTCGTTTAAAGATCAAAACAGTGGTTCTTCAATTCTACCGCTGTCGCCACGAAGCGATTTTAGAAGAAAGTATAATGTTCTTGTTGTAGATTGACTACAGCGGATGACACTTGGGGGGTGTTTTTTGTTGTTGTTGTTGGTGTTTTTTTTTTTTTTTTTTTTTTTTTTTTTTGGGGGGGGGGGGGTGTTCAATGTTCCTCCATAACCCCTCTATACCTTGGGAAATGAAGCGAAGAACTTGAAATTATGTTGCAGGCTAACCAGCTTCTGCCATGAGCGAACATTTGCGTTCATGTGTTGTTTATCCATTTTACTGACGTACTTCATGTCCGTAACTCCTTCCTGTCTCCTCTTCCTCCACAGGCGGAAGTGATGGGTGTACGGGAAGAAAGAAAAAAAATCAAGATGGCTGCCAAGCAGGGGAAACAATCGTGATACGTACCGATGTTAAGAACGACAAATGCCTCGTGGGACATCAGTGTATGCAAAAATGGGACCCCTGACACTTTAATACACAGTGAATCACCACTATGCGGTTGAGTGGTGGATTTTTTTTTTTTTTTTCGTCTTCGTATGTTTTACCACGTATAAATTCTCATTGGTTATCTCACTTTCATGCATGGGATTGTTTTGATGGAAGTGGTAAGCTGTTGATGTTGGTTTTTACCACTTTTTTCGTTTGTTTGTTTCTTTCTTTCTTTTGGTATGACGCGTGTGTGTATTTATATCTACATATAAATGATTATTATCTACTCTTATTGTGTCTTGTGTGTTTTTGACAGGCGCTGCTACGTTTGCTCTCCCATTCAACTTGGAATAGCTTCTTTGTTGACTTGGGTGTTGTTCTCCTTCCTTAGTCCTTCCCTTTCAAATGA
>JADBJO010001989.1:10000-22500 GCA_016801955.1 Conus betulinus | reverse complement strand
GAGAGAGAGAGAGAGAGAGAGAGAGAGAGAGAGAGAGAGAGAGAGAGAGAGAGAGTAAATTAGTGAGAGAGAGAGAGAGAGAGGGAGGTGAGTGTGTGTGTGTGAGAGGAGAGAGAGAGAGAGTGAGTGTGTGTGTGTGTGTGTGAGTGTGTGTGTGAGTGAGAGAGAGAATGCGCGCGCGCGCGCGCGTTGTGTGTGTCTGTGCGTGTGTCTGTGTCTGTGTGTGTAGGTGGTGGTGGGCGGATCTGGATGTTGGGCCTCGCGCTCGCTGTATGTCATCATTCAGTGCCTGAAAGGGCGAGACGATGCCAGTCAGCTAGTTCCAGTGGCATACAGCGGGCCTGTTGGCCGGTACGCAGCTGGGTAGCTAACTTCACGGCAACGTGTTGTGCATGGTCGAGTTTTGCGTCCTCACAGCGAAAGCTTTTAGGGACATGTCTTTCACTCATGGCAGTCTTTGGGCAACGTGTTACGTACAGGGCCTTTCTATTGGCTGTGGGGGTCATACGGGACCACCCTGTCAGTTCATTGCCATTCAGTTCATGTTGAAGCTTGCACCCCAGCCCACCGCGAGGGGTGACATTACGGCGCGCGCGCGTGCGTGCACGCACGCACACACACACACACACACACACACACACACACACACACACACACACACACACACACACACACACATAGACACACAGGGAGGTGGGTGGTATTTTGATTCTGTGACTGGATTACCCCTCTTCTTTTCAATCCAGAACTTAAACCCATATTATGTGGTCATAGCAGTCACATAATCTATTTCGTTTAAAAAGCCAACATTTAGCCTATTCATTCTACCTACACACAGACACACACAGATACGCAGACACAGACACACACACACAGACACAGACACACACACACACACACACACACACACACACACACACACACACACACACACACACACACACACACACACACACACACACACACACACACACACACACACAGACAGAGTCCTCCATCCCCCCCCACCCCCTTCGATACAGTCCCTCGCCCCCCCCCCCCCCCCCACACACACACACACACACACACACACACACACACACACACACACACACACACACACACACACACACACACACAGAGCCTCCGTCGATCTCTCTCAAACTAGCCTTAAACGCAACAGACTTTGAAGCAGGTAGCCGAGCGAGTCACCACGGAGTCACCATTGGTCGGATCAATAACGGAGAAAGACTGCGGGGATAGATAGTGAGACTGACGGTCTGTCGGCCCAAGGCGTTCCCAGATCGAAGTCTGTCTGCGTGAAGTCAGGTTTCAATCGATCCAGAACGGAATCGGGTTTAGATGACTGGAGTCAGGATCAGAGAAATGGAGCCAGATCGGAGAGAGGAGGAGTCAGGTTCAGAGAGGACGAGAGTCAGAGTCGGGTGTAGAGAGTAATGGAGTAATGGAGTCAGGTTTGATTAAAGGATGGGCTCCGTTTTCGGAGAACGGAATCGGGGGTTAGCGAATTCAGTTGGGTTTTTTAGAGAGTGGAGTCTTGCTGGAAAGTGGGAAACATGTAGAGAGAACGGAGTCAGTTTAGAGAATGGAGTCAGGCTGGAGGTGGTAGAGATGGTGGTCTGGTTGGACTGGACCATGGTGTCCGGTTTAGGGAACCGGGTCTAAGTTAGAGGATCGAAATCAGATTTAGAGAATAGAGTCAGGATGGAGAAATAGAGTCAGGTTTAGAGAATGGAGTCAGACTGGAGAACTGAGTCTGTTTAAAGACTCAGGACTAGAACACGGAGTCAGGTATAGAGAACATTCAGGCTGGAGGACGGAGCGAGGTTCAGAATGACGGAACCAGGTCGTAAAATAGAGTCAGTTTGAATAGTGGAGTCAAGTTTGGAGGATATAGGTTTTGAGACTGGGGTCAGGTTTAGGTGATACCTTTGGGTTGACACAACAGATTCAGGTTCAGAGAAAAGAGTCAGATTGAAGGATGGAGTCAAATTTTGAGACTGGAGTCAGGTCTTAGAGAACACACTATTAGCGAATGAAGTATGGTGCTAGGATTGGATAACAGAGTCAGGTTTAGAGAGAATGGATTCAGGATAGGGACTGGAGTCAGGTTAAGAGAATTGAGTCAGCTTGGAGATTGGAGTCAGGATGGAGAACAGAGTCAGGTACAGGGTCAGCTTAGAAGAGTCGGGTTCAGTGAATGGCATTCAAAGCTGACTCCATTCAACGCCTTCTTCTTTGCGCTCGACTCGGAAGCGATCTGAAGCGATCAAAGCTAAGTGCATTTTCGTTATTTTTGTTCGTCTTTGTGTCACCCGAAGAAGACCTAAGAGGTCGAAACGCGTTGTGTTTTGTCTTGTGACTCGTTTGTCCACGTTTCTCTGGGCGGTTCGCCGACATTTATCAGAGAAGGGGAGTCAGGTTTAGATGGAGAACAGAGTCACGTGCAGAGAACGCAGTCATGTTTTGAGAATAGAATCGGATTCCGAGAATGGTGTCAGGTTTCGAAAATGGAGTCAGGCGTAGAGAATGGGGTCAGGCTTCGAAAATGGAGTCAGGTTTAGAGAATGGAGTCAGACTGGAGAACGGAGTTAGGTTGAGAGAATGGAGTCAGGTTTAGAGAATGGGCGGGCGTCAGGTTTAGAGAGTGGAGTCAGGTATAGAGAATGTCGTCAGGTTTAGAGAATGTAGTCAGTGTGGAGAGAATGGGGTCAGGTTTAGAGAATAGAGTCAGTTTGGACAATGGAGTCAGGTTTAGAGAAATAGAGTCAGTTTGGACAATGGGAGTCAGGTTTAGAGAATGGAGTCCGTTTGGAGAGCGGAGTCAGGTTTAGAGAATGGAGTCAGTTTGGAGAATGGAGTAAGGTATAGAGAATGGAGTCAGTTTGGAGAATGGGGTGGTTTAGAGAAGGGAATCAGTTTGAAGAATGGGGTCAGGTTTAGAGAAGGGAGTCAGTTTTGAGAATGGTGTCAGTCTGGAGAACGGAGAGTCAGGTATAGAGAACGGAGTCAGTTTGGAGAATGGAGTCACGTTCGAAACTGTGGTTAAGTTTAATGAAAGATCAAATCTAGAGAATGGGGTGAGTTTGTAGAATGACGTCAGGTTTAGAAAAAGAAACTGGGCCAGATTTCTAAATTGGAGTCAAGTGAGAGGGTGAGAGAGAGAGAGGCGAGAGAGGGGAGGGGGGAGAGGAGAGAGAGGAGGGAGGTTGAGCTCGAGGAGTCAGGTGAGAGGAGAGGGAGAGGGGATAGAGAGAGTGAGGAGAGAGGGAGAGTGGAGGAGAGAGAGAGGTTGGGGAGATTTTCAGGTTTGGAAAACAAAGAGTCAGGTGGGAGAGGAATGGAGTCAGATTAGAGAAAGAGTCAAATTTGAAGAACCTGGAGCCAGGTCGAAACATGGGAGTCAGACTTGAGAGAGGCCTGGTGGCAGTTTCGTTGCATTATTATTTTGCCCAGCGGAGCACACAAGACCTACAAGGGCCTCCACATTGATCGAATGATTTGCTAGTCCAGCACGCTGACAATACAGTTATTTCGTGTGTGTGTGGTGTGTGTGTGTGTGGGGGGGGGGGGGGGGGGGGGGGGGCGGGTGCGCGTGCGTCCATGCATGCGTGCGTACGTGCATGTATATGTATGTGTGTGAGTGCGTGTGTGTGTGAGGCGCGCGCGCGCGCCGCCAACATCTGTGCCTCTAAAGAAAAGGATTCTGCGCCGAGTGCGAGTAGGGGAGAATTGAGGGGGGTGGGGGAATGGCCCCGGAGCGGTGATCGCAAAACAACAAACTGTTGAGGGCGTCGAAGCATAGAGTCTGTTTGAGGAGAGAGGAGGATGGGAGACTGAGCAGAGGGCTGAGAATGAGGGAGGATTTGAGGGAGCCCCCTGAGGGAGAGAGGGAGGAGGGCGTGTGAGTGAAGGGGGGGGAGAGGAGAGAGACCATGGCGCGAGAGAGCGCCGGGTGATCACAAAACAGACCAACGGGAGAGGGGAGCGACGTAGAGCTCTCGAGGATTTTTCTGTTTGAAAGGAGAGGGGACTTGGAGGATGAAGAGAGAGCGGAGAGAGAGAGGAAACAGAGAGAGGGCGAGAGAGAGAGAGAAAGATTTTGTAGAGAAGAGAGAGAAGAAGAAAAGATTTCATTAAAAAGCACCTTCATGTGCTATTATAATCCATTTTACAATAAACACACACACACACACACATACACACACACACACACGCACGAACGCACGCACGCACGCACGCACGCACGCACGTACACACGCACGCATATTCGCACGCATGCACACACACACACAACACACACACACACACACACACACACACACACACACACACACAGAGAGAGAGACGACGAGAGAGAGACCGAGAGGGCGAGAGAGAGAGAGAGAGAGAGAGAGAAGAATCAGTCGGGAAATCCAACAAGAAAACAACGTATCTGCAGCGCGACAAACAAAATCTGCATATATTCGTAACAGAAGGCTAAACAGAAGGCACTACTATGCAGTGCCGACCGCGGCAACCCTTGCTACATTATTATCATTCGCAGTTTGTAAGCTCCGAAAAATATAACAATTAAGGAAAAAAGGTGTGGAAAGTTCTACCAAAATAATACATAAATAAATAGATAGTTTAGTAAATGAATAAATAAATCAATCAGTACATACATATATACACGCATACATGCAAACATACATACATAATCCAAAACAGGACAAAAAGAACCCGCAGAACACACAGCCAAAGACCACTGTGGACAGAGTTTTACTATCTTATCATGTGGTCGCCAGATCCCACGGGGGAAAAAAAACGGCATTCTTAAAAATGTTGACGGGAAAAAAAAAGAGACAAAGATTTTCTAGTACAAAGATACACAAGGACCAAACATCCAGGAAAAAAAAAAAGCCACGCAGACAGATGACACAGGAGAGGTGAGAGACCGGCAGGATCGGAGAGAGGAGAGAGAGAGAGGGTGAGAGAGAGAGATAGAGAGAGAGAGAGAGAGAGAGAGAGTTGAGCCGTTCCACTGGAGCGTGTCCCATGTTCACGAGGGTGAACGGGGAAAAGAAAAGGTGACTTCTGTTTGTTGTAGAGGGGCACCATGGACCGGCCACGTAGGCCACACCAACGCTAAAACACATTCACCCACAAAACACTACTTCGCTATAGTGGGGCTTACGTGGGGGAGGAGGGGGACGCGGAGAGGGGGAGAGGGGATTGGCGAAGGAAGGGGGTGAGTGGGAAGGGGGGAGAGTGGGTGGGGTTAATAAAGGCGGGGAGTGGGGCAATAGGTTGGGAAGGGAGGGAAGAGAGGGGGGGGGGGGGGGGGGGGGGAGCAACTTGACAGCGTTGCCCACCCGATAGGGTAAAAAGGGCATCGTAGGCCTGTGACTCGCGAGATGATGCAACTCGGCTGAAATCGGCGGCTCGACTAGTTTGGAGGGGAGACAGGCGTAGTGGGGAGAGAGGGCGTTCAGTGTTAAAGGGAGGTAATAACGCGACGTCACAGCGCGCCACGGGGGGGGGGGGGGGGGGGGGGGGGTAAAACCACACACAAACGCACACACGCCGGCGCAGAAACATTCTTGCTGAAAAAGCGAGTTGCAGCAGCAGCAGACATAAAGGCTAGATGGGTTGTACCCGCTTAATGTGTGTCGTTGATGCATCAGTCAACTGCTGAATTCAGCCTCTTCTGTTCGAAGCGGGGGTTCACGAATCAAACGGAAATCGGAAAAAATCGGATGAAGTAGGCTACTGTGGGATGCTTACCACCTCGTCTTCTTTCCTTTCTGCACCTATTCCTAGAGGTACAAACGCAGACAGACACACACACACACACACACACACAACACACACACACACACACACAACACACTTTCTCTCTCTCTCTCTCTATCTCTTCTCTCTCTCTCTCCACACACACACACAACACACACACACACACACACACACACACACACACCCACTTAGTACATTTATGTGAGGAGGACTCTACATATATGACAAAATTTCTCTGTCGTGGCAGTGGCAGCCTTGTATCTCTGTTTATTTTTAAGTTCTTGGAAGGAGAGGGGAAGCGTGGAGGAAAACAGGAGGAAACGAGAAAACGTTGATAGGTTTTTATTTGCCTCCACCACAAAGTGGGGTTTTTGGATTTACGTTTAGCACCGGCACGTCGCTTGTTGTGAACTTATTTGTTACTGTGTGTTGTTTGTTTGTCGCGTCAACAAGATCACCAAACCAAAAAAAAGCCCTTACAAGCATTATCTAACGAAACTGTTTGTGGGGAGAGACAGAAACGGATATATATGTGGATCGAGAGAAGAGAAGGAGGAGCATTTTGGCGATTGTTATTATTCGGTAATGGATGCGGATCCCGTAGTTGTGTTTATGTGCTCTCTGAATCCGGGATTAAGAGTCAGAGGAGGACAGATCCAGGATAATATGGCATTTATGCGCGATGATTGACGTTAAAAAAAAATAAATAAAAAAAAATAAAAAAAATCAGAAAAACAAATTAAAAACCACATGAATATAAGATACACAAAATTACAAAACGCATAATATAAAAATTAAGAATAAAGGCCAAAATAAATATAAAAAAAAAACATAAAATCATAAAATAAAAAATAATTATATAAACAAATAAAAATAATAAAGCATTAAAAAAATAAATAAAAAGAAATAATATTCAGTAATTAATAAAAAAAATAAAAAATATAAAAAAATAAATAAATAAAATAATTAAAAAGTAATAAAAAAATAATCAATAATAAATAAAATATAATAAATAAAAACAAAAAATAAATAAATAATATTATAAAATATTATAATAATAAACGTATCTAAAATATAAAAATAAAAAAAATAAATAAAAAAAAATAAATCAAAAAAAAAAAAATATTAGCAAAAAATAAAATCATAAAAAAATCCGTTCAATCAAAAATAATATAAATATAGAAAAAATATATAAAAACATAAATGAAATAAATAATATAAAAAAAAAATAATAAAAAAAAAATAATAATAAAATCAAAAACAGCAGGCAGGATGTTGGTGAATGTGAACCACTGAACGAATTTTTTTCTGAACAGAATCTGTTTTTTTTGGACCAGACAGCCAGAGTAGTTTGTTGCGTTTTGCGTTGATTTTTTGTTTTTTCGGGTAGGTGTTTCGCGTTTTTTCAAACCCCTCGAGGCAAATTGTTGAGTGGGTTGGGACGGTGGAGGAAAAAGTTCACTCCCCAGCCCAAAGAGGATGGATTGTACTAAACGACTGCTGCGTACAGCATCATTCGCAGATTTTGTTCTATAACTTCGCATTCACGTTGTTTTAATCCTGTTATTTATTTTTTTTTTTTCTTTCGTTTTAAAATCACAGGCGGGAGAAAGAAACGCATCAGAAAACGCATCTGATTTTTTGGTGTGTACTATCTCCAGCAGACTGGTCAGCCATCAATTTCGATCGCCCAAAGCTAGTTGTATGATCGGTGGAGACGAAACGTTTCAGTTGTCTTAGAAAGCAACCCGACGTGGTTTAAAATGAGTGGGTTGTTTACCAGTAGTAAAGTAATGTTAGTCGTAGTAACGGGTGATGAATTTTCTTTTTAACGATCGGCTACAGTGTGTTACACTTGAATTTTCTTTTAACGACAGCGCCAGCATACAGTGTACACACTCGCACGCACGGCACGCAACACCGCACAACGCGACGCAAAGTCAACTTTGACTAAGTTCAGCTGTGCCTTTGAATTTTGACTGAGCTGAAATGTTGTTGCGCCCCACCCGCCCGCCACAGCGTTTGATATATTTGTGGGAGGAGTAGCGAGGTAACTTTTGCACTGTGTGCTATGATAATTTTATTACGGCTTCAACAAAAGGGAAAAAAAAAGTCAGAGAATACTTACGTGGAATGCTTTTTTTCCCCCCAAAAAAATGGTTCTGGACTTGTAAAGCAAGGCAGCTGACTGGCCTAAGCACAACGTGGTAGGATTTGATGTGTCTTCTAAGGTCTCCCATGTGAGACAGGCTTAAGGCGGGAGGCACAGATTAAACCCTGACCTGTCTTTTCATTTATTCCATCTGTCTTTCTTATGAATCTCTCATGTTTTTCTCTTATTATCCAAGTCTTCTTTTTCCACATCCTACATTCGTCTGCGATCTTCTCTGAACCTGCGGTGTTTGCCGTGCAGTGCGCCCAATGGTGGAGGGGAATGGGATCCTGGAAATGGAGAAAGCAGATTCTTCCTATGCATTTCTTTGGCTCGGACGTCTCCTGGACAGAAAGCACACATTGGTCCGTGTGTATCAATCGGCTTAACCCTGGGTAGGGCTTGATCACGACAGGCAGTTCTCTGGCTGGCAGTGGTAATCTCTGAAGTGTCCAGCGCCCTGTCCCGTAGCTGGGCATTAGCGGGTAGGGATGGGGGTTTGGGGGGGTGGGGGGGGGGGGGGGTGGGGGGGGGGGGTGGATAGGGTTGATTGGCTTCTGTTTGTTGTATATCGCGCCCGAAGCTTGGAAAGAGGTCACGACCTGGCTTTGCCCCCCATTTATTGGACTCCACAGTGGGTTGGTCACACTTCGAATTGGGCCCTTCCTTATTCAGTACCCAGCACAGTGCCAGTCTGAACGGCTCCAGCGGGGCACAACACTAGATGACAGAGGAATTAAATGTCATCGTATATACAGCTTTAATGCTTAAAAGGTATCACCAGATGTCCAGATCTGAAAGGTGATTCAGAGGCAGAAATCAAAGAGTAAACTACGGCCTACAGGGAGTCACTGATGTTCATCATTGGTGTCGCTGCTTGTTTAGGGTCAGGTAGACTTCTTACCAACACGCTCTGTCTGACATTCTGCATTTCGTCATCGCCACAGACGTCAGTGTTGGCTGTTTCAGTGTCTGGGTGGACCTCTTTATCCACTGTTCAGTGGGGCGTTAAAAGTATAAAAAATTCTGGCAAAGTTTGGGGCAGGTGCCCAGAGAAGGAGATTTGTGGTCAGTACTACACAACAGCCCACGAGGGGCCTTTCCAGGAACCACACATCTTTGAGCACACTATAGTGGCAGCTACCTCTCTCCCTATATTTGCTATATTTGTTGAGCATGTGACATGCAATACATTTTCACACACTGTTCCAGTATCGTCTAAACCCTAAACACTGTGGTTTAACTCTGACTGCCAACAAGTTACAAATCGACACAAACGGGCTCAATACTGCGTGTATTGCAGACCATCAGCACTCAATCTTTGAACCCATCGCACTCTGCGCACTACTTCAGTATGTACTTTCAAAAGAGGGTAAGTTCAGTCTTGGAGACACTTCTGCTCCTAACTGACAGAAAAGAAAAGAAACGAAACATTCTGGAAAATAATCCAGAAAAGTAAAGGGAAGACGCTGACTTTTCGGGCTATCGTCTCAATCTTGCAGACACAGTGATTACAGAAATGGAAGCTGTTGCCAATCTAGTGGCATCGATTATCGAGAAAAAAAAGGCTGTTCTTCCGCTTACAAATCTACTGCTTAGAAAAGAAACAATTAACGAACAATCTCCTTGTAACTCATCATCTACAGTGCCGAAGACTGTAGTATGCTCTTTTTTCAAGTCATGAACTGAAATCAGCTCTTCAGACCATTAATGACTCTGCTCCTGGTCTTGACGACATTCATTACCAACTTCTGAGTCAGATCCCGGAAAAACTCGCTGAAGATTCTTTTCAAACTATGCAACCTCTGTCTGAACTACACGGTACCCACTGGCCTGCTGGCGGAGAAACCTGACTACTTCATGTCCTAAACACAGAAGAGATTTAAACCAGTTCCGCCAACCATTACTCAGTTCAATAGCTCTGATTATTTGTTTCGTAAATTAATGGGAAAACAATTGTCAGCTCTCAACAGATACAAAATCTCGAAACCAGTGGCCTTTTAGTCAAAGAACTGTGAGGTTTCCGCAAGTCCCACTCTACAGTTCACCGTATAGTATGTCTTCTCGAAACCACCATCCGAAACACCTTTATGGACAAAAAAAAAAAAATTGTAGAGAGCTTACGACTTCACTTGGGAATTTGGAGATTTTTTTTTTACTGGTCTTTATAATCTGGGTTTTCGAGGCTATTTCCCTCCTTTTATTTAAAGAAGAGAAATGGAAAGACTTTCGAACTGATTAGTATTTTGACATTCACGAGCAGCAGAGTCGGGTGTAACCAAGGGGAGCGTCTTTTCTCCTGCTTGTCCTCATTTCTTCAGCATCAGATTCAATGGTATGGTCAACTCTGTGAACCAAGGTTCCGAGTCTTTTTTTGTTGACGACTTTGCACGTATAACGCGTTAACGTAGATTCTAATATTGCGTTGATAAAATCCGATAAAATCTAGTGTATCCACATCTGTAATGTTTTATAGTTCTTTGCTGACCGTGTGAAATTCGTCTAGATAAATCCGCCATTCCAGCTTCAGGAAGTTGTTTTCAATCCAAGGTTCAAATCTAAAAGCCGTATTAAACACTTGAAAAGTTATCGTCAGAAAGCGATGAACATTTATTGTCAAAAAGGAACGAACGGTCTCCGAACTGTGGCACTTAAGGACATGGGGTGCTGATTAGAAAATGTCCTTCTTCACAGGGGTCTAATGCCCTTCAAACTGGACTACGGCTGTGTTTTCTAATCTTTCTGCAAGACCTTCGTACCTCAAATTTTTTGACAGCATTCGCCATCAGAAGCTTTTACTATATCTAGAGAAAGTGAATGTGTCTACACTATCCCTGTGTACAGTCTGTATGCAGAAGATGGGGAAGAATCCCTCTCCAATCGTCGACTTATATTTTTCTCGTCACTCTTGTCTGAAGGCTCTACCTGAACCCTCAAGACGCTGTTTAAGACTGTGTTTTTCAACCACAGTCCCATAAGTAGAACCCAGTTCAGCTTCGCCCGTAGGAACCCGTATTCTAGCCAATCTGAACAATACAGACATTGACCTTGGAGTTGCGTGTGATTTGTCATGATTTTCAGATGATCCGCCGATGATTTTCCACACACTGGAGATCTGCCTTAATCTTGCCTCTTATTGCAAAGACTGCATCAGTCCACTGGCATGTTATACATTTTGTTTGTTTCTTTCTTCTTTTTTTTCGTTTTGCGCTGAACTTTTTCGTTTTAATTTTCCATCCTTTCAAAGGCTATTTCTCTGATAGGCACGGGTCTAAAGGAGGGGCTGATTCTCCTGCTCACTACTTAACAGCCCCTTCTCAAAAGTGTTACGAAATTCCCTCGGACAAATCCATCTGTACCGCTGAGCACACAATGTTGTTCATGGCACTTGATCAAACGATAAAGAATTTCTTGTTCTGTCGGATTTCCTTTCTCCTTTATAGGCTATTGTGCCTGTAACTTCAAGCACACTGAACAGCTTTTTTTTGTAAACTGTGCACTTCTCTGAAATGTAACGGTTATAGCATAGTTTTAGAATGGGTTCTTGGTCATGCTGGCACCGGAGGCAATGACATGGCTGATCAACTTTCCAAGAGCGCCACAAATATAGAACTGCACTGGTTCATTATCCTTAAAAGTGATGTAATACATTAAAGCTCAGTCATGTCAAAGACGTCTGGCTAAAGAAATGGAACGCACACACACACACACACACACACATAGATAACAAATCCTTTCAGAGCTGGACAAATCGTAAGAACCTTTTACAGTCAACATAGGAGGCCATGGAGAAGAATGGAGTGTGAGATACTTGTACACAGGCCGCTCCTTTTTTAACACCACTCGTACCGCTCACTAATAAGCATGTTTCTCCTTTAGACGGTTGGGACGTAAGCAATAACAGTAACACTTTACAGATTCAGTGAAAAACCTTGTTCTTAGATGTTCCACCTGACGTGATTGTGTTCAGCTCCAGGGGGAGGTCAGCATTTTTCATCTGATCAAAGACGAAACTATCCTTGAACTGCTATCAAAGACTGCTCTCTGAACCGGAAAACCCTGCCTATGACTGTGTCTTTAACCCTCATTTTCAAAGTAAATTCGAAAAAAATCCCAAGCGTATTCCACCGTTTGGTCTTCGTATGCAGCCTCATGCACAGAATGCAGGTCTTTGACCAAGGAGAACTGTCCGATTTTTCCAAGTTTCCAGATCAGCCTCCGTGGACCTTTTCCACACCAGAAATTCGTTTTGACGTTGCGGCTTTTCCCAAAGAATCTACCAGCTCTCTGGCATACAAGACATTGTTTGCCGATCTCTGGTCGAAATTCCCATCCTGTCAGAAAATTTTCGCTGACGGTTCCAAGTCTGAAGATGGAGTGGCCTGTGCAGCCTATTGCCCTGGTGCTCCTTCTCAAATATGATTAAAACATATTCCTTCAGATACTTTTGTTTACTCTGCTGAACTTACAGCTCTAGTTCTAGCATTGAGAGATTTTTGGGGAAGAAAAACCTTTAAACAATGTTTGCGTGTTTTTCTTTTTGTTAGACAATATGTCTGAATGAATGAAGCTG
>JADBJO010001989.1:0-5000 GCA_016801955.1 Conus betulinus | reverse complement strand
TGCCTTCATGTCGAGGTCTCCAGTATCAGTCAGTTCATGGTGACAGTCGTTGCCAGTTATCAGCCGGTTCTTGGTGACAGTCGTTGCCCAGTATCAGCCAGTTCATGGTGACAGTCGTTGCCAGTATCAGTCAGTTCATGGTGACAGTCGTTGTATCGCCAGTTCATGGTGACAGTCGTTGCCAGTATCAAGCAGTTCATGGTGACAGTCGTTGCCAGTATCGGTCAGTTCATGGTGACAGTTGTTGCCAGTATCAGTCGTTGCCAGTATCAGTTCATGGTGACAGTCGTTGCCAGTATCAGTCAGTTCATGGTGACAGTCGTTGCCAGTATCAGTCAGTTTCATGGTGACAGTCGTTGCCAGTATCAGTCAGTTCATGGTGACAGTCGTTGCCAGTATCAGTCAGTCAGTTCATGGTGACAGTCGTTGCCAGTATCAGTCAGTTCATGATGACAGTCGTTTCATGCCAGTATCAGTCAGTTCATGGTGACAGTCGTTGCCAGTATCAAGCAGTTCATGGTGACAGTCGTTGTGTCAGTATCAGTCAGTTCATAGAGACAGTCGTTGCCAGTATCAGTCAGTTCATGGTGACAGTCGTTGCCAGTATCAGTCAGTTCATAGAGACAGTCGTTGCCAGTATCAGTCAGTTCATGGTGACAGTCGTTGCCAGTATCAGTCAGTTCATGGTGACAGTCGTTGTCAGTATCAGCCAGTTCATGGTGACAGTCGTTGTCAGTATCAAGCAGTTCATGGAGACAGTCGTTTGCCAGTATTAAGCAGTTCATGGTGGCAGTCGTTGTCAGTATCAAGCAGTTCATGGAGACAGTCGTTGGACGAACGTGGCGGCGCTGTCCTCTCCAGAGGGGTACGCTCACTCCCCCCTGGCTCCGCGACTTAGCAGTTATTGTCGTCAATAGTGGGTTCTGTTGGGTGGTGCCCTGTATATGTTGGTTCAGAACAGATACACTGTTCACCACGGAAGTGACTCGGCAGCAGTGCAATGTCTCCTATGGTGGGTTGCCTCATGACGACTTGACATTGACAACGCCGTGTGGATTACCGGTACTGGGGGAAAGGAACTGAGGTCTATGATAACATTTTAAGTTAGGCTGATACTGATTACTTGGTTTCATCACTGACACTAATTTATCTCTGTTAAATCTGAAAAAAAAAATGAAAAATATTTCAACTCAAACAGAACGATATATATATATATATATATTTTTTTTTTTTTTTTTTTTTTCGGATGATCATACTGGAAAATTATTTTTCCACGTTTATTTTCAACTTGATGTAGTTGATTCATTTTGCTATTCAGCTAGGGAAACCCTTTAAAACGTCTCAGAAGTCTACATAGATGTAGCCTCAAATTCAGTTTTCTTATAAAGAACTTAACACTCTCCGCTATAAAACTCAAATGTGTCCCCAGCATAGGTATCTTTATGTCTAGAAGTATGGATAATCTTGCGCCATACTATCTCCGCGACAGATTTGCAGTACAGCATGCTCGAGGTAAAAGTATGTTTATCCCCCCGCCCAGGAACTGATCTAATTATGACATCGCTCACATGTTCGGGTGGGAAATTGTCGAATGAAATTCCAGAGAACATTGAAAGCAAAAGCAGTTCATCATCATTAAAGAGGGCTGAACACAGGCATTTAATTAAAGAAACAATGTTAACATTTTTTTTCTCTCCTCGTTTTGCTATGGTCAGTGATAATATATGACTGATCTAAAACCGCACGCTTTTGTACCTACCCCTCTCTCTATCTGTCCTGTCTCTCTATCTCTGTCTGTCTGTCTGTCTGTCTGTCTGCTGTCTGTCTGTCTGTCTGTCTCTGTCTGTCTGTTGTCTGTCTGTCTTCGTTTTGTTCTTTTTCCGTCCATGCGTATGTCTGAATGCCCATGTGTGAATGCGCGCTAGCGCGCGCCCGCGCGTGTATGTGTGTGTGTGTGTGTGTGTGTGTGTGTGTGTGTGTGTGTGTGTGTGTGTGTGTGTGTGTGTGTGTGTGTGTTTGAGGGTGGGGTGGGTTGGGGGGGGGGTGGGTTGGGCTATGCGCTCACGCGCGTCTTGCATGCTTGTATCCCTTTCCTTGGTTCTTTTGAGTGAGGAGTGTACAGGTTTTTTGTTTTGTTTTGCTGGCTTGTTTGTTTCTGAATGTGAACGTTTTGTTTTTCTTTCTTCCTTCCTTTTTCATAGGGGGCATGGTGTAAAAAAAAAACTTTCCTGTAATTATTCTCTCAAGAACCATTCGTGTTCGTATTCGGATTCTTTGTCTGTTTATCAGATCAGTGTTCGGACCGTCAGACATAATCCAGGAAAATCGGGAAATGTTATGACCCATTTCCAAAACTAGGGTAGCTAACAAGCCCCAAAAACAACAGCAGGAACAATGCATGATGCACGTGCAAGGGGGCTCTGGTCAACATGATTAGGCCCAGAAGACACCAACAACCAAGCTTGAAACCGAATGGCCTCACACTGGGGACCCGGAATAGCTCAGTTGGTAGAGCGCCGGGACTCGTAATCTTGGTGATCCTGTGGTTGCGGGTTCGAATCTCCGCCGGGCCGTTTCGGTGCAGGGGGGGTTTTTCCCTCAGAATTAACATTGGTTCTGACTCCATTTCCCATACAGTCCTTCGCATGAGACTATAAACGGGGGTTTCGTGTGTTAACGCACACATAACATCTTGCACACACACGTAAAATACCATCACTCACTTTCGGAAGAGAAGGCCAGTTTGGCCGTTGGTATGGGTGACACATTACACACAGCATGCACCCTGCGTGAGAAATGGAAAGAATGAAAGAATGAAGGAAATTGAGTGAACGATATTGACCGGATGACACGGGAAACGACTGAATGAAGCGCCAGCTGGCAGCTGTTCAGTCGGTACTACCCAGGTAGGCAGCTCGTTGTGTAAATAAGTGTTTATTATATGTAAAGCGCTTACAGCCCAAATCTTTAAAGAATAGGCGCTATAAAAAAAAATAACGAACATTATTACTATCATTACACGGACGGTGACGACTCTCCGGGTGGTTGACCTTGACTTTCCATCGGTGGAAGTTTTCACTACTCTCTACAGGGAAGAATGCTCGGATAACATCGCCGTTCCAATACTGTGGAAAACGGGTCGCTAACTAGGTCATTGCAAACAACAAAGATAATAAGGATCGCATTCTGCGATCTGTTGCCACATGCTTGGGCATCCACACGTTGCTGTGTCCATTGAGCGGAGATGTGTGTGTGTGTGTGTGTGTGTGTGTGTGTGTGTGTGTGTGTGTGTGTGGTGTGTGTGTGCGCGCGTGCGTGCGTGCGTGTGTGCGTGTGTGTGTGTGTGCGCGATGTTTTCTTTAAGACTACGTATCTTGAAAATATTAGAGAGAAGAGAGAGAGAGAGGAGAGAGAGAGAGAGAGAACACTGTTGCGTGCCTTGAAGAGAGAGATGTGTGTGTGTGTGTGTGTGTGGTGTGTGTGTGTGTGTGTGTGTGCGTGTGCGTGTTTGTGTGTGTGATTTTTTATTTCTTTAAGGCACCAAGTAAATATCTGGAAAACAGAGAGAGAGAGAGGAGAGAGAGAGAGGGAGGGTGCTGCGTGCGTTAAGCGGAGATTGTTTTTGCGTGTGTCAGCAATTTCTTTAAGGCGCTAATTAGTATTTGTAGGAGAGAGAGAGAGAGAGAGAGAGAGAGAGAGAGAGAGAGAGAGAGAGAGACCGAGGAGAGAGAGAGAGAGAGAGAGAGAGAGAAAGACACACAGACAGACATACACAGAAACAGAAAGACAGAGACAGAGAGAGTCTTTTCAGCGCACTGCTTCGTTCAGTCGGCGTCTGACCCAGTGGGAAGAGTACATAGACCTTCACAGTTCAGGTCAATAACCGCGGCAGCGAACCATAGCGAGCAGGCTGGGTGGGTAGATTTTATATGTGCTGCGCCTCCTGAGGAGGAGATTGTGTGGATCGATTCAGCAACAACGATGCCTGTTGATGCGAGTCAGTCTGAGGGATGAGGGTTTGAAGTCATGTTGGCGAGGCTGGGGCGAGGTGTTTGTGTGGTGTGTGTGTGTGTGTGTGTGTGTGTGTGTGTGTGTGTGTGTGTGTGTGTGTGTGTATGGATGTCAGTGTGTGTGTGTGTACATGTGTGTGTGTGTGTGTGTGTGTGTGTGTGTGTGTGTGTGTGTGTGTGTGTGTGTGTGTGTGTGTGTGTGTGTGTGTGTGTGTGTGCGTGCGTGCGTGCGTGTGTGTGTGTGTGGATGTCGATGTGTGTGTGTGTGTGCGTGCGTGCGTGCGTGTGTGTGTGTGTGTGTGTGCGTGCGTGCGTGTGTGTGTGTGTGTGTGTGTGTGTGTGTGGCAAAGTGGCAACAGATGGACATAGAAGAGGACGAAGAGGTTATAAGGAGGAGGAGGAGGGGGGGGGGGGGGGGGGATGCTGGTTACTGGTGGGGAATTGACAAACGCCTTGACACACAGGGGCACCTGTTGACAGTCCTGTGCGTCACTATAGCTTCTGTCGTGGTGGTTGCTGACGGGGTGGGATTTTTTTTTGTTGTTTGTTTTTTGCGCTTCCTTTTTCCCTCCTTTTTATATTTGATAATATTATTGAGACACCCAGCTAACTGCGCTTTCTGATCACACCAGAGGAACATGGGGGCCGGAGGGGGCCGGGAGTGGGGGGGAGGGGAGGGGGGGGTAGAGGGAGAGAGGAGGGGGGGGTGGAGAGAGAGAGAGGGGGGGGAGGGGGGTGTGCGGAGGGGAGGGGCAAGAATCGTGGGCATGCAAAGTGAGTCGGCTGGATGAGGTTGCGTTGGTGGACGGATTACTGTCATTTGGATGAACCTACCTGTCAGTCTGTCTGTCTGTAAGCCTGTCTGTGGCGTATCTGGCTGGCTCTGTCTGTCTGTTGCTCTTCTCTTTTCTCTGTCTGTCTGTCTCTGTCTGTCTGTCTGTTTCTATCCCCCTCCCCATCCCCCCCACCCCCCCTTTCTCTGTGTCTGTC
>JADBJO010001988.1:345000-354993 GCA_016801955.1 Conus betulinus | reverse complement strand
TTGGACTTTAGTACTTTAAGAAACATATCTACAGGCATGTGTTTAGATTCAGTTCTAAGAATACCTTCCAAATATGAACCGCAAGAAACATACATTCAGATACAATAAAGTAATCAACAGCACTAAATCCATTATAGGCAATGCAAAGTGAACTCCCCCCCCCCCCCTCATCATCCAACACAAGCCCATTCATTATAATTAGGTTATATTGATCACATGTTTAAAGTAAATATTTACCAAATTAGTTGTAACACCATCCTTTGACTCCATACGATATCTACTACACCGCTTCAAATCTCTGCATTTTCACCAATAAAAGTCGTCAATGGAGTAATCAGAAACATCACCACTGATTGTTCTAGCATTCAAATCTCCAAAACCAATGATAGGTAGTTCGCCATTTTCTTCCAATAAATCAATGATGCAGTTGTCAAAAAAAAAAAAAAACACATAAAACCATTATCAATTTCAGTACCGGCATAAAAGACAGTATTATTTTGAGGTAGGATATACAGACCAATGAAAAAGCAGTCAGAAGAAAGATCTGTTAGTAGTTTCGAAACCCCGAGAACCAAGCAGTTGTCATATTCAATTGTGATATATGTGATAAATCTAGTCAGCTTTTTTCTTTACAAGAAGTGCAGTTCCACCTGACAATCTAGCAGTAAACGGAATCAGGAACTTGAACACCAGGTAACATTTATATATTATGACAAAGAAACAAGTTATTTGGGAAGGAATCTGAAGAAGTTTCAACAAAAAGAATGAAATTATAAACAAATATAAAGAGCAAACCTCACGATCATACACCGTTGACAAACCTTCCACATTTTAAGTCAAGAACCATAATGCTTTAGCATATTTGAAATGCCAGATTGTTGAGTCGTGGGGTGATTTGAAACACAGACATCGCCAAATTCTGGAGGGGGCAGGGGCTGCACGAGGAGTGTGTCTAGGGCCTGTGGGAGTAAAATGTGTCTGTCAGGTGTATTTTTGTGACATTTGCCTCTGCTTCGGGTTTGCAGTGGATGGCATGGTGATTTGACTGGGGTTTCGTTTTCGTATGAAACCTGAGGAATGATGTAATAACAGGTAGGGGACTGGTCACTAACTAAAGCAGACTGCTGAGACTGAAACACGGGCTGAGAAAAAGATTAGCTTTCCACATTGTCGGAGTTCCACGTATCCACTTAGTCTAGAATGGAGGAATGGTCGGCTGAGACAATTTTACTGGACAGCAAGCAATTCAATTTGTCCGTTGTCGTAAGCACAATATGGGCAAGTAAACCAGCATGAGTATACACACTGGTTTGTGAACATGCACTGACCGGTGGAGGAGTGTTGATCACACTGGAAGCCATGGTGGTGCAGGAGAAAAGGTGGCAGTTTTCTGGTAGACGGCACTAGCCTCTGGATCAGGTGCGAGGGTTTCTTGGCTAGCAAGATCCAGGTCATGTGGAGCAGCAGCACTGTCACCGAGGACGGAAGGATCGAGACTTGGTGAAGCTGTGTGATGGACACTGGACTTGTTTACCGGCATTCTCTGAGGACATGGCGTTGGGGCTGAAGAGGAAGGGCAGGGCGCAGGTCGAGACGTTGGGCAGAGTGCAGAGCAAGAGGGTCCGTCGCTCTGCTGAGCTGCTGAGGCATGTGGACATCTGAGGGCAGGACAGGATTCCATATCAGAGGGAGGAGGTGGGCTGACGCGGCTGGTTTTTAATTTCGGTGTGATGGCTTTGCAGAGAATGTTGTCTGTTAACACGCTATCCATGGCGCTGCTCTCTTCTGTTGTCATGAACATGCAGGCGTCCATTGCGAAAGAAGGCACGGCGACCATTTTCTTTCTCGCTTCTGATGATATTTTTGTTGTGTGTTCGTGAGATCGCCACCCAGACGAATATTCAGCTTGTCAGCCAAGTCCTTTCTGCTGTCCTTTTCACTCAAAACTGACCGTTTATCACTCCATCTGTGTAGTTTGCAATGAGGGGGCAGGGGTAGGCAGAGTGATCTCTTATCCTACCTACACGATGAGCCTGCTAAACCTCATCCAGGGAACAAGTCTTGCAGGGGTAAAACCTGTTCAGAAGCTGAACCACATTCCTGGTCCAGCCAGAATAGCTCTTGCTTTCCTCTTCGTAGACATTGAAAAATCTCACGTTGTTTTGTGTGGAAAATGCTCCAAGCTTTCAATATCATCGTCCACATTCTGGCATGCTCCTTTAAAGTAATCCATCCAGTCTACGACTTGGTTATATTTGCTTTCAAGAAAAACACACATCTCAGTCAAGACTTGCATGGCCTCATTCAATGAGTAATATGTTCTTCCATTTGTATGAAAAGATCACAATGTGTAGGTCCTGGGTTTGCTTCCACGTCCATGCACTGCAGCAGAAAGAAACGGGCAAGAAAAACAATCACAAGAGAAGCTTTCACACATCCGAATCTTGCCTCAGCATGGGGTAAAGCGTCACGAGAAAACCAGCAGAGCGCGAAATACAGTGATGTGTAGTCCATGTGAATGTTGTATTGACCTCTGCTGTGTATGTCAAAGCCACAAAGAATAAATCGTATTCCTGTAACCTTTGACATGCAGACATTGAGTCTCTTCAATGTCCGAAACAAAACAGTCAAATGAACCACACGTCGTGGCGAAGTGGTTGGCGTCGCGGACTCCCGGCTGGGAGGTCGTGGGTTGGAATCCCATCAGAGTCATGTGGGTTTTGTTCTGCCCCAACCGGCTCCTACCCAGAGTTGAGTTTGCTGTGGACTCAGTTGGGAAGACTGGGACCATACAGTCGAGTTTCATCCTCTTAATGGATGCGTTTCTAAGAGTGTTGCTCAAATTTCCTGACCAACACTGCAGGTGCCTATATCTCTCGGGCCTGGTTGATGCCGGGATATATTGTGAAAGTAAGCATAGAGTACAGCCTTGTCATGTAGTCTCAGACAGAAATGGAAATCCGTAGCACACCATCTTAATCATCCTCATTGTCATCGATCAGCATTAAAAATGTCTCAAATTCTGTGGCCCTTCATGCCCTGCTCTCATGGTGACCTCAATTTCGATGTCCTCTCCACGCCTGTGGCCTTGGTTAGGTTCTGTCGGGGTCACTGGTAATGGCGAGTCCATGGGGGCTGTGGTTGGACAGACGTGGTGGTGCCCTCCAGAGGGAGAGCTCACTCACGCTGGCTCCGCGACTAAGCAATTATTGTCGTCAGTAGGGGGCTTAGTAGGTGGTGTCCTGCGTATGTTAGATCAGAACAGGTGCCACTGAACACCACTGAAGTGACTCAGCAGCAGTGCAGTGTCTACTCCGGTGGGTTGCCTCTTGACGACTTGACATTGACTGCTCACCATGGATTGCTGGAGCCGGGGCTGCGGCGGGGCCGACCAGGCTGTGGCTGTGGATGGAGTGTCGGAATGAGCGGCGTCGGCACACTGCCTCTGAGGTGGCGCAGAGGTTTGGACACACAAAAAAAAAAGTCAAAATTAGTGAAAAACACTACAGCGAGAACGGAACTCTATGAAACTTGTCGGCAAGATGGACGGTACCAAAAGCACTAATCTTGCAAATTTCTGAAACTTGAAACGTACTTCAACGCGAAGAATTGGCAGTTAATTACCGACACTCATTATATAATTAGAACAAAATTTACCATGACTGCAACCAAGCATTCTTCCATGACAATATGTACATGCAGCTTTCTATCTTAATTATACATTACTACTTCTTAGTAGGTTTTTCCTTATGAGCGTAAAGTAGGTGTAAATATTATTGTTTTAAAACTCATAATATTAATACTGTTGATGCTAGCATACAAAACATGTTTTCTATTCCATTTCCCTCATCGTAATATCTTTCACATTTATACAGTTTAGACCTTTTTCTTCCTACGTGGTATAATTCTCCGGAAAGCCGTACTATTTTAGCATCTTTTGTTTACTTCATTTACGCATGCGCAAAAATAGCCTATCGCCCTCTTCAACGCAAAGGTAAACCCCGAATATTGGGTCTATCACAATAGCTGCCATGATAACCTTTGACACTCCGTGTGTGTTCTTCTGTGGTCATGTTCATGTGGTGTTGGACTTGTATTGATTATATTCATTGGATTTAGCTGCTCCTTGGATGAATTACTTTAACCTTGTCACTTACCATGTATCAGGTTGGTACATTCCTTCAGTTATTTTAACTTAATTGTAGTTTTCCCTATTTACTTTTCAGCCATGCGCCTGGCGTGGGTCTTGTTGACACTTGACTCGCACACATTTGTTTTGGTTGTCCGTTAACCAGAGGAGTCTCTTAATGGTCGGAACCCTAGAATTCAAACTTTAATAATTCAAAGCAACCGTCGGAAAATAATCAAAATGCATATAATGGTTATCGTTATTCAAAAGAAAGAGTTCAAATCCATACTCATAGCCAGCTATTTCTTAGCAGACGATCCAGCCAAAATTCAGCAGGCAACTTAACACCCTCTCTCTCTCCCCCCTCACTCCCCCCGCCCCCCCCCCCCCCCCCCCCCCCCCCCCCCCCCCCCCCCGCCTCTCGCTCGACTCCCCCCCCCCCCCCCCCCCCCCCCCTCGCTCGTCTCCGCCCCCCCCCCCCCCCCCCCCCCTAAGCAAAGCAAAGAGCGAGAGAGAACGGCCGAAAGAGACGGGCAGAGGGAGACCGGCGCGGTGTGCGAGCGCCAGCGCGGACCGCCGCTTCGTGCTAATTTGCATGTTGACCTACTTAGACTGGTTGCTTAAAACTGAACTGATCAAGTTATTGTCCTACTTTTCATTTCCTGGTTTATCTTATTTACATACTTCATCACTTCATGGTCAGTTATTAATTGTCTATGTTTCCCTTTGTATTCATTTCGTAGTTTTGCATGTGTATGTATACACAGATTTCATTATTGATTTTAAGCTTCCTTTTTCATACATGCATTTTTATACAGTTGGTTCTCTATCATTATGCACACTTTACATACTCATTTAACTTAAACCATTCATATTCCTAGACTCCCCCCCCCCCCCCCCCCCCCCCGGGTGGCCACGTTTGTTCTCTGTGGTTGCTTCCTCCATAACCCCCTTCCCCCCCCCCTCTCTCTTCATGCTCTTTTTAACTTGGTCATGCATTCTTGAATTATATCAATTCAAATTATAATTACACATATTCCCTCATAACTACCTTAATTGTCTGTACTCTTGCATAATTACATATTATTAGTTATACATTCAATTCAGTTCTACTACACTTCCTGATCCAATCAGCTTAATCCATGTCAATCAAACTCATCCTCACACACACACACACACACACACACACACACACACACACACACACACACACACACACACACACATATACACATATATACATACATATACATATATACACATATACATATATATATATATATATATATATATATATATATATATATATATATATATATATATATATATATATATATATATATACATATACACACACACACACATACATATACACACACACACATACATACACACACACACACACACACACACACATATACATGCACACGCATATGTGTATACATATACATTACATACATACATATGCATACATACACATATATACATATACATACACACATACACACACATATATACACACATATACACATATATATACACACACACATATACACATACACACACACACACAACATACACATACACACCTATACACACATACATACACACACATACACACATGCACACATACATGTATCTATAGATATGTACGTTTTACAATCTTGTTCGTGTTCTAATATAAGTATTCTATTCCTACTCCATCATCCATTTATAATAGCCTCCTTCTCCCTCATTTCCATCCATAATTATACATTTCCAAGCATATTCATATTCATTCATTACACATATTTCCTCAACACATATTCATTTCCATAATTCCATTCCTTCATATTATATTACATTCGCATCTCTCATATTACACCCTTGTATTCACTTTTATAGTTATCTTTCCATCATGCATATGAACATAGTCCTTTTCTTACTTCACATCTGAGTATACATTTGCATAATCTTATTTGTATTCATATAACTCTCTTTCGTAAAGCTGTTCATATCATCACACACGAATTGCAATCTCATACTCATTCAGGTATTCATATTACTTTCCATTCTGAGAAACACCTTACGAGTTAAATCCATGATTCAGCCTTCTCTATATTATATTATAACCACACATCCATGTTCATTTATTATGCATATAGATTCATATGTTTATACATAAACATTCACATAATCATACATACATATACACATACCCATAGACATATATATACAGCTTAAATTCAGAGCCCACAGAAGCAAAACAAGTCTCATTTCTTTGTCTTATATTTGTGTTTCTCTGTATTTTAATGCATAAAACGTATACATTGCTAGGTCACGTATCATTTCCATATTTTCATTTTGTAATAGGTTTCTTAGTGTAATTGTATCCTTATTTCTGTAATGTTTATAAATATATTTCTCCCTTAATTGTCTGTAACATGGGCATATCTTAAAAAAGTGTAATTCGGTTTCTTCTGTTGGACAAAAAGGACATGTTGTAATTGCATCCTTGTCTGTAAACTTTTTGTTTGTGTGTAAATTCGTTTACCCCTAAACGTAGTCTGGTTAGTGCTTTTCTAAATTTCGCTATTGTGATGTCGTAAAAATACTTTTCAGTATGGTGTACAAATTTGAAAGAGCGGTAAGTGTTAAAACGTTCGCTATTTTCTATTTTATCATGCCAGTTCTGCTTGTGGCAATCTATCATTCTTTGTTTTAATACTGAAATAAATCTGTTCTCATCTCCTACCCCTTCATTTAGCCACACTTCTGAAAAGCCGTATATGTCTAAACAGCGTTTTAATTCTAATGCCCAATTTTGGGTTTTGTTTATTTCGGTCTTTTCTCTTCATATACGCTTGTTTGGGGAGTCTGTTTGGTTCCATTTTTATAATTTTAAACCAATACCTAATCGCCCTTATTGTGCTGTCTATGCATACAGGATATCTACCCAACTCTCCATATATTAGATTTTTTGGGGTTTCTTGCCCACACCCATATATTTTTTTTACAAGCGAACAAGTGTATATTTTCTATTGCTTTATATCTAGTTAGACCCCATGCTTCTGCTGCGTATAAGAGTAAGGGTTTAACTTGAGTGTCAAACAGTTTAAAATAATAGCCATATCCAAATGTCCTAAACTGTACATAGTTTTCATTATTTCCATAATTTTTGCCTTTCGCCCTACCAGCATATTCAGAAAGTGAAATGTCTACTGAGAGTTTAGTTGTCAGGGTGAAACCTAGGTACTTATAACTGTTTACTACTTCTATTTCTTGGTCTTTGTAGTACCATTTCTCCTTTTTGCCCAAATAGCCCCCTTTCCTAAAAACATTTATTTTTGTTTTTTGTAGATTTACTGTTAAACCTATAGAATCCGAGGCTTGTTGTAGATTCTTCAATTGATTTTGTAAGCCCGCTGGTGTTAATGATATCAGGGCTATGTCATCTGCAAAAAGCAATGTGAAAATCTCTTCTGCGCCTGGTAGAAATTGATAACCATGTCTGCCTTTTCTTGTGACATTGTCCGCCACTTCTGTTATTAATAGAGAAAAGATCAAGGGGGACAACAAACAACCTTGTTTTACTCCTGCTGGGCATTCGAAAAACTCTGTTAGTTCAGTTCCAAATCTAACACAAGCTTGTACTGTTTTGTATATGCCTTTTAACATGTTGAGCATTTTTGTAGATACTTTATGTTTCTGTAGAATCTCCCATAATTTATCTCTATTTACAGTATCAAATGCTTTCTGATAATCTATGAATGCTACATAAAATTTACTTCTACGTCTGCCATAGAGGCAATTTGATATCATAGTTGTTAATGTGAAAATGTGGTCTATTGTCGAATATCCCCTTCTAAATCCTGCTTGTTCCTTGCTAATTTTTGTTCTCATCTTCTGCCCAGTTGTAAAGTCTTTTGTTGATTATTGCTGTAAAAATTTTACTTGTAATGCATAACAGTGAAATCCCTCTATAATTTCCTGGGTTTGCTTATCACCTTTTCTTGTGGAGTGGTACAATTACTGCACATGACCATTCTAAGGGGAAATAACTTTCTTGGAACAGTTTATTGAATAACTTAGTTAGATATGGTATTATTTTGCTAGCTATTGTTTTTAGAAATTCTGGGGGGATTTCATCTATTCCTGGGGATTTTCCTGTTTTCAGTTTGTTTATTGCTAATCCTACTTCCTGTTCTGTTATTTCTTCATCTAGCTGTTGTACTAGAATCTCTTCAATATTCACTTGCTGTTCTCTTTCAATATCTCCTTGCCTTTCTGTTATTTGGGGATGCAATATGCTTTTCAAAATGTTCTTTCCATTGTTCAGATGTAATAACTGGTAATTTATTTTTCTTTCTTTCTTCTAATGTTTTTTTTTTTTATTGTACTCCAGAATTTCTGGCTATCCTTCTGATTTTGCATAAGTAAGTGTATCATATATCTGTTCCCTGTATTGTTTTTTTTTTCTTTTCCTCTGATCATTTTTTGATAGGAACTTCGTTTACTATTATATGCTACCATTTTCTTCATATTTAATAGGGTTTTTATTTTTATCTATTAAGTTAAGTATACACAGCGCTTGTCTTGTTTTTTTTTTTCTTTTCCATCTTGCATACTTTATCATACCATCCATTTGTAAGTTTATAGTCCCCTCCTGAACTAGTTGTTTTACTCATACATTCTCCAGCATTCTTTAGTAATTGATTGAATTTATCTATACTTTTATCTATATCTTGATCAATTTCCTCCTTAATTTGTTCTAATATTGCTTGTGCTCTTACTGATTCCATGAAATTTATGTAAACTTGTGCTTTGACTGGGTCCCACTTGATTTTCTTAGTAAATGTTCTCTTTTGTTTTGTCATTTCTGGGTATCCTGTACTGTGCTCAGAAGCTCCATTCTAATTGGCATATGGTGAGACTCTCGATTCTTTCATCCACTAAACAGCTGTCAACATTTTCATTAATTCTATGGAGCATACATAGAAATCTATAGCACTATTTCCCCTTTCCGAGAAGAATGTGAATGCACTGTCAAAGTTTTTCATATTTAAGCCATTCAGGGGAGTTAAATTAAAACTTGCACAAAGTTCGATAAGCCTTTTTCCGAATCCATTGATGATATTATCCTTTGACTTACGTGCACACACATTCTGTTCTCTGTCAATATATCATTTTCATCCGCAATATGTAGTCCCCCCATCCCCAATACGAGCATTTAAATCTCCTCCTATAATATATGAATATTCATTCCCTTGCTCAATTTGTGTACAAATGTATTGTTCTATCATTTCTATGGTACAATCATAATCCTTGTCTGCATAAAAACGACTGTCAACCGGATGTACATACACACCAAGAAAAAGTACATCTTTATCGCCTTGTAACAGGTTTTTTTGTAGCTTCACACATAATACATTTTCTATATTAGTATTGATCAACTGAACGTACCCGGATAGCTCCTTCTTGATCAGCATTATCACTCCGCCAGAAGGTCTGCCCATTCTAGTATATTTTCTGGCAGGACAATGAAGATGTAAAAATTCCTGCAACTTTGTCTCAAAATCAAAATGTTTTAGAGTGAATGTCTCAGATAAACAACAGATGTCAAAGGCAGTTATGAATTCAAAAAAATCAGGATCTGACAGTTTCTCCAGCAAACCTTCAACATTCCAACACATGAAGGAAATTTTCTTATTTTTATCCTCTACTTCATTATGACCTTGTATAATTTGTGAATGGCCTTGGCCGTCCCCTCATTTTTTGTCTTTTTTGTCCTTCCTGTGTGTATTAGCTTGAGTGTTCTGTACTTGTTTATTGGCCAACTTTGTGCTGCTTGTGTTGGATCTTAATGTGTGTTTGCTTGCTGTGCG
>JADBJO010001988.1:315000-317500 GCA_016801955.1 Conus betulinus | reverse complement strand
TTGGTGGTTATGGCATACAAATGAAGTTTCATTTCACGCACACACACACACACACACACACACACACACACACACACACACACACACACACACACGCACACACACACACACATGCACGCACGAAGGCACACGTACACGCAGAGAGAGAGAGAGAGAGAGAGGAAAGAGAGAGAGAGAGAGGCAGACAGAGAGAGAGAGACAGACAGAGACAGAGAGAGAGAGAGAGAGAGAGAGAGAGAGAGAGAGAGAGAGAGAGAGAGAGAGAGAGAGAGAGAGAGACCGACCGACCGACCGACGAACGAACAAACGAAGTTTAATGCGAATAAGCTGTCAAGCCATTTAGCAAATCGGCGCGATGTACAATGACAAATCGCAAATGGGTTTCATCGACATGGAAACCACAGCCATGTCTTGTTCTTGCACTTTACGTGACAAATAAAAAAAAAAAGCACGAACGAGAAAATGTCACTAGCATGCGCTCAGTGTCAATTCTGTAGACGACGGTCACTCCAGGTCACACT
The DNA here is from genome assembly GCA_016801955.1 of Conus betulinus. Classification (NCBI taxonomy): domain Eukaryota; kingdom Metazoa; phylum Mollusca; class Gastropoda; order Neogastropoda; family Conidae; genus Conus; species Conus betulinus. The sequence continues at coordinate 316,979 of JADBJO010001988.1, read as the reverse complement.
GGATCAGTCCGTGGAGAGCGTGCAGCCGCCGCAAAGCACGTGCTTGGGTCTCTGCGTGTTTTGTATTGCGGGGGCGTCTTCCATTCCCGAAGATTAGCCAGTTTGACACATTCCTCTGACGACGTGTCTCTTTCTTCTTGCTTCACGAACCAGAACAAGCAATCGTCCTCCGAGTGCGGATCACAAGAATATTCCAAAACAACATCATCAGACTCACGCAACAGCACACCCTCACTCTCCGTTCGAAGAAGCACAAGCTTCCGGAACTCTTTTATTTCTGTGCGGATCACGCAATAGTCTCTGCGCCTGTCGATTAGTCACAGTAGTATTAACGTAATCCTTTACCACTCCGGTGTCAAAAACCCGCGACTATTTTGTTTATGGATTGTTCAGCGTTTACGTCGACGTCCGACTGCTGGATTTCTGGATCACGGATGTTACATTCCGACTTTTAAAGAACACAAAGTTAGTTGAGCATCCTCAATATGCGACGTGTCATCATTATCGCATCTAGGCATGATGTTTCTTCTCTGTAGTTCCCTGTGTACTGTGCTGTGTACTGTGTTTGTTTGACGCGATGCCAACCATGGCCAGTTCATTTTCACCACTGGCGTTTCCGAGACTAGCACCAACCTGTTCACGTCGTCTGTTCTGCTGTTTTGGCTCTCTCTGATCTCGACGCACTTGGCTAGGGGGGGGGTTCTTCGTATAGTACTGAACTTGCGTTCCCTGGTTCCGCACAGGATCCGCCATTGTTGTTGACACTGGGCTGGCTGGCTTCAGTCGTAAAACGACCACCGTGTTGCTGCTGCCTTCACTGAAATTTTCCAACTTGACAAGGTATTGTCAGTCAACAGGGCATTTAGGGCTGTCTCCCGCAGTTTCTGCAAGTCCACTAACATGCAGTATGACAAAAAAATAAGGAATTTCCGCCGCAGCTGAAATAAATGGCGCCCTGTCGCTTCGTGTCAAACCACGTGAACCCAAAGAGAAGAGAGAGAGAGAGAGAGAGAGAGAGAGAGAGAGAGATCAAAACATCCGAAAACTTTGGTATCATAACGTTGCCTTAGAACATGACTGCATGAACTTCAAACAAAGCAACTACTTCCCTGATAACTTTTTTTTTTTTTTTTTATTATTATTTCTTTCTGAAACTGCACTGTCCCTGCTGTGTCTCAAATTCCTTGGAAGTAGTTTCTCAAACTTCAGAACAACGTGCGGTTCTGTCAGACCTATTTGTAACTTTGAAAATTCACAAAAGACAAACTTCTTCAAAGAAAAATCTCAATCTCTCTCTCTCTCTCTCTCTCTCTCTCTCTCTCTCTCTCTCTCTCTCTCTCTCACACACACACACACACACACACACACACACACACACACACACACACACACACACACATATAGATAGATAGATAGATAGATAGATAGATAGATAGATATAGTGATAAACAATAAGTTGTCAACACCACCCACGGAGTTCATTTTATCCAAGCTTTCGCCAAAGGGCTTCTTCAGGAACCGATGCTACTTACATCTCCTTAGCAGCGATGACATTAATACCATTGACGTCATAGTAGACTACTTCAATGTAAAAAACGACATTCACATTTTTTCTTTTTTTCCTGTAGATTCACCTTTCACCACACCCTGTACCCATCCCCCACTACATCTTGCAGAGTCCACCTTCACAGCACCCTGCAGAGTCCACCCCCTCCACTGTACCCTGCAGAGTCCACCATTCAATGCACCCTGCAGAGCCCACCTTCCACTGCACATTGTAGAGTCCACCCTTCACTGCCTACTGCAGAGTCCACCTTTTCGCTGCACCCTGAAGAGTCCACCTTCCACTGCACCCTGAATACTCCACCTTCCACTGCACTCTATAGAGTCCACCTTTCACTGTACCATTCCAATACAGAACCCTGTTTCTCATTCTGTGCATGCTGTTGAGTTCTGTACGGGTGATGAGACCCTTTAAA
>JADBJO010001988.1:292500-297500 GCA_016801955.1 Conus betulinus | reverse complement strand
GCCCCCACTTAACCGACTCTTTGAAAGAACACATTAGTCTTGCCCCAAATCCTGTAAGGTGGTCATTGTTGCAACGAAGCCATTGAACGATGCTACGAGTATAGGGGGAGTTGGGTGCAAGAGATAGCTTAAGCAATAGATAAAATTTGCTTGTGTAATTGTAAATAGTCAGTTTTCGGACTGGTTTAAAATTTAAAGAGGATGCAGACAAGGAGACCCTCTATCTCCTGTTATATTTGTGTTATGCGTAGAAATATTGGCTATTATGGTCAGAAAGAATTCCAATATCCATGCGATCTCCGTGACCAATGCTGAACACAAGATTTCTCAATACGCTGATGATACTGAACTGAACTCTTACTTGCAGGAGATAGGAGTTCTTTTGAAAACTGTATAGATGTTCTTGATAGGTTTGGTTCTGTGTCAGGCCTTCATATGAATGTAGGAAAAACTAATGTCGTTTGGCTGGGAAGTTTGAAAAATTCTGAAATCCGTTTTATGGAACATTTAGGTATGGAATGGAATCCATCTAAATTCCGAGTATTGGGAGTGTGGTTTACTAATGACCTGAAAGAATGTGTAGATATAAGTTACTCGGGAAGATTAGCAGATGTCAAACACTTAATCAAAATATGGGCAAAACGACAGTTAACATTCCTTGGCAGGATAGCAATATTAAAATCTCTTATCCTCTTAAAGTTGATGCACCTCTGATTACTATTACCAAACCCACCAGACAGATTAAAAAAAAAAAAAAATCTTAACAGGCTTGTTACGAATTTGTTTGGAATAAGAAGTCAGATAAGATTAATGGAAAAAAAACTGCACATAAAAGTATCAAATATGGCGGGTGTTGCTCTTACTGGCCTAAAAAAACTTTTGTTTTATCTCTGAAGCCGTCCTGGATACGTAAAGCTGAAACGTCAACCCATAAATGGCGAAATATTCTGTTGCATAACTTCCCTAAGTGGACGCGTATGAAAAAGATATGGTCCAGAATTCGTTTCAAATTCACCAAGAATAATCAGTTTTGGCCTGAAGTTCTTGATGCATATAAAGTGGGTTTTTTTTTTTTTTTTTTTTTTTTTTTTATTACAAGTGTTCCCCTCAAAACTCCACCGAGCTTCTTGCCGAACCATTATGCCATGATAATCGAGTTCAAATCGGAAAGAAGTGCATTGTATCGAAAAAAAACTAAATTTTGTATTGTATCGAAAACAACTGAGTAGCAAAGATATTAAGTGTCTCGCCCAATTTTTTGATGATAAAGGAATGCTTTTGCCATATGCACACTTTTTAAAGAAAAACATAATCTAAAAATACTGATTTTGTCATTTTTGCTGGCTATAAGTCGACTATATATGGACTATGTAAAAATGTCTGGTATCACTATAAAACACGATAAGTACATAAACTCATCATTGTGCTTTAAACACCTTTTTGCTGTAAACAAAGGCTCCAGGTTGTGTTATGATATCTTAATTGCGGACAATCCAAGCCAAAATACTGTGATAAATGGGACAGAAAATTGTTGATGCAAATATGATTGGAAATCCTGCTTTTTTCACGTGCGTAAAATACGTGATGTAAGGCTGTGGTGGTTTCAATTGAAAATATTACACGGGGTTTTATGCCTAAATGTCGTTTTAAAGGAGATTGGAATCGTTGGAAATTATAACTGTAGTTTTTGTAGTACATTCAAAGCGCGTCTCCTGGTAACGGCCTGCTCCATGCTACAAGGATGTATGCGAGCATGACCTGAGGGTGGGCAGCCTTGACTCAGCAAACTTGGAGACGTCAGCTTCAGGGTCTGCTGGTGGTCCATCATCAAGGCTCATAACAAGCAAGCAGAGCAGAGGAGAGAGGCCCAGATGGGAAGAACGGAGGCGCCGCAGATGGCAAAGAATTTTTTGCGTCGGCACCCACAGACACTCATGACCGAGACTTCACCTGGAGCAACTGCAGCAGAGTCTGCTGCTCGAGGACTAGGCTCTTCAGCCACAGCAGGCGCTGCATCTCCATAGCTTACTGATCCATAGTGCAGCATCGTTGTCCCACAAGAAAGACTGATGCCTTAAAAAAATTGTATCTTTAATGGCACAACGTAATGATCGTGTGTGTGTGTGTGTGTGTGTGTGTGTGTGTGTGTGTGTGTGTGTGTGTGTGTTGTGTGTGTGTGTGTGTGTGTGTGTGTGTGTGTGTGTGTGCCTCTGTGTGTGTGTGTGTGTGTGTGTGTGTGTGTGTTGTGTGTGTGTGTGTGTGTGTGTGTGTGTGTGTGTGTGTGTGTGTGTGTGCCTCTGTGTGTGTGTGTGTGTGTGTGTGTGTGTGTGTGTGTGTGTGCGTGCGCGCGCGCGCGCGCGCGCGCGCGCGTGTGTGTGTGTGTGTGTGTGTGTGTGTGTGTGTGTGTGTGTGTGTGCGTGTGTGTGTGTGTGTGCGTGTGTGTGTGTGTGTGTGTGTGTGTGTGTGCGTGTGTGTGTGCGTGCGTGTGTGTGTGTGTGTGTGTGTGTGTGTGTGTGTGTGTGTGTGTGTGTGTGTGTGCGCGCGCGTGCGCGCGCGCGCGCGCGCGCGCGCACGCGAGTATATATGTGTGCATGCGTGCCTATGAGAGTGCTCACCCCCTGCCCATCGCTATAAAATTCCCACTACCCTCCATATCCCCCATCTACCCTCAGCACCTTATCGTGTCACATTATAGTGTTTCTTTCTGCCTCCCTTTCATTCTTTTCCTTAAAGCTCTCTCATGGCAATACGTGTCATTTTTCCTCAATGTAGAAAAAAAAAAAGTTAGTAATTCCAGCGAAAGCAACATTGTTCCTCTTACTGCCCATCACTCGCACATGTCTATTCCATATGTCTCCACTCTTGGCAACTGCATGGGAATAGAAAAGATACCTCTTATAGAATGTTTTCCTGGGGAAAAAAAGAGGTGTTCTTAGAGTTACTTTTAGAGACAATATAGTTACAGTCATCCAGTGGACCAATTACCCGTGAAAAACAAATCAAGGAATGGAAAGGGGTTTGTAGTTTTGTTTTATCTACCTGTGCTGTTGCTTGCTTGTTGGGTTTTTTGCATTAATGAAGGAGTACACAGTGGGTTTCGAAGAGGATTTCAGTATAACAGTAGTAACAGCGGTCGCTTAAGCGGCATCTTGGGTGATGCCTGCCAGTGCGGGGGGAAGTTTTTGTCGAGTGTGAGTGAAAAGTTGTGGGTGTCTCTTCTTTCGTGGTGAGAATGTGGAGTGGTGAGCCCCTGGAAGAAGTGACCAGCTTCAGGTACTTGGGAGCAACCCTTTGTCCAAAGATGGCACCTGCACAGCAGAAAGATCCGAATCAGGATCAACTCCGCATCAGCAGCGATTGCCAGACTGAACAGGGTGTGGAAGAGCAACATCAAATTCCACACAAAATTCCGGCTCTACAAGTCACTAGTGGTCTCGATCCTCTTACATGGTTGCGAGACATGGACACTGATGGCCGAAACAGAAAGAAGAATCCAGGCGTTGAGACCAGTGCCTGAGGAAACTACTCCGCATCTCCTACAAAGAACACAAGACCGATGATTATGTGCGGAACCTGGTCACTAACCTAGTTGGGCCCCACGAACCACTTCTGGCAAACCGTCAAACGACGGAAGATGGCATGGTTTGGCCACGTCATTCGTCACAACACCCTCTCCAAAACCATCCTTCAAGGTACCGTTGAAGGAGGGCGCAGACGAGGACGGCAGACGAAAGAGCTGGTCCGACAATATAAAGGACTGGACCAAAATGACCATGCCAGATCTCCTCAAGACAGCCACCCACAGAAGAGCCTGGAGAGAAACGGCGGCTGCCTCATCACGTCCCCCCCCCAACGACCCCAGTGGTCAGGGGAATGACTGACTGACTGAACCCAGGTCCCATTATGTTTCCATCCCAAGGGGGAGGATAAGACTGAAAGGTGGGGCGATGTGTCTACCCTTACTGCTGAAAATGATGAAGAACCCCGTTACAGGATTTCATGAACGCTCGGCTCTACAGAGAGTATATAATCACATGTCGAAAGCTCATGAAATCCGGTCTTGGGTTCATTATTATGTGCGCTTTATTCGTTTTGTTATTATATATTCAACGAACCAAAATTTGTTCATTATTATGTATGCTTTATTCGTTTGTTATTATACATTCAATGAATCCAAAATTTCAACAACAACAAAAAAATAATAATTCTAGTGTGCATGCAAAGTGGTTGTCTTTTCATTTACTTCTTTTCGAAAATCGTACATTGAGTCACAAAACATTAGTCTCAGAGAGAGAGAGAGGAGAGATAGAGAGAGAGAGAGGAGAGAGAGAGAGAGGACAGAAGACAGAGAGGGGACAGACAGAGAGAGAGAGGACACACACACACACACACCACACACAACACACAGGCAAGATACACAGACACACAGACAGACACCACAGACATACAGACACACATGATACACAGTGTGTGTGTGCAAGTAAGAGAGATAGACACAGAGGACATACAGACAGACCTGTGATAGAGAAAGAGTGATGTGTGGAAAGACACAGAGAGAGAGAGAGAGAGAGAGAGAGAGAGAGGAGAGAGGAGAGATGAGAGATAGAGAGAGAGGGAGATAGAGAGGAGAGAGAGACAGAGAGAATGACTGACTGACAGAGACAGAGAGAGACAGAGAGGAATAGATAGAGAGAGAGATACAAAGACAAACAGAGGGAGAGAGAGAGAGAGAGAGAGAGAGAGGGGGGGGGGGAGGAGGAGAGAGAGAGAGAGAGAGAGAGAGAGAGAGAGAGAGAGAGAGAGAGAGAGATAGAGAGAGAGAGAGAGGATCTGGATGGATCCAGAGGAGCGTGAACGAGGCTATCTGCATTGCTGCCAGCCCCCAACCCCACCCCCCACCCCCCACCCCCCCCCCACCCCATCCCCCACCCCTTCCCCACCCCCTAAACAGATCCACCCTAAATCTCTTAATTTCATCAATGGATTCCCTGTATACAGAA
>JADBJO010001988.1:262500-265000 GCA_016801955.1 Conus betulinus | reverse complement strand
CTCTCTCTCTCTCTCTCTCAGTCGCGCGCCTATGCGTGTGTGTGTGGTGTGTGTGTGTGTTGTTGTGTGTGTGTGTGTGTGTGTGTGTGTGTGTGTGTGTGTGAGTGTGTGTGTGTGAGTGTGTGTGTGTGTGTGTGTGTGTGTGTGTGTGGTGTGTGTGTGTGTGTGTGGTGTGTTGTGTTAGTGTGTGTGTGTGTGTGTGCGTGCGTGCGTGCGTGCGTGCGTGCGTGCGTGCGTGCGTGCGTTGCGTGTGTGTGGTGTGTGGTGTGTGTGTGTGTGTGTGTGTGTGTGTGTTGTGTGATTGTACGTGCGTGTGTGTGTGTGTGTGTGTGTGTGGGTTGTGTGTGTGTGTGTGTTGTGTGTGGTGTGTGTGGAGGTGTGGGGAGGGGATGGGGGGGGGGGAGGTCTTTCTTTAATGTTACAGCCATTTTGTTGATTTGGCAACTCTACTGATTTTTTTTTCAAAAGAGAAACATGAATGAATCATGATGGTCCACAGCGTTATGCCAGCCTATCACGGACGTTAACATGCTGTTTTGCGCCAGCCCGTCATGGATGCTAACGTGCTGGTTCTCTGTTTTGTGCCAGCCAATCACGGAACTTAACATGTTGGTTTGTCTGTTTAGTGCCAGCCAATCACGGAACTTAACATTCTGGTTTTCTGTTTGTTTCAAACTCAATATGGAATTGAACGTGCTGGTTCTGTGTTTTGTGCCAGCCAGATATGAGATTTAACATGCTGGTTCTCTGTTTTGTGCCAGCCAAATATGAATTTAACATGCTGGTTCTCTGTTTTGTGCCAAGCCAAATATGGAATTTAACATGCTGGTTCTCTGTTTTTTTTGTGCATGTCAATCCTGTAAGATGGTTCGCGATTTTACACTTCTTCACACCTGTGGAGGATGGGGGGGCGGTGCGAGAAACCAAACGTGAACTGAAGGAGTAGGAGCGAGCAGGAATGGGACCATCAGGGTTCATTCCCAAAGCAAAACCATGGACAGCGCCTGCTCAGGTGCCTTTCGTCCGTTCTTTCAGGCTCAGCATTGAGTCACGCTTGACTCTTCCTGATTGGGAAAGGAACCGAGCAAATTTTGATCTCGATTATACAGATGTTAGTAAAAACGATCAACCAAATATTTTGTCATATATACAGTAAAAATGCATACTATAAAATAAATATTCAGATCATCTTAAAGTATACACTGATGGCTCCTTGTTACATACTAATCAGGCAGGTTCTGCTTTGTAATACCTTCACTAAAAGTGGAAAAGAGGTCGATTCGATGTCTGTTCTACAGTCTATAAAGTTCTAAACTCGCTCAATAATAATCCCATTTTAAAGGAAATATGTCATCTTATTCATGTATTAATGTGCAAAGGAACGGAAGTCACATTCTGTTGGATTCCCTCACATTGTGGTATTTTCGGCAATGAACTTGTTGACAGAAAAGCAAAAAAGAGGTGCTAGGAATGAAAACTCAGTGACGCCTTTATATTTGCATCTTACTTTACAAGAGGGATATAACATGTTAAAACAAACAATTTATAGTCGATTCAGGAAACAAAACAATCAACAAGGTCTAGCTATTAATGCAAATAACACTCAGCTGTTATGTTTTGAAAGCTTTATTAATAACCCTAATATTAAAATAAGTAATTTGCATCAATACAGAATTTTATTTCTATATACTATAGAATAAAAACTTGATGCTTTAAAAAACCAAGTACAGTAATAACGCAAAATGTATTTGTGGCGAGAAAAGATTAACTAGCATTCATGTCTTGTTTGGTTGTTTTTGCCCCTTCAAGCATACTTACCGTCATTATCAGGCATGTCTCTTTCGGATATTTTCCTTGACTTAGAGTTCGCTTTTTAAGTTATCTTTTCTTTAATTTGTAGTCCAGTTAGACAGTTACTCTAATGTGAAGAGAGAGAGAGAGAGAGAGAGAGAGAGAGAGAGAGAGAGAGGAGAGAGAGAGAGAATACACTACCATCACAGGACAGCTCATGAAAGGGTAGAACATAAAACAGCGAGAACTCACTGTAAGCAAGTAAGCTGCTGACAAACAACAACAACAAAAAAATCATTTTATAAAAAAAAAATGTACTAGACGTAGAGGATTATCTTTGACCCTACGCTTGAGAATTCATTTCATGATATATTAAGGAAACAAATGAGTTGCCAGGGAGAACAAGTGCAACATAACAATTCCTCCATCATCATGGCGAATGTTGGCGAATGTGTGTATGGAAAGAAAACCAGAATTTTTAACAAAAAAAAAAAACAAAAAACAAAAACAAAAACAAAAAAAACCCCGAAAAATCTGGTGTTCGATTATAGGTATAAAAATGCCTCAATAGCAGCGTATGGGGGGCGCGGGGGGGGGGGGTGGGGGTAGGGGGGGGGGTAGGGGGGGGGGGGGGGGGGGGGGGGGGGGTGACCATCGCTATCCATCACGAAACCAGAAATACTCATGATTCTTGTCTTCTCAGAGTCTT
>JADBJO010001988.1:247500-252500 GCA_016801955.1 Conus betulinus | reverse complement strand
TCTCCTGACACCTAGGGGGTTGGGCCACCCCGGTTCTGACTCCCCGTATGTCCTCTCTGCTGCCCCTTTTTCCCATCTTGGATGAGCTAATTGGTCGGCCTTCTGGAACATGTCTTTCCCCAATGCTCGCGCCTAACCCTGAGTCCACTGTGACACCTGATATTTGTAGGAATTTAAACGCCTTTTGAAGGGTCACTTTGTTCCTCCTTACCAGATCCAACTTGAACACCTCTTCTGCGCTTCTGCCCTTTGCTTTCAGGTCTCTGTTTTTTCCCTTCCTGCACTGAGAGCTGTTTTCATGAAAGCTGTATACAGACTTTTCCTACAAACCCCTAGCCCAATTTCTGCAGTGAGGACTTTGCACTGATAGCCTTCTCTTCCTCGGCTGTTTGCACAGGTCCACAGACTTTTCAGTCTGTAGATTTGAGCTGCCTCGCATTCTGTTTCGCATAGCACGGCAAACGTGGACGCTCGATCATGATCAGCTGCTTGGTTGACTGAGAGTGGACGACTATGTCTGGTCTCATGCCACTCTTGCTGCTGATCTCTGGGTGACTCTTCCATTCTGGAGGTCTGCTGTAGCACTTTTCGAGTTCATCTGCCCCGTCCAGCAGACTCTGCCTGCATGTTCCGAGCTGGCACTGTCGTTCTTCGACTTTCCTGTATTACCAAGACCATACTGCTTGTCAATCTTCGCTCGGTCACGCTGAGAAATGGTTAAGTTGTAGGAGGGTGGTAGGTGTTGTAAGAATGAGTGTGTGTTGTGTGTGTGTGTGTGTGGGTGTGTGTGTGTGTTGTGTGTGTGTGTGTGTGTGTGTGTGTGTTGTGTCATGTGTGAGGTGGGTGGGTGTGTGTTGTGGGGGTGTGGTGTGAAATGGGATTTGGTGCTTGTCACCTTTCTTATTTGTTTTAACACCACGAATTCTAATATCAGGTGGCTGCAAAATGTATGTAGCGTGGTAGTGTAATATCTGGTGTGCAGTACATATGAAAATAAACAATGGTGTTAATCCCACCCCCACCGTCCATCCCCACCCCACGAATTATTTTACCTGTGTGTGTGTGTGTGTGTGTGTGTGTGTGTGTGTGTGCTGTGGGTGTGGTTGTGTGCTGCCGTGTGTGCGTGCGTGCGCGCGTGTTGAGCGTGGTGCATGCGTGTGTGTGTGTGTGTGTGTGTGTGTGTGGTGTGTGGTGTGTGTGTGTGTGTGTGTGTGTGTGGTGTTTGTGTGTGTGCGGCGCGCCGTCGCGCGTGACCAAACCATCTTAAGAAATACAGAAATCACGCGAACAAGAAAAAGAAGAAATATCACGACAAACAAATGCTACACAAACAAGCAACAAAAGAAAAAAAACGTCAAAATCAATGAAATAAAACAAGTATGAGAAAAACTCTTGTAGAAATTCAAGTTACAAAGTAGATGATCCCGTGCAACCAGTTCATCAATCAACGATTCCAGTCGCTTAGTTGAAATTACCTCTCACATGACCGTTTTTTTGTACTCCCAGTTGTTATGGAACAGGGAGTGCTTTAGAATGGGAACAAAGAAATTGCTCTGTGTGTGTGTCTGTGCGTGCGTGCGTGCGTGCGTGCGTGAGTGCGTGCGTGCATGCGTGCGTGCGTGGCGTGCGTGCGTGCGGCGTGCGCGTGCGTGCGTGCGTGCGTGTGTGTGTGTGTGTGTGTGTGTGTGTGTGTGTGTGTGTGGTGTGTGTGTGTGTGGTGTGTGTGTGTGTGTGTGTGTGTGTGGTGTGCGGCGAGCGAGCGAGCGCGGCTTTTATTTATATTTTTATTTCATCTATCTGTTGTCCTTGCCCCAACCTTCCATCCATCCATCCATCCATTTAATTACTGTGTTCTTTCTTTCTACCTACCTGCCTACATACCTATCTATCTACATACCTACCAGCCTACCTACCCACCTACCTGCCTGCCTACCTACCTACCTATCTACCCATCTTTTTATTTATCAGCCTCTTGGTGATTGCCATCTTATCAATTGCCATAGGCGTGAGAGGACCATTGATTTGTGAGGTCATTAATTTAGCATGGGCATCAAGACTTTGCTGGAACTCTTTTGTTTGTTTCTTTGTTTTGTTGTTTTGTTTGTTTTGTTGTTTTCAAATGCTTCTTGGTTTGTGAAGCCTGATCAGGCACTAAGTAGTGAGATTTTGATATTTCTAGTAAGGTTTCGACTGCTACACAGGATGAAGGTACAGATTAAACCCAACACGGTTTTCCATCTATTCCATTTTCTGTCTTTTCCTGTTTGAATCTTTTCTGTCTTCTACTCCAATTCAGGTCTTCGTGTCCTCGTTCTTAATACTACTAAGTTAGATTCACCTTGACTATCTTAAAAACACAAAACAAGCAAACAAACAAACAACAACAAACAACAACACAACAACAACAACATCAACTACAACACACACAACAACACACAAGCCATGGGTGAGAGGGAGTGGCCATATGGTATGGGGAACAGGACGGGGTAAGGGATGATGAAAAACGGGAGAATCTGCTTCGTTATGGAAGGAGAAGTGTGTTGGGAGAAGGAGGGGGGGGGGGGGGTGGGGGTGGGGGGGGGGGGGGGAGCGTGCGTTTTCAAACAGACAGTATGATACTCGACCTTCTTTGACGTCTATTTTCCCTATAGCAAGAACCGGACACGCCAGTGTCACGCTTGTCAGTACATTTGGGGCCAGCCACCACCATCATCACGATCGACAGCGAAGCCTCTGGCCCATACTATCCATCGCGCTATGACCGAAACGATGTCACTCACTTGTCTCCCCCCTTCAAACCCCCACCCCCACCCCCACCCCCCCTCCCCCCGACCCCGCCCCCCTCAGGGTCTGTCCCTACTTGGTGTCCGGGGAGATGGTAGGTAGAGTACGTGTGGGGATGAAATTTGGGCGAGTGTGGGGTGGTGGGGGGGTGGGGGGGCTTTGGGGTCCTGACCAATCGTTGCTTATCTGAATGAGAACAAACAAAAAAAAGGAGTCTTACTCTCAGCAGAAATGAAGTTGGGGAATTGGTATTCCCATAGAAGCCGCTGCTCTGCTGCCGAGAATGGAGTGTAGTATGGTAAAAGGAAGTTTTAAAATCATCAACAGATCTGTTTCGAGCGCTGGCTCTCCTCAGGATCCTGAGGAGAGCCAGCGCTCGAAACAGATCTGTTGATGATTTTAAAACTTCCTTTTACCATACTATTTTAACAGATGTTGCTCTCATTTATTGCAATCGATTCCATATGATTTGAAGAACCTAATCTTCAGATGATTTGTCCACACAGCATTGCAGTTGCATATGCAGTACTAACGGAATCCACCATAAATAAAAGTGTCTCTCTCTCATCTCTCTCTCCATCTCTCTCCTCTATCTCTCTCTCCTCGTCCTCTCTCTCTTCTCTCTCTCTCCTCTGCGTCTCTCTCTCAGATCTCCCTCTCCCTCGTCTCCTCTCATTTGGTCACGACTATTTTCTCGCCGTCTTGCCTGTCCCCATACAAAACAGACCACAATCAGGGCTGAGAGAAATAGAGAGAGAGAGAGAGAGAGAGAGAGAGAGAGGAGATGGAGAGAGGGAGAGTGAGAGTGTGTGTTGTGTGTGTGGTGTTGTGTGTGTGTGTGTGGTGTGTGTGTGTGTGTGTGTGTGTGTGTGTGTAGTAACTGGCTGCTCTTTCGTGAAGAAACAACTCTTGGCAGAACCAAGACGGTGGTCCAGTCAGAACCCCCCCCCCCCCCCCCCCCCCCCCCCCCCCCCTTCCCTCTCCCTTCATTGAGGGGCTTCTACCCTCCTTCCCATTACAGGGTGGACAGAAAGACAGCTTGGTTCATATGAAGACGGGGACAAGTGGTCTCTCAGACATCCTCAAGATCGATTGTCTACCAGCGCGAGACGCAACGTGCTTCAGAGAGAGAGAGAGAGAGAGAGAGAGAGAGAGAGAGAGAGAGAGAAGAGAGAGAGAGAGAGAGAGAGAGAGAGAGAGAGACAGACAGACAGACAGACAGACGGATGCAGACAGACAGACAGATGCAGACAGAGACAGACAGAGACAGAGAGACAGATGCAAAGCGAGTGAGAGAGAGACACACAGAGAGAGAGAGAGAGAGGGAGAGAGAGACAGACAGACAGACTGACAGACAGACAGACAGACTGACAGACAGACAGAGTCAGAGAGAGAGAGAGAGGCACACAGTGGGACACACACACGGAAATAATGACAGACAAAGAGACATACCCAGAGACAAGAGAGGTATCGCTGATGAATACAGAGGAATAGATGCTGAAAGAGTGAGTCGTAATGCATTTCTAAGAAGTAAAATATTGCTGGAATCGATCATTCCAGATGTTGTAATTCCTAGATATACTTTTTTCCAGAGCCTTTTCAGGGAGCCAAATTTTTCAGTAAGCCTGGCAGGGATGGCGAGTTTACAATTCCTGCAGCTAAGACACATTTCCTGCAGATGAAGATCTCTCTGGAAGCCTGTTAAAGAAAAGGAACTGTATGAAGTGATAACACAAGAACGTACCTATGCCACCTCATAGAAACAAAGAAATATTTTTTTGAGCGATATGACTTCAAGATTTGGTGGTTCTGGTCCCCCCCCCCCCCCCTCTCTTTCTCTCTCTCTCTCCTGTCTCTCTCTGTCTCTCTCTCATTTGGTCCGTTACCCTCTCTCTCTCTCTTTGTCCTGTTCCACATACAGAACAGAGACAAATAGGTGACAATCAGAGAGAGGGCCAGACAAGAGAGGAGAGGGGAGAGGACGACAAGAACAAGAGAGAAGCAGAGAGGAGACAGAGAGAAAGGATAGATGGTTTGACGAGAGAGGAGAGACTGCAGAAGACAACGAGAGAGAGAGAGAGAGAGGGCGAGAGAGAGAGGAGAGAGAGAGTAGAGGGTTTGTGTTGTGTGTGTGTGTGTGGTTTGTGTGGTGTGGTGGTGTGTGTGTGAAGTGTGTAAGTGTGTGTGTGTTGTGTGTGTGTGTGTGTGTTGTGCGT
>JADBJO010001988.1:225000-230000 GCA_016801955.1 Conus betulinus | reverse complement strand
ATCTATGTGGAAAGTTTGAAAGTAAGTTCCGGGCAGAGGTTTAAAAAAAAAAAAAAAAGAGTCAGACCTCACAGCCATGCTCCCTCATGTCATCGACCTAATTAGAGGAAGCCTGATGAAGGAGGGGATGTAAAGCGCGCGAGGCGTCTGTGTGTGCACGCGGCTCCACGCGCTTGAGGGCATGTATGCATGTGTGTTGTGTTCATGTGTGTGTGTGTGTGTGTGTGTGTGTGTGTGTGTGTGTGTGTGTGTGTGTGTGTGTGTGCAAGTGGTGTGTGTGTGTGTGTGGCATGTATGTGTGTGGTGTGTGTGTGTGTGTGTGTGTGTGTGTGTGTGTGTGTGTGTGTGTGTGTGTGTGTGTGTGCCGTGCGCGCGCGCGCGCGCGCGCGTGTGTGCGTCTGTGTATATATGTGTATGTGTGTGTGTGTGTGTGTGTGTGCGTGTGCGTGCGCGTGCGCACGTGCGTGTTCGTGTGCGTGTGCGTGTGCGTGCGTGCGTGCGTGTGTGTGTGTGTGTGTGTGTGTGTGTGGTGTGTGTGTGGTGTGTGTGTGTGTGTGTGTTGGTGTGGTGTGTGTGTGTGTGTGCGTGCGTGCGTGCGTGCGTGCGTGCGTGCGTGCACGTGCGTGCGTGCGTGCGCGCGCGCGCGCGGTGTGTGTGTGTGTGTGTGTGTGTGTGTGTTGTGTGTGTGTGTGTGTGTGTGTGCGTGTGTGTGTGTGTGCGTGTGTGCGTGGACCAGTGTGGGGACATACCCTGGTTTTTCCTTTTCCTGCTTTAAAGTTTCTCGTCAGAAATCTAGTTTTTTTTTCTTCCTCTGCCTCTGCCAAGGTATATCTATTCCCCAGCCCTGGCGTGCATGAAGACAGGCTAATCTCTAAATGAAATCTCAGAGCGTAGCGTTTTAAGATGAGTTGAATGTATTTTGTCATGAATGTTAACATGCATGTTTACGTGGAGTACGCGTACATACGCATGCGCCCGTGTGTGTGATTATGCATGCGTGCGCCTGTATATGTATGTATGTACCTATGTATGTGTGGTGGTGTGTGGTGTGTGTGTGTGTGTGTGTGTGTGTGTGTGTGTGTGTGTGTGTGTGTGTGTGTGTGTGTGTGTGTACGACCTGTAACAGTTTTTATTCTTCATGGAATGTGTGTGTGCGTGCGTGCGTGCGTGTGTGCGTGTGTGTGTGTGTGTGTGTGTGTGTGTGTGTATGGATGGTGTGTGCGGTGAGTGTTTTTCTTTCTGATTCTCACCTGAAGAAGTTTGGATGCGTGTACGTCCCTTTCCCTACACACCCCCACAGCACACGAACATAGATAGCCAGGCAACTAGTTAAGTTTCCTCCTTTTTGTACTCCCAGTTCTTTAGAATGGGAACGAAGAAATGCTGTGTGTGTGCGTGCGTGCGTGCGTGCGTGCGTGCGTGCGTGTGTGTGTGTGTGTGGTGTGTGTGTGTGTGTGTGTGTGTGTGTGTGTGTGTGTGTGTGTGTGTGTGTGTGTGTGTGTGTGTGCGTGCGTGTGTGCGTGTGGTGGGGGGGGGGGGGGGTGGGGGTGGGGGGGGGGGCGGGTGGGGTGGGGGGTACGCGCGCGCGCGCGCGCTTTGTACTTTCTGTTTACTAAGCTATTAGACTTATTTTTGATAAACTTTTTTCTTTTGTCATCTCGGGGCGATATTTAAGCCGGAAAAGACAAAGGTCATTATGCTGCGTTGAAAAAAAAAAATATGACACCAAAATAAACAAATACTCACCCTCTCTTAATGACACATACCATCCAACACATAAACTGCCTTCAACATTTTCAGCAGATAGTCTCTACCCAGAGAACCTCTACCTCCATCTTTGCTCTCCTTATGCACCCTTACTCTCTTAAACATTAGTACCTTCAGAAAAAAAAAAAACAACATGTGTTTCTTAAACAGCATTTCAACGCTACACTACACTTGTCCTCTGTAATGTGTTCGGTCCCAAAGCGACAGTCACCAGGGCAGCTACCTATGTGATGCCTGGCTATCTGCCATCAACGTCAGTTGACTCAGCCCGTAGAGATAAGGGTCTCCTTCTTCTCTCGGGGACGGAAAGTGCCATTGGAAGCAGGCTACTAAAGAGTCTCCGGGAGTAAATGCAGGCAAGAAGGGACAAGGAAATGAGTAGCTTCGTCTTGTAGAACGCCAGGGGTGAACTAAGCGATGAGGTGAATAAGACTTTGCTCGTTACCTTCTGTGTGTGTGTGTGTGTGTGTGTGTGTGTGTGTGAGAGAGAGAGAGAGAGAGAGAGAGAGAGAGAGAGAGAGGTGAGAGAGAGAGAGAGGGTGAGAGAGAGAGAGAGTGTGTGTGTGTGTGTGTAGTATACCGGTGGGGTGGGGAGTGACATAAATAAAACAACAGATTATATTACACTTTTCAGTCACTAGGTGATGACGTTACTGCCTGGACGCAAGTTTTCTTCGATGCTGTCGCGCCACTTTGGACGTGATTACACAGTCTGTCGTCCTTTAAAAAAAAAAAAAGAGCAGCCACTCGAAATATCGGATTTTGTATGTGATTACATTGCTTGTTTTGCATTTTTCACTTCACTTCTCTCTCTCTCCTCTCTCTCTCTCTCTATATATATATATATATATATATATATATATATATATATATGTTAAAACTTTGATTTAAAATGTAAGTGGTAAAACCTACAGCGCTGTTTCTTGCTGGTGCAGTCGTCAGGGTATGGGGGGTCGGTGTTGTCGGTGTTTTTTTTTTTTTTCATACGTGTTCGCTGTCTGCCATCACGTGCGGTCAGTGTTTTTCATGTGTTTTTTTTTTTATTTCTGCTCGCTGATAGGAACTTCCATTTGTGTCTGCAATTGTTAACCATTTCTATCCTAGTGTTTAGGGTTGCTAATTTTGGTTTGCATAGGATCATATATTTTTCTGTTAGGCATAAATTACATCTTTTTGAAATTTTATTATATATATGCAGCTCTTTTTAAGATTTTCCAGGATATGTTGTAGTCTATTTTTTTATCTTTGAGTTTCCAAATGTATTTACTCAATTCTGTTTGATTTTTGTATCTTTCTTTGTTAAATGACTGTTTATGATTTGCATATCTAGTTTTGAATTGGTTTTCAGTGATACCTATATATGTTTCTTCAGCGTTCTCTGATTTTACAGTGGCTTGATATACAATATTGCTGTGGAGGCATTTATTGTTTAGAGGGCACTGTTGTTTCTTGGTACAGTTGCAAGATTTCCTTTCTTCCCCTCGTTTGTCTCTGTACTGCTTTTCGTTTTGTTGGTTGAATCAATGATGTTTTTGAGATTCGGCATACATGAGTATGATAATTTGATGTTGTGCCTGTTAAATATCTTGAACAGCTTGTGCTCTTTTGGGAAAAGAAGATGTCAGAATTTTAAAGAATTCTTTCCCAACGTTTGTTTTAACTCTTCCATCGTATGGGGGGTTGTACCATATGATTTTCCTTTTCCTGTTCTTCTTGTGTCTGCTCATATCATTTCCTGGGTCATAGTGTAATTTGTAGTTGTAGCCACTTTGGTGTAACGCTTCTTGGTACTCAGCTGCAGTGTTATTAAATACTGTTTCATTACATGACAGATTAGATAATCTCTTGTTTATATGCCTCTAGGTATCGTTTTGAGTATGGAAGGTGGGTGATTACTTTTGATATTTACATAAACAGGTGTGTCATTTGGTTTTTTTGTATGGTTTAAATGTATGTTGGTTGAGGTCTAATGTGATGTCTAAATAATCACTACGGCACCATCATACGACCATATATATACGGCACCACCATATATATATATATATATATATATATATATATATATATATATATATATATAATGTTAATCGTAACAATCATGATTGTTTATGGTGCTTTAATCTTACGTCATAAGCCCCAAAACGCTTACAAATACAGACAAGGTTAAGGAAAAAAAAATAAATTAAATCAATAAGAAGTTGAATTTTGTAATAAGTATCATGCATCTATAAACAAGGTTGAATATTGACACACACCCACACCCACCCACCCACCCACACACCCACACACACACACACACACACACACACACACACACACACACATGATCCCACTCACACAAACTTTCGCACAACAAACGGACACAACAGCATACTCGTACACCCAATCTCTCTCTCTCTCTCTCTCTCTCTCTCTCTCTCTCCTCTCTCTCTCTCTCTATATATATATATATATATATATATATATATATATATATATATATATATATATATATATATATATATATATATATATATTATATCTGGTTTGTGCTATGAACCCGTTTCAAATTCTCCTTTGGAAAAAAAAAACAAACAAACAGTGAAAAGTGTGTTGACCCAGGTCTTCGCTGTTCCCTCCCTCCCCCCCTTTCCAATATATGCACACCATTTTCCTTGAATTCCAAGCGTATATGGGAAAGCCATAGTTATCAGAAAGGTTCTGAGAAGAATAACTATTTGCGTGTTTTTGAACTATCTTTGGGTAGCTTACATCAGAGAGAGAGAGAGAGAGAGAGGAGAGAGAGAGAGAGAGGGAGAGAGAGAGAGAGAGAGAGAGAGAGAGAGAGAGGAGAGAGAGAGAGAGAGAGAGCGAGAGAGAGAGAGGAGACAGAGAGAGAGAGAGAGAGAGAGCAGTGGTAATTATGTTGTCATTTACGTAAGAAAACTATTTATCTGTAGGTTTTCTCAATTTCCAGAATTTTTTTTCACAACCTGTAAAACTGTTAATAATAGACATGTCAGATTTGATTGTTTATTCAGCAACATTGCCACAAGAAAAAAAAATGCAGGTGACATTGAACGTTTCAGAAAACCTTTTTTTTTTTTTTTTTTTCGACGTTGTTTTGGTAAAAAGATTCTTACTGTTTACCTAACTGATGACAGTCCACAATGGCTTACTATCTGCATGAGACTGGACCACTGCCTGGAAAATAAACTGAGAGAGACAAAGACAAAGACACATTCTTTATCATC
>JADBJO010001988.1:192500-217500 GCA_016801955.1 Conus betulinus | reverse complement strand
TCCAAGTACTTTCTGAGATATTCCATAAAGAAGGAAAACCATTACAGGCCATTACAGCCGTTAGTAACGGATATAACGGTAACTAAAACATCGGGCATTATTCCTGACCCATATGAACATATCTACAAATTTTCAGAAAGATCAACTGAGGACTTTCTGAGATATTCCATAAAGTAGGAAAACTATTACAGGCCATTACAGCCGTTAGTGACAGCTATAACGGGGTAACCTGAAACATTGGACATCATGCGTGACCTGTAATGAACATACCTGCTAATTTTCACAAAGATCAGCCGTTGGTAACGGCTATAACGGTAAACTAAAACATTGGACATCACCCGTGACCCATAATGAACGTACATGCTAATTTTCACAAAGATCGGCCAAGTACTTTTGGAGATATTCCATAAAGAAGAAAAACCGTTACAGGCCGTTACAGCCGTTACTAACGGCTATAACGTAAACTAAACATCGGGCTTTATTCGAGACCCATAATGAACATACCTACAAATTTTCAGAAATATCGGCCAAGTAGCTTTTCAGATATTCCATAAAGAAGAAAAATCGTTACAGGCCGTTACAGCCGTTAGTAACGGCTATAACGGTAAACTAAAATATCAGGCATTATTCCTGACCCATAATGAACATACCCGCTAATTTTCAGAAAGATCAGCCAAGTACTTCCAGAGATATTCCATGAAGAAGAAAAACTGTTACACAGGCCGTTAGTAACGGCTATAACGGTAAACAGTATAATGGTTGGAGATTAGGGTTGAAGGCTGGGTCTGGAGGTTGGGAGTTGGAGATATTGGGGTTGGAGGCTGGGAGTTGGAGATGTTGGGGTTGGAGGGGGTTGGAGGTAGGGGACTGAGGGAATTTGGAGACTAAAGGTTGGGGGGGTGAGGTTGGAGGTTTGGTGGGGTTTGGGGGGGGGTTGGGTTGGAGTTTGGGGGTCGGATGGGGCTGGGGGTTGAATGGGATTTGTGTTTGGGCTTGGGGTTGGATTGGGTTTGGCGGTTGGGTGGGGTTGGAGTTTCAGGTTCGGGTGGAGTTTATTTGTTGGGGTTTTGAGGGTTGTGTGGAGTTTATGGGTTGGGTTTTGGGGGTTGTGTGGAGTATGGAATCGGGCGTTGGTGGCTTTCAGAGCATGGGTTTTGGAGGTTGGGTGGGGGTTGGGGGTCAGAGGTTGTTTGGGGTTCAAGGGTTTGGGGAGTTGGGGGAGTTTGAAGGTGGTTTGGGGTTCGGGTGGATTCAGGGTTAGTTGGTGTTTGGGCGTTTAAGGCTTTGGGGTTGGGATTTGGGTGGGTTTGGAGTTTGGGAGGTGGGGGTTAGGTGGATCTTGGTGGTTGAGAGCTGAGTGGGGTTTAAATAGATGGAGGTTGGGTGCTAAGGTTTGGGTGCAGTTGGAAGATTGGGTTTCAGGGTTGAGTGGGGTTTGGAGTCTGGGGGTTGGTTTAGGGTTTGGAAGTTGGAGGTTGGTTGGGGGTTGGTTGGGGGTTGGAGGTTGCAGTTTGGGTGTTGGAGGTTTGGGTTGGTTGGGTGGGATACAGATTTTGAGGGTTTGTCCGGGCTTTGTGGTTTGTGGGTTGGGTGGGGTTTGGGTGAGAATTGGATGCTATGTGGGGTTTGGTGGATGGAGGTTGGGGTTTAAAAGTTGGAGGTTGGAGGCTTGAGGTTGGGTTTGGAGGTCTGAGATTGGGTGTCGGGGCCTGGAGGTTGAGGGTTGGGGATTGGAGGTTGCGGGTTGATGGCTTGGGGTTGGAGGTTGGGGATAGAAGTTGAGGTTGGGAGTTGGGGTTTTGGGTTTGGGGGTTGGGGATTGAGTTGGGTTTGAAGACTGGAGGTTGAGTTTGGGGGTTGAGTGGGGATATGGGTTTGTGTGTAGGGATAAGGTTGGTGGCTGGGTGGGGATTGGGGACTGGGGATTGTGTGGGGCTGGAGGTTGGATGTTTTTCGGGATTGGAGGTTGACTGCGGTTTCAGGGGTTGGAGGTTGGGTGGGGTTGGAGGTTGGGGGTTGGGTGAGGTTTGGAGGTTGGATATTGGGGTTGCTGGTTTAGTGGGTTTAAAGGTTGGGAAATGGGAGTCGAGTGGGATTGGGAGGTTGGGTGTTGTGTGGCGTTTGGAGGTTAAGGGTTTAGGGATTTGGGTGAGGTTTGAAGGCTGAAAGTTGGGGCTGGGTCAGGATTCAAGCATGGGGGTATTGGGGTCTCTGGTTTGGGTTGGGATTGGGAATAAGGGTTGGGTGTTGTTTTGTGGGTGTTTGGGTTGATGGGGTTTTCATAGTTGGTGGTCAGGTTTATGGTTTGGAGATTGGATGCGGTTTGGGGTTGAGGGGTTGTGTGGTGTTTGATGGTTGGGGTTTGGATGTTGGGTGGGGTTTTCGGGTTTGGGGGTTGGGTTGGGGTTTGGAGTTTGGGAGTAGGGTGGGGTTTTAACGTTTGGGGTAGGGTGGGGTTTGGGGTAGGTGGTGGGTTGGGGTTCGGGGGATTTGAGGGTTGGATGGGGTTTGGTGTTTCTGGTTTTGGGGGCTGGGTGAGATTTGGAGGTTGGTTGGAGTCATAGTTTGGGGTTTGAGGCTTGGATGGACTTTGGGAGGTGGGATTTCAGGTTTGTGTGGAGTTTGGGGTTGGATGGAGTTAGGGGATGTGGGGTGAGGTTTGGAAATTGAGGTTTGGAGATTTGGGGGTTGGGTGGATTGGAGAATGGGGTTCGGGTATTGGTTGGAGCATGGGGATTTGGGGATTGGTTGGGGATTGGTTGGGTGTTTTGGAGTTAAGGGGTTGTTGGTGTGAGTAATGGCTTTTTTGGGTTTGGGTGTTGGTTGGCGTTTGGGTGTTGGTTGGGGTTTGAGGTTGGATGGGGTTTGGATGGTGTTTGGATGTTTGGTGTACGGTGGGGTTTTGTGGGTTTGTGTTGGTGGATAAGTGCGATTTCCAGGTTGGGTGTGGTTTGGGGTTGGTGGGGGGGGGGGGGGGGGGGGATGCGTTGGGTGGGGGTTTGTGGGATCATGGTTGGATGGGGTTTTGGGGGTTGGAGATTGGGTGAGGCTTAGGGTTTGGGGGGTTAGGTGTGGTTTGGGCTGTTGGATGGGGCTTGGGGTCAGGTGTGGTTTGGGAGCTGGGGTTTGGGGATGTGGTGGTATTTTAGGAGTTATGGGTTTTGAAATTGGGTTTGGGTTTGGGAATTTGTTGGGGTTCAGGGCTGGATTAGGTTTGGGGGTTGGATGGGATTTGAGGTTTGGGGGTTGGGGATTGGGTGGGGTATGGTTTTGGGGTATGCAGGTTGGGTGGGGTTTTTGGTTTGGGTGGCATCTTCTGGTTGGGGTTCGGGTGTTGTGCAGGATTTCAGGGTTGGGATTTGGGGATGGGGTGAGGTTTGGGGGTTACATGATTTGTGGTTTGGTTTAGGTTTGGGGTTTGGTTGGGGTTTGTGGGTTGGATGGGGTTTGAGGGTTGGAAGTGGGTTGGGGGTTTTGGTGTTGGGTTGGGTTTGGGGGTTTGGTGAGTTTTAGAGGCTGGGGTGGGGGTTAGTGGTGGTGGGGGTTTGTGGGTTCGTGGTTGGATGGGATTTTTGTGGTTGGAATTCAGGTGGGGTTAGGGGGCTGGGTGTGATTTTGGGTGGGGGTAAGGTTTGGGTTTTCAGTATTAGGGTTTGGTGTCTGTGGTTTGGGGTTGGATGGAGTTTGAGGTTTTGGAATTGGGTGGGGTATAAGTTTTGGGGCTGGATGGAATTGGATTTTGGGATTGGGCGTGGGGTTTACTGGTTGGGGTTTGTGGGTTGTGTGGAGGGGCTGGGGAATTGGGGTTTGGGGGAGCTGAGTGTTGGGGGGAGGGTAGGTGAAGTTTAGAGGGTGGGGGATCAGTTGGAGGTTTTGCTGGCTGGGTGCAGTTCAGGAGTTCGGGTAGGGTTTGGAGTTTGGGAATTTAGATTTGGGGGAGTTGGGGGTTCACGGTTTGAATAGGGTCTGGGGGGGTTGGGGATTGGTTGAGGTTAGGTGGTTTCAAGGTTGGGTTGGTGCTTGTGGGTTTAGGGCTTTGGGGGTTTGTGGTTTTGATGATGGGTAGGGTTTGGGGTTAGGGGTTGGGTGGGGTTTGGAGGCTGGGACTTGGGGATTTGGGTGTGGTTTAGACCCTGGAGGTTGTGGGCTGGAGGTTGGAGTTTGGTTGCTGGGTGGGGTTTGGAAAACCGGAGGTTGGTTGTTGAGGGTGTGGGGATGGAGGTTTGAGGTTGTGGGGGATTGGAATTTGGAGATTGGGGATTTGGTGGGGCTTGGAAGGTAGAGACTGGGATTAGGATTGGGTGGGGTTTGGAGCTTGGACGGGTTTTAGAGGTTGGTGGTTGGGTGGAGTTTGGAGGTTGGGATTTGGGGATTGAGTGGGGTTTGGAGGTTGCAGGTTGACACTGAGGGTTGGGGTTTGTTTGTTTGGATAGGGATATGGGTTTGGGGGCTGAGGGTTGATGGGTGGGTGGGTATTGGGGACTGGGGGTTGGGTGAGAATTGGGGGGTTAGGTGTTTGGTGGATGGAGGTTGGGGCTGGAGGTTGAAGGGTTGGGGGTTGGAGGTTAGATGTTGGAAGTTGGGTTGGGGGTTGGGTCTGGGGGTTGAAGTTTGGGGGTTGGAGGTTGGGGTCAAGGGTTTTCGGGTTCAAGGTTGGAGGATAGAGGTTAGGGGTTTGAGGTGGGTGTTGGAGGGTTGGGGGTGAAGGTTTTGAGGTTTTGGGGAATTGGATGTTGGGATGCTGGGGATTAGGTTGAGTTTGGAGATTAGAGATTGGTGGGGGATTTGGCGGGGTTTGGAGTTTGGAGTTTGGACAGGGTTTGAAGGTTGGGTGTTGGGAAGGGGTTTGGAGGTTAGGTGTTGGGTGTTGGGAGGGGTGTTTGGGTTTGGGAAGGGGTTTGGAGATTGAGGGATGGGGATTGAGGTTTGGAGGTTGTGGATTGAGATTGGGGTTGGGGTTTGGGAGATCTTGTGGGGATATGGGTTTTGGAGTGGGGGTGGGTGAGGGTTATTGTTTGAGTAGGGATTGGGGACTGGGGTTTGGGTGATATTTGGGAGTTGGAGGTTGGATGGGGTTTAGATGTTGAAGATTGGGGTTGCTGGCTGGCTGGGGTTTTAAGTTGGGAAATGGGGGTTGAGGGATGTTTGGAGGTTAGGGGTTGGGTGGGGCATGGACGTTGGAGATGGGGTTCTGTGGAACTTGGAGGTTGGAGATTGGGGATTGTTGGTTAGAGGTTTGGGATTGGGTAGGGGGTTGGATGTTGGGGTTTGGAGGTTGGAGGCCGGGGGATTTTGATGTTGGAAGTTGGGGGCTGGGATAGGGTTTGGGGTGTGGTTTTGGGGTTTCAGGGTTTGGGGGGGGGGGGTGGGTGGGGTTTGGGGTGTGGGTGAGATCTGGGGTTTTGTTGGGGTGGGGTGGGGTTTTGGTTGGGTTTTAGGTTTTGCTGGCTGGGTGCAGTTCAGGAGTTCGGGTAGGGTTTGGAGTTTGGTGGTGGGGTGGGGTTCCAGGTATTGGTGGTTGGATGGGGTATGGTGTGATTGAAGTTTTGGGGGTTGGGAGTCAAGGGTTGGGTCGGATTTGTGGCTGGGTGTTGGATGGGTTTGGAGTTTAGGTGGGGTGGGTTTTGGGGAGTTGAGCGAGGCTTGGGGGTTGGAAGGGTTTAGGGTTTGAGGGTTGGGGACTAGGTAGTTTTTTGGGGTTGAGGGTTGGGGGGTTGGTGGGGTTTGGGGGTTGTGGGTTTGGTGGGGATTGAGGGTTAGTAGTTTGAGGCTGGAGGGGAGGGAGACTGGGGGTTGGGTGGGGCTTGGGGTTTGGAGGTTGGGTGGGGCTTGGACTTGGGTAGGAGATGGGGATTTGGTGGGTGTTGGGGGTTGAGTGGGGTTTGGGGGTTGGAAGTTGTATTGGGAATGGGGTTAGGAGGTTGGGGGGTGCAGGTTTGGGATCTGAAGTTGGGGGTTGGAGGTTGGTTGGGTGGTGGTTGGGGGTTGGAGGTTGAAGGTGAGTGGGGTTTGGAGTTGGAATTTAGGTGGAGGATGGGGTTGGAGGTTTTGTGAGAGTTGGGGGTTGGGGGGAGGGAGGCTGGAAGTTGGGTGGGGATTGAAGGTTGGGTGAAGGTTGGGGGTTTGGGGTTGGAGGTATGGTGGGGGTTGGGGATTGGGTGTTAAAGGCTGGGTGGGGGATTAGGGGTTGGTGGTGTTCAGTTGGATGGGGGTCTCTGGTGTGGTTTAAGGGTTGCACTTTGGGGGTTGTGTGGGATTTGGTGCTGAGGGTTGGGGATTGGTGGCTGGGTGGGTTGGGGCTTTGTGGGTTGGTGAGGTTTGGGTGTTGGGACTTTTGAGAGGGGTTACGGGGGTTACAGACTTGGTGAGGTTCGAGGTTTATGGGTTGAGGGCTGGGTGGGGGTTGGGGAATGGGGTTTGTGGGGGTTGGATGTTGGGTGAAGCTTGGGACCTGAGTAGGAGTTGGGGGCTGGGTGGCGTTTGGGGGTTGGGTTGGGGATGAGGTAAGGAGGTTCGTGGGGGGTACTGGTTTATGTAGGAGGTTGATTGGGGGTTGGAGGTTGGGTGGGGTGGGGGGGGTTGGGGTGGGGGAGGGAGTTTGGGTGGAGGTTGGGGTTTGGAGGTCGAAGTTTGGGTGGGTGTTGGAAGTTGGAGGTTGGGTGGGTTTGGGGTTGGGTGGGGGTTGGGTGGGGGCTAGGGGGTTGGTTAAGGGTTCAGGATTGGATATTAGTGGGGATTGAGAGTTGGACTTTGTTTGAGGTTGGGTGGCTGGGGGTTAGGTGGGGGTTGGGTTTGGATGGGAGTTGGGTAAGGTTGTGAATTGGATGGGGTTTGGGGGGTTGGAGTTTGGAGATTGGATGGGGCTTGGTGGTTGGAGGTTTGGTGGGGGTTCAGGGTTGGAGGTTGGACGAGTGTTCAGGGTTGGAGGTCGGGTTGGAGATCAGGGTTGGAGGTTGGGTGGGGTTTGTAAGCTCAAGATGGAAGGTGGGGTGGTGGTTGAGGGGCTCAGTGTTGGAGATTGGGTGGAGTTTAGGGTTGGGGGGTGGGGGGGTGGAGGGGAATTGGTAGTTGGGGGTTGGATGTTTTTGGGGGTTGGAGACTGGAGGTTGGATGGGGGCTTGGGTTTGGGGTTGGAGATATGATGGGGGATTGGAATGTGGGGGTGGGGTTGGCTGGGGGCTGGGTATTGAGGGTTAGAGATCAGATGGAGGCTGGGAGTTGGGCGATGAGGGTTGGAGGTTTGTGTAGGTGTTGGGGGGTGGCAGGTTAAGGGGTGTGTGGGTTGGGGAATTGTAGAGTTGGGTGAGGAACTGGAGGTTGGAGTGGGGCCTGGGTGGGATTTTTGGTGGGGGAGGCTGGGGGTTTGGGGGTGAAAATTGGAGGGGTTGGGGGGTTAGGGTTTGGATGGTTCAGGGGTTGGAGGGTTTGGGGGATTGGGGGCTGGAGGGTTGGAGGGGTTGGGAGTTGGAAGGTTTGAGGGTTTGGGGAATAGGGGGTTAGACGTTCGAGGGTTTGAGGGTTGGTGGCTTGGGGAGTTTGAGGGGTTGGAGAGTTTGGGAGCTTTCATGTTAGAGAGGGTTGGTTTGAGTTAGAGGGTTGCAGGGTTTGGGGTTGGGTTGGAGGGTTGCAGGGTTTAGGTTTGTTTGGTTGGTTGGGGGGTTTTAGGGTTGGGTTGGAAATTTGGGGAAGTTGGGGTTGTGTTGGATTGGAAGGTTAGGGGGGTTGGGTTGGTAGAAGGGTTTGAGGGTTGGGTTTAGTTGGAGGGTTTGGGCTTGGGCTAGGTTGGGAGGTTTGCGACTTGGGTTGGATAGGGTTGGCCAAGGTGGGGTTCAGTAGGGTAGGGTGTGTTAGGTGGGGTGGGGTGGGGTCAGGGTGGGTCTAGGTTGGTCCGTGTTCATGTCTGGTTCGGGTAAGGTTGGGTCGAGTTGTTTGTGTTAGTCAAGTTGTTTGGGTCAGGTCAGGTCGAGTTGTTTGGCTTAGTCGGGTTGTTCTGATCGGGTAGGGTTGTTTGGGTTGGGCGAGTTGTTTGGGTCGGGTTGTTTGGGTTGGGCTGTTTTGGACTGGGCTGCTGGGCTGGGCTGGGTGTGGTTGGGTTGGATTGGGTTTTTTTTTTTTTTTTAAACATTTTGTCTTAGATTCATAAGGGTTCTCGTAACAGTTAAATGGTGAATACTCTCATAAAGACACGCACGTGCAAGCACCTGCACGCATGCATGCACATGCACATGTATATGCATGCATAAACACACACACACACACACACACACACACACACACATGCACGCATGCATGCAAACATGCGCACACACAGCCGCACATGCACACACACTACACACACACACACACACACACACACACACACACACACACACACACACACACATGAACATACATCATTGTTCTACTTGCAACGAACATGCCATCCCCGATTGGAGACAAAATACTTGTATTGTCCGCATGTGCACTGCATCTGAGGGGGAAAAAATGAGAAAAGCATTCAGGATACTTGCAGTCCTCACAGGGACATAAAAGAACAGATCCAGATTAACTACTCCACTTAGTATAGATTTGTCCTGCTAGAAGAAACTTTTCTCAGCTCACAGTTTTCAAAAAAATATGATAACAAGAAGATGATCAACAACAATAATAATAATAAGTACGATAACATCAACATGAGACTTCATTTGGCGATTTCACTCTCGCATCATCTATGTCAAAGTCTTATCAGAACATTCAATTCTGCACTGGGTGAGGGTGTCAAACAGCAACAATGATAACAACAATTATGATAACATCAATATCAGAGTTAATTTGATTCTCGCGTTATCAGATTCATAGTCTTATCCGAACAGTCAATAGTCCTACACAGGGTGAGGATGCCTTGAACCTTAGACCAGCATTGTGCTATATTTAGATCAATGATGAAGCTTACTCTATGTCCGATTAAAAGGTGTTCTTTGTATTTTGGAAATGGGCATTATATAGACATAACTCACGTGCAATGACAGCGGAAGTAGAAAGGAAGGGATGAAGGGGTGCAGGTGGAAGGGAGGTAAGGCGGAGGGAAAGGTGTTTACAGCACATTATCACCTTCACTCAAGACATCTTTAAAAAAAAAAAAAAATTTAAAAAGGGGCGTGCAAAAGCGGGCAAGGTTTCATTCCAAACACGTGACGACCTCATGTCGGACGCATGTTCATGCGACACGAGACATGCATATTCACTGACAGCAAAGCAAACGGAAGAGAGTTCCCCACTCCCCTCTCCCACTTATATCTACTGGAACTTAACACTAGTTTTGCAAACATCTTATTGTTTCATATGATTATCATTAATAATACACAACTGAGTTTAAAGAAGCAAAACAAATCAAAACAGATCAAACAGGTCCTCAAGGATTGACAAGAAGATTAATTTGTTACATGCAAGCCAGCCTCAAAACAACGTCATAGCCAAGAGCTGCCCGAGTCTTCTCACATCCTCTGACAATATCTCACTGTGCCCATGCCGCTCGCAAAGCTGAATTATTTTTGTATCCTATTTTTTAATCCTGGAAATTCATTATCAGAAAAGTTCCAGAGGACCTGGCAAACAGCCCGTGGCCTGTCCTTAACCTTTAACCCGACACCTTGCGTGTCATCACAAAAAACCTGCTGACATAGGCGCCCTCATAACGTCTCTCTCTCGATGCAGCTGACTATATTTTCCTCCAACTGAACTTACCATCTTCCTGTTGATAAACTACTCATGTTTCTGTTATTTTCTCATTTCACTCTATGAAGTTCTCTACACAAAAGCAGCATGCTTTTCATGATTTGGTGGGCCAAAGTATGCGATTCATTTGTAGGAAACTTGAAAGTCCGTGACTTTTCAAGAACTTTTTTAAGTGGTTTATATTTTTTGTCGACATATTCTGTTATACATAAACTCACTTCAAACGACCAGGAACCTAGGCACAACAGACGATGGGCGAAAATCTGCAAGGGAGGTAATCCGTGTCAGAGATCGCGTTCGTGGGATAGATGCCGCTAAAGGGTACGCCCAAAGCAATTTTGCCCGATCAGACAGTTTAACGGTTGATTCAGAGAGAAGAAATGCCCAAACATGGCCGCGAAACGAAGCGCGCCTTAAAAGCAGTCAATCAGTATCCTATCCTGAGACAAGCGCGTGACAGAGAAATCAAGGGGGAAGGGGTGTGTATGTACGTGAGCGAGAAGTGGTGTAACAGTGAGAACGTTTAAGTGCGTCGTCAAGTGTGTACGCGTGACGTTGAACTTTTAGCAATGTCACTGCGACCGAAATACCTGCCACGTGAGTTCGGACAGCTCTTCATGACTGTTGTTTACGTGCCACCATCCGCAAATACTGTACGTGCAGCTGCAGAAATCACGGACTCTGTTCACGCTCTGCAGGCCATGTCACCCGACGCAACGTGCTTTATCCTCGGAGATTTTAATGACTGTGACCTCAATTCAAGCCTGCCTTCTTTTAAAACAGTATGTGTCATGTTTTACAAGAAGGATAAAATACTTGATTTATGCTACTGTAATATACCATCTGCATACAAGTGTCTTCAGCTCCCCCCCCCCCCCCCCCCCCCCCCCCCCCTGTTGGTCATTCTGATCACAATGCCATTCATCTCTTGCCAGCTTACAGACCAAAAGTCACTAAAAAGCAAGTGCAGTGTTGGACACAAGAAAGTGTTGATGAATTACAGGCTTGTTTTTGAATGTACAGATTGGAATTTGTTTTTGAATTCTAGTTTTGACATTAACGAAGCCACCGATGTTATTTCCAGCTACATTTCTTTTCTGTGAACACATGATTGTACCTGCTAAAACTATCAAAATATTTTCCAACAACAAACCTTGGGTTACAAAATCTCTGAAAATAACTCTAAATGAGAAAAAAAGAGCTTTTCAATCAGGCAATAAAAGCGATCGTAAGGTTGTACAAAAGAAACTGCAAACGGAGATTGAAGAATCAAAGAGAGCTTACAAGAGAAAAGTTGAAAACATGTTCCAGAATGGAAATATGCGAGATGCATGGAAAGGAATAAAGGTTTTATCAGGTTCAGGAAAATGTTCAAACCAAAATATTAGTACAAAAAAACAGCAAAAGAACAGAAGCAATTTGCAGAAAAGCTGAACGATTTTTACTGTAGATTTGATGATAAAGATTTTAGTAAAGAATTAAAGGAGTGAAGGAAGAACTCCAAAGCAATGTTAAAAACGATGTTGATGGAAATAATTCTGTTGTGATTGAGGAAAATGATGTTCAGTTTTTTTTTTCAAACGTTTAAAATATGAGAAAGGCAATGGGCCCTGATAATATCTGTGAAAAATTGTTGAAGGTGTGTGCTTCTCAGCTCTCCTATGTTTTACAGTCGTTTGTTTACCTGGTCACTTAGAGAATGTATAATTCCTGTTTTATGGAAAAATGCCACTGTATGTCCTGTTCCCAAAAAACGCAACCCAAGCTGTTTAAATGATTACCGACCAGTTGCCCTCACATCTGTTGCAAATGAAATGTCTTGAAAGAATTGTCCTCGGTTATGTTTTAAAAGATACTACACAGTACCAAGACCCGTTTCAGTTCGCATACCAACAGAACAGATCAACAGATGATGCCCACACTCACACTTCTCCATCATGCTTTTTCACACCTCGAAAAACCTGCCTCCTTTGTACGCATTCTCTTTATTGATTTCTCATCAGCATTCAACACCATACAACCACATCTGATGGCAAAGAAACTCATTAACATAAATGTGGGTAACAAGCTCATTCTTTGGATAATTGATTTTCTTACACAGAGGACACAGTCTGTTCGATATCAAAGTGTTGTTTCGTCTTCCAGAGTCATTTCAACTGGCGCACCCCAGGGTACTGTTTTTTATCACCAGTGCTTTTTACTCTGTACACAAATGATTGTTCAGGCAGTGATTCAACTTTGTACATTAAAATATTCAGATGACTCAGCACTTGTGGATCTTTCCAACTCTGATTCTGTTTACTTCAAGGAGGTTCAAAGATTTGTTGACTGTGTGATCATAACTATCTTGATCTGAATGTAACAAAAACGAAAGAAATGTTGATTGATTTTAGAAAGAATCCAAAAGCTGTACCACCACTTTTTATCAAAGGTGCTGAAGTAGAACGTGTTGAATCATACAAATATTTAGGAACTTTTATAGATAATAAGCTGAATTTTAAATCCCATGTTGAGTATGTCCACAAAAAATGTCAAACCAGATTATATTGTCTTCGCAAGCTGCGATCATTTCATGTGAATACTGACATTCTTCGGACATTTTATTCATGCTTCTTGGAATCTGTTTCTAACTTTCTCATTTATGTGTTGGTATAGTGGGTTGACTGTGAAGAGCAGAAATGTGCTTGAGAAAGTGGTGAACGTGGGAGAAAAATCGTTGGTGAGAGACAAAAAAGTCTGAGTGAGCTATACAGGTGCCGTGTTGTTTGTAAAGCGAAGAAGATTACGTGTGACCAGACCCACGTTTCTTGCAAATCAGTATGACCTTCTTCAGTCAGGACGAAGATATCGATCGGTTAAATGCAGAAGTGTCCGATTTAAACAAAGTTTTATTCCCCTGTCCATTGATTTCATGAACCGAGAAGATGTTTAATTGAAATCCAAATTCCTCTATATGAATGTATGTCATATGTGAGAAAATGGGTAATGTGGCTAAATTATTGTTTATTTGCTGTGAATGTGTGTGACCACAAATTAATTTCTCATGTACGCTTTTCTCTACAGATTTATTTGCGTAACCAATTGACTAAGGTAAGGTAACTCTATCTGCAATGGTAAGACAGGCGTATTTTCTTTTTTTTTTTTCCCCCCCTGGAACGGGTCTATTTCTGTCACCCCCCCCCCACCCCTTGGCTCGCTCCACAGATGTTAAGGTTTTCAAAATTGCACCATCCCTACCTATGCGAGTTGTAACGTTGGAAATAATGCCGCTGCCGGTAATAATCTAGCAGTCTACGGATAAACAGGCTGGTAAAACGGAAGTCCACGGCCGCATTGAGAAAACAATGAACACAAACCTGACCCAGGCAAACTGTTCTCAGATTTTTGTTCTTTTCCAACATGGTTGTTGATGTCCACTTTACAGTGATGGTGTACCATTGTCTGTTTCCCACAGTTTTGTGTTTGTTATGGCTCAGACATTCTTTTAATATCTTGTCGTGAGGAGAATAATGGTCACGATTTCCAGGTGGGAAAATGAAATAAACACCGTGATGAACTGGTCTTTAGGCCGTCTGGTTCAATACTAGTCAGATGTTTGTCTACGGACAATTAGGATAGCATTCAATGTTTATAAACACGAAGTGCTGTTCAAGTGTAGATGGTGTCTCACGACCCTTTTCTTCACAAATTTCAGCGCAGATTTCTGGTCAGCTGCATACAGAGATTTCTAAGGATCAGTGTAGAACGGAAACGCTTTAAGGTTTCCCCTCAATGAATTACTGGTCCGTACGTGTATCACTGGCGTAAATAAGCTCATCTCTGACACACACCTTCATCTCTTCAAGCCATGATCTGCGTTTATCATTTGGTTAATTTGACTTAACAGTGCTGCTTTGGCTCCAGCTGCATTATGCGCCCCCTCCCCCTTCTCCAGCCTCACCCTCCTCCCTTTTTGTGGTCAGTATGTAGTAATAACACGATAGGTAGCCATGTTTAAGTCTCTCTCCCCCCTCCCTCCCTCTCTCTCTCTCTCTCTCACACACACACACACACGCGCGCGCGCGCGCGCGCGCGCACGCACGCACACGCACACGCATGTACACCACCACGAGCGCGCGCGCGCGCGCACACATATACACAAACACTCACGCGCGCGCGTGCACACACGCACGCACAACTACTAAAGAAACGAAGGAGCAGCAGAAAAGAAGGAAGCCCAAGTGAATAGCCCCTCCAAAACTAGAGAATAGCATGCAACACACACATACACCTAAACCGACACCGACCCGACCGCCCCCCCCCCCCCCCCCCCCCCCCCCCCCCCCCCCCCCCCCCCCACCCACACACACACGCGCGTTACAAAGAAAACAAAAGAGTAAAAAAAAAAAAATCAATGTTTGAAAAGAGAGGGCACGGAGGCTAGGGCAATATAAAAAAGAAGAAAGCATCAACTTCTGAATCATAGCCTGGCTTTCAACTTTGCTCGAATCGCCCCTGCAGAAAATCTGGCATACACAAGTTGTCCCCACCTCCATCAGCTACGGCAGACAAATAACAAGGAGAGTGGTTGTCCGCCCTTGTGAGGAACACACACACACACACACACACGCACACACACACACACACACACACACACACACACACACACGCACGCACGCACGCACGCACGCACACGCACGCACGCACGCGCAGACACAGACACACAAGGCCGTGTATAGCAGTGTTCTAACTCCAAGAAAGCAATCATCCTAGCAGACCAATGTCTCACCACAGCGTCAGGCATGGAGAAATCGCGGCCGAGAGGCGGGGTGAAAAGCAAAGCCACAGCCCAACCAACCCGACACCGCGGAATGAGCAACGACAACAACACGAAACGGAGATCAAAAGTGGACAGGTTCTACCGCGTCAATGTGCTGGGTTCCCGCCACCCCCCACCCCATGCCAGTGCAAACTTACGACTGAAATACCCTTCCTATTGCCCTCTCCTCTTCTATCTTCGCCTCTACTACCCCCCCCCCCCCCCCCCCCCCCCCCCCCCCCCCCCCCCCCCCTCCCTTAGGGAAAAAAATGCAAGCTTCAAATAACAAAAAATAAATAAATAAATAAAGCGAAACGTTTCTTACCCTTCGTGGCTGTTAGCGATTTAAAAAAAAGAAAAAGAAAAAAAAAAAAAAGCGCAGAAAAGTGAAAAGAGGCTTTATAAAAAAAAAAGAAAAAAAAAAAAAAAGAAAAGGGGCTTTAACACATACGACTACTGAAATGTATGCTTCCTGCATGATAACATGCAATGTTTGCACATGGTTATGTACGTAGAAGTGTGTGTGTGTGTGTGTGTGTGTGTGTGTGTGTGTGTGTGTGTGTGTGTGTGTGTGTGTGTGCGCGTGCGCGTGTGTGTGTGTATGTGTGTGTGTGTCTGTGTGTGTGTGCATGCGTGCGTGCGCGCGCAACAAAAAATATGCTACAGACAGACAGACAGAGAGAATTTATTTTACACACACACACACACACACACACACACACACACACGTTAGAAGGTAGTTATATGTATGCTACTGGAGTTGAGACAACGAAAGCTGACCGACCCAAGTGTGTAAAAACATCACACTTAAAAAAGAGGAAGACATACACGTTGTACTGATATTTACGGGGAGCGAGTTCCACAGAAACGATAAAGGTTCTGTGGCGAAAAAAAAAAAAACAAAACAAACAAAAACAACCCTGTTGCAACTCATCGGTGACAATAACCGCCTGTTTGACCCAAAATTCTTCAGAACTGATTTTGTGACCGGTTAGAGACAAATATGTCGGGGCTTCCTTTTTCTATTTGTTTTTTTTGTTTGTTGTTCGACACGTACATTAATTATACATTATTATGCCTTTCATAACGCAGCGATGCTCAGACCGTGATAGGATTTGCAGTTATTTTATGTTCTGGTCTGTTATCAAGTGCGGATCTGGTAAAACGAGTTTGATCACCTCACCCACCCCTCGTCTCTCTCTCTCTCTCTCTCTCTCTCTCTCTCTCTCTCTCTCTCTCTCTCTCTCTCTCTCTCAAATTCCGCAAAGCACCTCCCTTCCCGCTTCAAGAAGATCAACACACACACACACACACACACACACACACACACACACACACACGCACGCACGCACAGAGAGAGAGAGAGAGAGAGAGAGAGAGAGAGAGAGAGAGAGAGAGAGAGAGAGAGAGAGAGAGGAGAGAGACGGAAACGGAAGTTTATTCAATAAAGGCCACAGAGAGAGAGAGAGAGAGAGAGAGAGAGAGAGAGAGGGAAGCGGAAACGGAAACGGAAGTTTATTCAATAAAGGCCACAGCCCATTTAAAAGTGAAGCAAGCAAAGTCAGAACAAATACCAAAATACCGACATGTTGATAATTTTTCCGTAGATCGGTTAAGTTGTCATACAGCTGAATAAGGTATTTCAGGTTCTGTTAACAAATTTGCGCGTCTTTGGAAAACTTTATACAGATACAAGCTCAGGTTCTTCATAATGTGTTCATTCTGATCAGGCATAAGCAGAGATACACGAAAGAGACATGGATGTGCATAAAACTTACGAGGGATATACTCTTTTTCTCTGGTCATCGAAAGCAGGACAGCAAAGTAATATAGGTAACTTATCTTCTTTTGCACTTTGACACATTGGACATGTCAAATCGTTTACTGTATGGTTTTCATATCGATTGCGATGTATGAGAGAGAGAGAGAGAGAGAGAGAGAGAGAGAGAGAGAGAGAGACAGACAGACAGACAAACAGACAGACAGACAGACAGAGACAGACAGACAGACAGACTGTTACCAATGAAAGGATATTTACTCACCCCATCATCATCCGCATCTGTCACTGGTAACGTTCCTCCCGTACATGAGTATGTTGGCGCACCGCACTCGTAGATTCTGCAAAACAAGACAATGGCGTTTATGAGTCCCCGGGGGGGGGGGGGGGGGGGGGGGGGGGGGGGGGGGGAGGAATCTGAGCGTGTGTGCGAGTGTCTGGGTGTGTGGGTGAGTGTGTGAGTGTGAGCGTGTGCGAGTTTATGTGCAATGTATTGTAAAAACCCAATCGAATCCAATGTTTTATACAGAGTGCTTAAACCACCACCGTGGGCACCGTGGAGATTCTCATCAACATGGTAAGAGTGGATAAACAAGGGACACTGACACCCCCCCCCCCCCCCCCCCCCGGCCGTCCTCCACTCCCCCTATACGATACGACTGTGTTAGAAAATAACCACAAAGATTCTTGACCCTCCATACGACAGGGCAGGGTAAGAAGGGACCTTTAAAGTTCTTCCATCTTCATATGGTTGAAGTGGATAAGAACAGGACTATGAAGATCCCCCATCCCCACCCTGGCCGCCGCCTTCGCACGGTAGGACTAGGTAAAAAGGGACCATTCGTACAGTAGCACTGGGACACAAAAAGGGCCATGAAGATTTTCCACGCTTTATACAGCAGGGACTGGGTAAGAAACGGACATCTAAGATTTTTCGTGAGACTGGGGAAGAAAGGGACGGTGAAGACTTTGCCATTACAAAGTAAAACTGGACATGAGAGGGACGATGAAGAATCTTAACGTCATGCATGTCAAGGCCAGCCGAGACGAGGACCTTTGAAAATTCCCCACCCTGCACATGGTAGGTCTCTGGTACGAAAGAGACAACTAAGATTTTTCACCATGATATGGTAAGACTAGGTTAGAAAAGGGACTATCAAAGTCCTTTGTCCCTTATATGGTAGAACTGGGCAAGAAAGGGACCATGAACATTCCTCACCCTTTATGTGGTACGACTTGGGCAAGAAAAGGACAAAGATTCTTCACCGTTTGTATGGTAAGACTGGGTAAGGAAAAAGAGACAATGAAGATTCTTTATCCGGTATATAGTAGGACTGGGTACTTAAAAACAAACAAACAAAAAAAACCGGACCATGAAGAGTCTTCAACCTTTAAACGGTAAAGTGGGTAGGGCAGAGACAACGAAGATTCTTTGCCCTTTAAATAATAATAAGACTAGATTAAACAAAACAAAAAACATTCTTGAAGCTTCTTCGCCCCTAACGGTACGATGGGGTAAGGCATGGACACGGGGCTCCCCCATAGGAAAACTAGAGCCACACAGTGAGTTTAATTCAGTTTATGGACCACTACATCTCCACCCCACCTCCCACCACCTTTGTGCTGAGATATTACCCAACATGGTGAGGGAAAATCGACACTCGAATACTAGGTATCTGGTTCACTAGCGATTCGAAATAAAATGTTGTGGATATGAAATTATGCAGAAAAGCTTGCTGACATCAAATACTTGTTTAAGATACGGGTAAAACGCCAGAGTACCCCCCTCAGCAGAATCGCTATACTGAAATCTGTAATCCTTTCAAAGCTAATCCTTTTGCAAAACCCTCCAATTCATTTTTTTTTCTAAATCATACCAACGCATTTGTTATACATTTGTGTGGAATAAGAAAGACAAATTCAGTCGAAAAAACTGCTCATAAAAGTGTAAAAAAAAAAAAAAGGCGGTATCGGTGTTCCAAAGTTAAAAACTTTTGTCACACCTCTGAAAGTGTCTTCGATCCGTAGAAGTGAAAGATCAAAGCATAAATGAAAAATGTTCAACTCAGTAACTTCCTTCAATAGACTTTGATCAGTTAACATGGTCCAGAGATCGTTTCGAAATTTACAATGTATAACCGATTCTGGACAGACGTTTTTGAAGCTTACAAACATTTCTATTACAAACGTATGCCCAAAAATTCTGCTGAACTTCGAGCTGAACCAATATGCCACAATAAACGTATTCAAGTTCGGAAATAATACATTATCTCCAAAAATATCAAAACAAATATGTTTACTATTTAACAATTTTTATGACTATGGGCAGTTTCTTTCAAGCAGAATTTTCAAAGAAAACTATGATGTCAATATTGATTTGCTCGCTTTCGCCGGGTATATAGTAGGCAGTACTCGATTATGTAAAGACATCCAGAATAAATATCGACAACAACAAATGCATCTGTTCTCCTCTCTGCTATAGGAAATTGTTTGCCACTTATAAGGGTTCGAAGATGTACTGTGATATATTGATTGATGATGATAACTTTTGAGCGCCATGCTGCGATGAATGGGAATTGCAACGGTCTCAAACCCCGTGACCGTGAGTCATGTTTCCTGCATGCTCATAGAATAATGAATAGGCCCTATAAAGCTCAAAGTGGCTTCCACTCAGAATATTATACAGATGTTTAGGAAAAAATATGATTTTAAAAGATTGACCATACGTTTCGGAGGTGTACCTGTGCTCAGCGTTTCTGGGACACTTTTACTGAGTTAATAACAGTGAAATGTACCAATGTCCAGAATGTACGTCTAACAGAATCACTTGTTCTTTTAGGGTTTGATGCAACAAATCGCCATTGATTTTATTTTCTACTTCATTAATCTTTTGGCAGAGCAATATATGTACACATGTAAACTGACGGGCAGCCTCCCACCACATAACAGCAGGTTTTCTGAAAATATCACAATTTCAATACAAGTATGAAAAATGTAAAGCATATATAAACATGAACTATGAAGACTTCCACACTAAAAGACTGACATATGAATCACTAGTCTCCTCTACTTAGTGTTTTAATCAATGTCCTTTTAACCAGGTTTTAACTGCAGGTTTTGTTGTTGTTGTTGTTGTTTGTTTGTTTGTTTTCCTTTTCATGACACATGATACTGTCTGTATGTTGCCGAGGCTTTTTTTTTAAAATCATGTAACCCATTACTAGAACTGTCAAGGCAACTCGTCACTATAAATGTTGGAAAACAATTCACAATGTCTGCATTCTCTCAGCGCTTTAACGTCCAACCCTTTCTGTCTGCCAGCATTTTTGTGTGCCCTGCCTTTCCCTTTTGTATATATGAGTATCTACCTGTGTCTGTCCTTCCCTTTTGTATATGTAAGTATCTATCTGTCTGTCTGCCTATGCTGCATACTACCCGCACTTGCAACATACTTTGATATGACTGTAAAATGCATGCTTTGTTGAAGGATCTTTCATTGTATATCACACTGTGCCCATGTCAACATTTTGCCAACAGCTTGATGGGGGGTGGGGGGGGGGGGGGGGGTGGGGGGGGGGGGGGGGGGGCGAGGAGAGAGACAGACATTGCCACCACGTAAAACTACAGATGCATGTATAAGCCATGTTTGGTCAACATTTTGCCAACAGCTTGATGAGGGGGTGTTGGGGTGAGCGGGGAGAGAGAGAGAGAGAGAGAGAGAGAGGGGGGATGGGGAGCGAGGGAGCTGGTGAGTGTTCGTACGTGGGAGGTTGGGTGGAGAGGAGGTGGGTTTTTTTTCCCTTTTTTTTTCACGGTGTAAAACTGGTAAAATATCACAAGGTGACATTTTAAAAGGTTAATAAGAATGTTTAAAAAAAAAAACAACTGAATAACACATACTCCATGGATGTTCTCAACTTTCTATGGAAAGACTGAGTAACATGTGAACTACGGATGTTCCTCACGTTTATGTGATAAGACGAAGTGACACATCGACCCCGGATGTTCTTCAACTTAATATAAGACTAACACATGAACAATGGATCCCTTCTCTATTGCAACACATGGACCATGTATTTTCGTCAACTTTATATGGTAAGACTGCACATGGATCATGCATGTTCCTCGTCTTTATATGGTTAGACTAATACATCGACTATGGATATATCTCAAGTTCATATGGTAAGACTAGGTAATACATGGACTATGGTAAGGTAAGGTAATGTTGCTTATAGCCCAGCCGACCGCAAAGGGCCACAAACAGGGCTGTCACCACGTTAAAATCAACTCACAAGTCATCTTTAAAAAAAAAAAAAAAACATACACATCTCTTTAAACGACATCTAGAAACGCACCTGAAACTTCGTTAAAAATCTTTCTTCCGTAAAATCTTAAATCAGATGAAAAATGTTAATCTCTCCCCAAACCCAAAGATCACGTCAGGCGGGACATCTCTGAACAGGGTTTTTTCATGGACTCTGCTGCACAATGTTTGTGTCTCACATCGTGCAAGTCCCAACACTCTAAAAGAATATGTTTCATTGTGAGTGGCACATGGAATGCACCACGGAGCTTCTCCACTCTTTAAAAGGTATGAATGGGTAAAATACGAATGGCCGGTGTGCAGCCGGCACAGAACTGTTTCTTCTTTACGACACGAGAGAAAATCTGTAAGGTTTGGACTGTGGATCTTCAACACCATATCGTAAGGTTGAATAATTGATGGACCCCGCATGTTCCTCACCTGTATATGGTAAAACTGAGTAACACGTGGACCACGGATATTGTTCTTCACCTGTATATGGTAATACTGAGTAACACGTGGACCACGGATATTACTCAATTTTGTATGTAGTTGCAAAGTTCGGAGACTGCAAGCGGAAATCTAAACAAATTTGAAAAATAATTGATAAAGCTCCGCTCAAAAAACCTAGACAAACGTATCACAAGACAAAACACGACGACGCGTTTCGACCTCTTAGGTCTTCTTCAGGCAAGATACACAACACTCAGGACAACGAAAATGAACGAGGAATCACTTGTCTTCATCCATTTGGCGCAAGATCGGCGCTAAATCAACGACAGACAGATAAACAGACAGGCAGATGGAACAGATAGCTCTGTTCGTCAATCTGTCTGTCTGTCTGTCTGTCCGTCTGTGTGTGTGTATGTGTCTGTCTCTGTATGTGTCTGTCTGTGTCCGTCTCTCTCTCTGTCTGTTTGTCACTCTCTGTATCTGTCCGATTGCACACACACACACACACACACACACACACACACACACACACACACACACACACACACACACACACGTGCGTGCGCGCGCGCACCGTCCAGCACTTGACCTGACTCGCTCACTCACTTGTATGACATCATCGGGGTGGAGCTTGAGATGGTGTCCTCGACCGCAAAGTGGACCTCGCCGCTGGCACAGGAGCAGTAAGAGTAGTGGAGTACATATCTGCCCTTGCGGTTCGAGTACACCTCCGTTTTACTAATATCGTTCGTGCTGCACGGCCCGATCGGCTTCTGAAGCACACACCCACACCAGACCTGACGGGCCTTCGCACACTTGTCACCGAGTGACACGCACCTCAGACCTACCTGGTCCGTGAGAACCACAGAACACATTCACAGCAAAGTCATATTACCGCCCCCTCCCCCCCCCCCCCCCTCCCCCCTCCCATCCCGGAAGAACTCTGGAAACACGCATGCCGAAGTGACATATATGCACCAGGGGAACTGTAGAACAAACCGGCATGATAAAGCTACGAGTACCAGGAAAAGGTTAGAACATTACCAACTGCACTGAAGTTACACACACACACACACACACACACACACACACACACACACACACACACACACACACACACCATACAACCGCACACACACACACGCGCGCGCGCGCGCGGAGAACTTTAGCGCGCACACACACACACACACACACACACACACACACATTAAAGCTGCATATATCAAGGAAAATTTCGAACACATCCACATTAACCTTACAGATAACGTAACAGGATACCTTCAAAAACGCATCCGCATCAAAGCTACGGACAACAGGAGTCAACTACCACAACAACATAGCCTATCCTAGGAAAACTAAAGAACAGGCTTATAGGAGGCCGCATGATCTCGGAGGTCTTAAGAATGCATCAGAAGCAAAGATACCATCCCACAGGAACTGTAGAATATACAGCCATAGCAAGCTTTTCATCCTTAGTAACCTTTAGAACACACTTATAACAAAGTTACATATCCATGTGTGTCCCATGGGAACCGCTGAAGACACTCACAGCAACGGTTATGTATGCCCGGAAGACATCAAAACACTCTCATAAATTTTTATATTCAGCAAAACTCTAGAACATACCCGCAACAAAATTCAAAATCACTGGAAAAAAATGTAAAACACGCCCAATGGAAAACTAAATACCCCCCATAACAGGACTGCAGAACATACCCACGTGACAGTCGCAACCACCGGGAAAACTCTAGGACACGTTCGCAGCAAAGATCACATACCCCAGAAACAAAATCAGAAAAAAAAGGGACAGAGCTAGGTAAGACATGGCAGAGGAAGTG
Organism: Conus betulinus; assembly: GCA_016801955.1. Classification (NCBI taxonomy): domain Eukaryota; kingdom Metazoa; phylum Mollusca; class Gastropoda; order Neogastropoda; family Conidae; genus Conus; species Conus betulinus. Next base: position 194,617 of record JADBJO010001988.1, on the reverse strand, counting down.
TAGAAAACAGGCAGAGTTCTGCTCACATCCCAGGAGAACTGCAGACCCAGATCCACCGCAAAGGTGCATATCCTAGAAGAAGTTTTTTAATCACAGTTTACAGCACACGTTATGTATCTCCGGGCAACTTTCGAAAGAAAAAGATGCACCCGAAGGTGCAGGGTGGCGGGACCCAGAGAAGTACTGTCCTCAAGTGCCGAACAAAGCTGCAGCTGGGAGCAGTCCTGCACCCCCCTTGGAAGCCAGCGCTGTGTTCACATTGGTCGCGGGCACGCACAGGGCATTCCATGAAGACGTCACGGGGACAGTATTGCTCCCTGGCTGGTGCCATTGTGTAATGGCCACTGTACCACTGTGCGCGACGCGAAAGAACCTCCACGGGAGCATTCCCATGGGTGTGTCACACAGCCCCTATTTCATGACTGCAGAGCCCACCGGCGAAAAAACGCCACCGCCAAGCAACTGCCGCATGCATCCCGCAGCCTCACTCGTTGCTGTTCCTCCGACAGGTGAAGACAGTACAACTTTGTCTTTCTCTCTCTCTCTCTCTCTCTCTCTCTCTCTCTCTCTCTCTGAAGAGAATCCCGGGTTACAGTCTTCCCTGCTGTCAGCAGGACTTTCCCTGTGGTCTGTGGGTTCCCCCCTCGCCGTCACTGGGCCTTTCCCCACAGTCACAGCACACGTAGGTACCTCAGGGGAAACTTTTGAACCACATCATTAAAGATACACTTCCGAGGAGATCACGTTAGCGGAGCACACCAACAGAACAGGGATAGGCATATTCCACGAGAATCACAGAACACATCCCAATCACATGCACATATCCCTGGACCACTAGAGAACACGCCCCACACCTAACACGCAGAGTGTAGAACAACTCGAGAACGCACAAAGAGCAGTGTCACAAACCCCAATCCAGTCAAAGCACACCTAAAGCAGCGTTACACATCCCGGGAGAACTCCGCGAGGCATTAACACCAGATTTATGTATCCCAGGAGCATCACTGAACCTTAAGGAAAGTTGTATATCCACGGCGACTTTTACAACAAACGAACACCACAGTCACATATGCCTGAAGAACTGAAGAAAATGTCCGCAGCAAAGTTATGTCGTCGAGAATAGAATATGTCATAATTCGTTCACGGCAAACGTTAAATATCCTAAAACTTGATAACCTCTAAATGTTTGGGTTACTGAACAGCAGAGCTGACCGCTCAGACTGTTCCATATCTTTTGATCTCCCTTGCATCCTTAAATGGATCCCCAAGCATAGGCTCTAAGATTGTCCCCTACGTTTTACACTGTTTGCGTATTGGTTTTAGTTTTTCAGCAACTTTTTTTCCTCCTCTCCACACTTTCGTTTTGTTTATTTACTAACTTTCGCTGCCTTCTTTGGGGGTGCTGTTGGATTCTTTTTTAAACCCCTGGTGGTGAGAGCACCACAGTATTATGGACTGTGGTGCGTCTCTATTTGACGCCAAGAGCACAGACACACTCAGCCGGGTCTCCCTGATGAGTCCGATCCAGCGGACGAAAGGCCCAGGAACAGGCAATACATATAGATCTGCCTTCGAGGGGGATTCCCTCATGCAGCTAGTGAAGGGTTTTCATATTTATAATATATATTTTTCCCATGTTCTTCAGTTTTCTTTATTTTCTTTATTTCAAATCTTTGCCAAGTCATTACTATAATGATGGAAGAATTGTTAACTCACACTTGTTTTCCCCCACTACTTAATTGTTCAACCTCTAAAAGAAGGTTACGCATCCTTGGGGGTCTTTTGAACACCCCAACATGAACATCCCACGAAAAATACGCAACAAATCCACCGCAGAGTCGAATATTCCCACGAAAAAATACACACGGCATCAACAGCAATGTTACTTATTCGAGGAAAACAATTTTTTTTTATCTGTAAGAAAGTTAAAAATCACAGGAGAACGGCCATGGCAAATTTACATATCCCCGGAGAAAACATCCCTGGAGAACAACCACACACACACTTACACCATTTGGATAATATATGCCTGCAGCCAGAACCACTGCCATGGTGATGCATAGTAGAATGGATAGAAAGCGCGCCATGTTGAGCTTGATTTCACTGCACACATAGAC
>JADBJO010001988.1:127500-187500 GCA_016801955.1 Conus betulinus | reverse complement strand
TGCAACATTCGCCATCCCTTAATTGACTTTATATAAACGGTGAACACATCATTATATCTTTTATACCAGAAAATGTGCATGTCTGTACAGTTGTGTTATACCGTGATTTTTACGACTTAAGTTTCAATGTGATGCCGATGGAGAGACGTAGTTATAACGTAAACAACTTCATATTTGAAGTACAGGAAACCGTAAAGCCTTGAAAGCGGCCCAACACACACTTCTTAAAAAGCAAAGAAAGAAAGAAAGAAAACAAACAAGAACTGGCTCTCAAACAGCCATTGAAAAAAAAAAATACATGCCACATACCCTTTCTTCTGTTCTTGCCGAGATGGTGATAGAACAGACTATACACAACACAACACCCAAGTCTCCACCGTCTCTCAAAGTCGTCGTTATCACTTTCTTTTTTTTTTTTTAACTATCAAGCTTTCCTTGTCATTGCTGTGCAACGAACACCCACCAGGATGAGCACACACACACACACACACACACACACACACACACACACAACACACAATGCACCACCCATGGGAGCGAAAACAACACGACGTACAAGACACACCTAGCAGCGAACTCCAATGCAAAGGACAACGGACAAAGTGCAATTCTCACCTGGTGTCGGACAGTCGCTCTGTCGTCTCCGAGCGTTCTGCTCACAATGCTGGTGCTCCGTGGCACGTGACTAGCCCGTGCAACACACGTTTAGGATGCTGGTGCATGCTGGGAAGAAGGCGCGCGAGTGTGCGAGTGTGGTGTGGGTGTGTGTGTGTGGGTGGGGGTGGGTAGGGGTGTGTGTGTGTGCGTGAACCCAATTACTACCCTTTTCTCTCTTTCAGTCGGAAAAAAAAAAGACACACACACACACCCCTCCCCCACCAGAAAGCAGCGAATGTCACTGTGGATCCGTACGTCGCACATGTCGATGTCGCTTTTTGCTGAAGCGGAGATTAAGCTTTTTTTTTTTTTTTTTTTTCCCCATTGTTGCAATGAGGGAAAAAAAAATGTGGCCATGGTGTCAAGTAGGAAAGGTTTGTTTGAGCGAGGAGCGTGAGGAGGGTAGGGGCGGCACTTGATCGTACTGTTTGCAATGCGTACCAAGGGACGCTGATATGCTCGACTACCGTTTGTTGTTGTATGAGCTGCCATCAACACCGTCATCTCAACACCACCACCATCACTGTCATCACCAACACCACCACTTCAACATCACTATCACCGCTGCCGTCAGCAACACTATTACTTCAGCATTTATCACTCACTGTCATTACCAACACCCGGCACTGTCTTCACCAACACCACCATTTTAATACCATCACTACTGTCATCACTACCATCACAATTTCAACTCTTGATGATTAACAAAAACAAAAACAAAAAAAAAACTGTGTGAATGATCTTTTTCGCTTCACTGGTTTGTTGTATTTGTGATTTCATTTCTGAAATATAAACCCGAGGCGTGACTGGAACATACCCTTCCCATGGGCAATAAATGTGAGCAGTCGACGGGTTAGACCTGATAGTACAATGAGGCGAGATTTCCTTTGCTGACAGTCAATTAGAGCTGTTCCACTGTATCAACACCTTAAAGCTGACGCATTTAAAAGAAGGGTCATCCGTAGTGAATGAGATACCACGCACTCCCCTTACGTGTATCAATCAAGATCAAGATTGCAGACTTCCCGAGTGAGGTGTTGGTTCCCCTTAGCTTGAGAAATCCCGCGAATTACTTACAGCATTTCTTTTGTGTCTGCTCTCACCCTGTCGGGATTTCCGACCTGCACAGCCTCTGTAAAGGTGCGGTCCCTGGAGAGTGAGATCTTTTCTTGAAGACAGAAAAAGCATACACGACTCCCCGCCTTGTTATCCATTGTTAATGTTGGCGATAAGCATACCTGTATGTACACTTACCTACAACACGGCCTTGCTGGGTCTCAGGAGAGAATTAACGCGTCCTTGGTATCTTTATAGCAACTCGTGTGAACGTGGTCGCAGCGCATGAAGACCAATGATATCCTGAATTATTTGTCCGTGTAAATCGAACTTTTTTTCTTTTTTTTTTTTTTGTGCGCAGCAACATTTCCTCTGTGTGTGTGTTGTTCGGTGTGAAGGGAGCTTAACCTCAACTGTCACTTCCTACCGTTGAGAGATACGCATTCTTTCTCAACAACTACATACTCCCCCGTTCGTGAGGCTGCGTATGTTTCTGCAGCTGTCATCTCAGCATATTCACATCGTCAGCTTTTCCATACGTGGACAAAACCGATCAAACAGTCTGCCTGTATTTGTCTTGATTTGTATGGATTATTGTGTAGTCCCCTGAAAACAACACGTCAGATGTGGGACTAGGTAACAGCCGTCCCCATCTTGATTATGTTAAAAAAAAAAAAAAAAAAAAAAAAAAAAAACCTTGAGATTTTTATTCACATACATTTTATTCTGTTTTTAAAGAGATTTTGTTTCAAAGTCTACATACTCCTCCTCTTTCTCTTCAACGATAACAACGATAACCAAAATTAACAAATATACAAAACAGAGTAAAAAGTAACTGACATTGAATACACAAAACTGACAAATGGATTTATGAGAAATATGTCTTTGTCAAGCGTCGCAGATAAGCGGAAGATGATGACTGCAATGATAAAAGACGATAGAGTTGACAGAGTGATGATAATGTTAATGATGATGGAGAAATTGGTGACGATGATGATAATGAAGATCTTGATATTGGTGGTAATAAATGTGATTATGATCATGGTGATGATGACGATGCCGACAACGCCGATGATGATAATGACTACAACGATGATAGTTACGATTATGATATTCATGAAGACGATGATGATGACGACGACAACAATAATGATGACTACGATACTGATGATGACGACAACAATGACAACGAAATGATGGCAAAGGGGGGGGGGGGGGGGGGGGGGGGGGGGGGGGGGGGGGGGGACTACTACAGTACTGATGATGATGACAACAATGACAACAAAAAATGATGACAAAGGGGGGGGGGGGGGGGGGGGGGGGGGGGGGGACTTCGACTGACTGCAGCAATGATGACGATGACGACAACAATGACAACGAAATGATGACAAAGGGGGGCGTTTTTTAACTACGGTAATGATGATGATGACGACAACAATGACAACGAGAACTGTAATGATGATGATGGTAATGACCTCAATACGATGATGGCAACAGGGCGACAGTGGCGGCAATGACAAAACGACGGAAATGAAGGCAAAGAAGATATGAGCAACAACGACGACGACGACGTCGATGGTGATGATGATGATGATAACGACAACGACGAGGATGATATTAAACTTTTCAAACTGCCGAGCTCCACAATTTACATGGGAAAAAGCGACATGCCCAAGTTACATAACTGTCTCCCACTCTCTTCCGTCTCGGTAGTGCTGAATAACATCCAGGGCGGTATCAACCGCAAGAAAATGCTGTCACCACCAAAAAAAAACAAAAAAAAAAAAAACAAAAAAAAAAAAAAAACCAACAACCAACCAAAAAAAAAAAAAAAAAAAAACTCAGGACATACAATTCAATACTAAATTTAAACTAGATCGTCCCAGCAGGCATTCGCCTGTCACAAGTTCACAAGTTGTTTATTTTGTCCATGAAAGAAAATCATTGTGTGGTAACACATTGCAATATCACATCATAAAATACGATGTTAAAAACAATTGATAAAATGAAATTAATAAGCTTAAAATTAAACATCAACATTCACCACTTATTTACTTACCTACACATCACAATCCATCTTCTATCTACACACACACACACACACACACACACACACACACACACATATGCATGCACACAGACGTACAGACACATGCGCACGCACACACACACACACATATGCGCGTGCGCACGCACACACACACACACACACATTCATAAATTAAAATTTGTCAACATATCAAGGTTATAAACATTGGATGAACATAAGATCAAAGGACTAGATCTCCATAATATACCAAACAACAGCACAACGACATTGAATATGTATGTAACCATTTGTTAGTACTATTTGTGCCTGTATGTGTGGGCGTGTGCACCCATGTCTGATTGTGTGAGTGTGCGCGTGTGTGTGTGAGAATGTGTGTGAATACACATGTGCAAGTGTGCCTGCGTGTGTGTGTGTGTGTACACATGCATGTGTGCGCATGTGGGTGTGCATGTGTCTAAGCATAAACGCAAAGCGAGTGTCTGTGTGTGTGTGTGTGTGTGTGTGTGTGTGTGTGTGTGTGTGCAAGAATGGCTGAATGAATGTGTTGTCATTCCGCTCACATTTTTTTGCAATCAGTTTTGGTACTGTAAGTACTGGGAGAGTGAGAAATGCAGTCACTCTTCCACGCTTCAGTTACACAGTAGTGGCGTGCCTGTTCTCCTTCAGAATGGGAAGCAGTTCACAAGCCAGTCCCAGCCCGAATCCGAACCCTGGACAAGCTTCCACATTATCAGCCTTTGGTTTTCAATGGGATAATAATCATCTTCATTCTTGCTTTGCAGCACCCCACTGACTCTCTTTCTTGTAAGGTACCAGCAGCACTGACAAACACTGGCTTATTTCGTATGAAATGATTTCAAACATGGTGTTTCCGCAGAGACGTGTTGTCGGAATACGCATACAGAAAAGGATGTGACGCTGACTCAAAAATGTGCTATGCTGCAGGCACGTGCATTTTTGACAGCCGATACCGTGATCAGCCAACCAAAGCAGTTTACCTGCCGCTACGAAAGTAAAATGGGAAAACATACAGCGGTGAGTGGGGAGAACCTCTACAGAAAGCTCTCGACAGCAGGTGTTCTTCAGAAAAAAAAAAAAAACCCAACAACTTCACACCCATTTACCATCCATCCACCATACACACGCGTGCATGCGCGTGCACGCACACACACACGCACTCACACATAATACACAACACACACAACTCCTCGGGAGAGTATTTCGGCCCTGAACTCCTTGCTTTCTACGCGGGCCGGGCCGTGTCCAGGTCACGTCTCCTGAATGCCACTCTGCTGTCAGACATATTTGGGCGCTGACAGGATTCGAACCTGAACCTCCTTGATGGTTAGATGCTCAAGGATGTCTTACCCACTAAGCGATCGGTTGCCTGTTCCGCGTTAGGACAATGTAGCCTCACAAGTATTCCTCCTCGACCAGATACGGTCGAGACTCTCTTCAGCTGCCTCTGCCATTGCCTTTAAGGTTCTGGTCCTCCTCTTCAGAAATCGAAAAACTGTTTATGATGACATCATCGGCTGATAAGCGTACGACCCCCCCCCCCCCCCCCCCCCCCCCCCCCCCCCTTCGCCACACACACACTTCTCCCCGTGCTCCAACTTCTCTGGCGAGGACTTGGGTACCCTCTAGCTGCTAGCAAGATAGGCGTACTTCTATCTTGTATCTCCTATCTTCTCTATTCTGCTTTCATACGGGGCAGTGATATCAAATCAAAATCATTTGTGTGTGATGTCCCCGAGCCGAATACTATATTCGATCATATGCTACCCTTCCTAATGATCTAGAGAGATGGGGGTAGGAGGATCACATTTTGGAAGATCCGCTGTGCACCCTAGTAATCAACTAGAATCAGCAACCCCCCTTACCATGCTCTAGATGTAATAACAGTCGTTCAGGACCATGATTTGTGACCTGCCGTGTAGAACGTCGTTGCTGGCGGTCCTGGTGGTGTGGTGTAGTGCTTCCTCTGCAGAGATAACCACTACACATTCTCTTCAAGTACTTGGTCACATATCCGTGCGCCAAATAAAGACATGTTCCACTGTTTGTTTTTGCCTTGCGAGGGGACACATAAGGTAATCTGACCCCCTGATTCCCACACCTCCTCCCCCCACAATTCCCCCTTATTTCACCAGCACTGAATTCGATAGGAGGTCCCAATACAGTTAAGATTAAGCTGATCCCAAGTAGCGTGACACGCCCATATTTCCTCCCAGCTGAAACTCCCGATGGAGAGCCTCCTCCCTGTAGGTGCATTGCCCCTGTTGGGCTTACTGCTCCACCGTGAGAAGAGGGGCGTAACTTCCATACACATTTATCAGGACATTGTGAAGACATCCACAGACAAGCTTTCTTGTCAAAATACGAAAAAAAAAAAAAAAAAAAAAAAAAGACCCTGATTAAGTACAACCAAATCTAGCACAGAGTTCCTGTCAACACAGAACAGAAAGACCCATCCCAAAACAAAGACAGCATACATATATATATCCATAATCATACACACAATTCATAACAGCTAAATCATAGCCATTCAGGAAACAAACTAGGCACTACTGAGGACACCACCCATTCTGCTTGACATCTAACCTTTGAATTGAAAAAAAAAAAAAAAAAAAAATTAGTCTTAAAAAAACTGATAGTGCCATACAAGTTCATGAAAAGGTCACATTGGCAAACCATCATTCCAGTGGTTGGGAGATTTGTCAAATGTGCATACCTGCATGTGTGTATGAAGGGGTTAAAGGGTTAAGCACTTTGAACTTCAAACAGCAATATGACTAAGAAGTCGAATCAACTGAACTGATTTTTCACATTTTATTTCCCAAACAGATTTTGCTGATACTCAACAGATGAACAAGTTAAATTGGTACACACGCACAACATGTACGATACATTTTAAAAAACAATACTGGCATCCACACATGTTAATGAACAGAAAATTTTGGTTGTGATGACTGCTGCACAAACATGCATGTCCTCAACACATATACACACAATTTTCATAATCACAGAACATATTATCTGACAAAAAAGCAAAAAACATGCAAAGTTTTTTCGCTGACCATCAATATTTTCTGGGGTGGGAAAGGCTAGGGGGCTGAGGAGAGGACGGGAAAAGACGGTGGAAAATGATGGTGAGATTACCTTCAACTAGCCTGAGGTCAGGTCTACATGGACATGTTCTTCACAAACCAAGGCCTGTAGAGAATATCCCATCTTTCTTCCTTGGCTGGAACTCTGAGCATCATTGACAAGATTTTTGTTATGCGACTGTTTAATCCCAATAATAAGGTTACCACAGTCTGTATTCATGGATGATGTCTAAATATGACACCAGTGCGCATGTGTTCAGTTTGCAAAGCATGCGTCCTACCGGCTCACGATAGCTTATTCTTCTCAGAATAGTGGAGTGAGATGTAATGCACACTTGTGCTCAGGATTTAATCTGAACCAAGTGAAGTCTCATCCGATGGACTAAGAGGGGACTGGAGTTTGTACAGATGTTTTTTGGTTTTGTTTTTGATTGTTACTTTTGTCTTTTGCTGTCCTGTCTTCTGTGCCATGTCACTGGCACTGCACCCATGCTGCTCCTTCCAAGTCCCCGTCCACAGCCACAGACAGGCCTGCCCCACCACAGCCCCGCCAGCATCAATCCACAAGTTATAAAGAGGCAACCCACCAGAGGAGACACTGCACAGCTGCCGAGTCACTTCCTTGGTGCTCAATGGTACCTGTTCTGATTCAACATACACAGGACACCACCTCTACTAAGCCCCCTACAAGTTTGAACAGATGTTAAAACTCCACAGAGGATACCTCTGCCAACCTGGCCATCTCATGTGGGACTCAAACTCCAGAACAAGAATCTGAAGTCTCACCCACATGAACAACCAGACTTGTACGTGTATGGAGTCATGATGATAATGCGGCAGACTGTAGGGATCAAAGCATGTTCTGTAGTCTGATCAACCTTGTTCTAGACAGGATGATGCCATCAGTATCTCTGACAGTCTTCTGTCTGCAGTTAGCCATTTCCAAAGGCAATCTTCATAACCAATGGGCGGCATGTCGATGTCTTCATGCTCATGAGGCAGTCACATCTGATTCCTTAAAGGACACCAGCAGTGGAAGACCCGGAAGCCACTAATATACAGAACCGCTACCTTTCGCCCTACCCTGCCACGATTGGAGGCTTACTTCAATTACCCCACTTATTATTTATTAGGACTTAGGCATGACTTCTTTGTTTCAATAGTTTTTGTGGTGTACTTTGCCTATGGTAAATGGGGGCTAAGGAGAGAGGTGGGAGGGTAAGCTGGGCGATGTGGGAAAGTTTGGTGATCATACTTTCCTAAATGATTCCCTGTTGCAAATACTGTGGACAAAACACACACACACACACACATACTCAAAAGTGATCATGAATAAATAGAAAATCAGTTTTGCAGATCATTCGCTGGCCTAGGCCCAATGTTCCATACAAGAGGGATCAGACAACGCGACAGCTAGCTGCTTTTTCAAAACTTTGTATTAATGACCAGACTGTGCAAGCGCTCTCTTCATGTACAAAACATAATTTTCTTTTTATTTCTGCACACACGCACACACACACACACACACACACACACACACACACACGCTCGCACACACTATAAAATCTCACTCACACTCTTATTCTCACACGCCATCTAAAATCATATCTATATGAAAATGATAATCAACAAATGTACATATACACACACTGACTGCTCCTAGCAACCACAAGCCTTTGATTCACCACAGACATATCTAAACCTTGTTCAGTATATCAAACATTATTACAAAGTCTCTCCATGCTTAAACACCAGACCTATTACATAAGACTAAGAGACAGAATGAGAGAAGGAAGGATATCTTTTCAATGTGACATTCAATAACATGATGGCAGAAAATTAAAGAACAAAAATGCTAACCATTCAATACCTACAAACAGGAGCAAAAAAGGCCATGTCATTTTCTTCTCAGGATGCAAAAAGTGACTGGAACATTGAAGTCAGTCATTCAAAACTGTATGTTACTGAAATTGTTGGTTTCCCTTAACACTTTTAGTCTGATTCTTTTGGGAAAAACTTAGCCCTGAAAGTTTTGGTGTGTGTGTGTGTGTGTGTGTGTGTGTGTGTGTGTGTGTGTGTTTGGGTGTCACAGCTGTTCAGAGCAAGCTAACTTAGTTTTTGAGAGGCAGGGGAGTTACAGCACGCCCATAGCTGCAGAGGCCAAGCCGTGAATGCAGGTCAGGGAAAGGGTGTTTTTTCTGCAGGCTGCTCCCCACCAGCCAGCTAACTGTGCTGTACTTCGGCAAACTGCATGTCATCTGTGCATAGCCGGTCTGGCAGCAATGTGTTCGGCATTGTTGAGCAGCCATTACAAATGGGGGGGCTGTTGGTTTGATAGTTAGCGGTTGTCATGAAAATGTAATATATCTGCGCTCTTAAGATGACTGAATTGGCAAATTCCTGACAATTCTTTTAATACCAAACTCGACTACGCTTATTTTCCTGTAGATAATGTAGATATACGCATGAAAGCTTGTACGCAAGTGGTCAGGCAATATTAGAACAATGACAACACACACAAAATTGTGCAAAAATAACATCATCACTTTCTGGGTATCTAATTTTCCCTTGTTAACTAGTACACAAGTTTGATACATGCCCCTGCTCGGACTACAGCAACAAAAATGTTGAATCAGAAATGTGTAAGCCTTGTTTGTTTGCCCTTTCACTAAGTGTCTCAGGTGGGATGGAAAAGTAAGCTGTGGTGTGCCTGTCTCGTGTGTATGTGTGTGTGTATACATGTACATATATACATGTTGAACATTTTCCCAATAACTCTGAACTTTCTCTTTGCCTACAAACATTTCTTTTGGTGTGAAAACCTGGAATTAGGCAGGAACAATAAAGTGGGCATTCGTAAAGAAATACAGAAAAGGTTTCTCTACTCCTTCTTTGTCTCTCAACCAACCAAAACTGCAAGGTTCACTACTGATTACTTAAAAAAAAAAATTAAAAACCATATTTAATCCATTCTATGCAGCAACTTTCCATTGTCAGAAATATCTAAATATGACATGTGGTGCTTAGTATTTTCTTTTTTTTTAACATGTGTGTGTGTGTTTGTGTGAGACTTGCCCTACTGCAACACAATGGCCAATTCTTCTAAGAAGGATAAAGTGCTTTTTTGTTGTTGTTGTTAATGCATGAGCGCACAAATGTCACCCTAAACCACATCTCATCTGAAGGACTTGCGAAAGGTTGAATTCTGAACTTACGTTGAAGAGAAAATCCCTCTGACTTGACTGTCTCAAGCAGGGACTTAACTCGGGACCTCTGGATTTTCAAGAAACCAATGGTTTATCCACCATGCCTACATTGCCCCTTTGTCAATTCCCAACTGTTGTCTGCCATGAATAATCTTCCCATTCCTTCCTTCTTGACCACCTCCATCTCTGCCGACACCTGCTACCTGTCCAACCTAGAGGTCCTCTGAAGGATGTCCTGGTCCGTGCAGAGCTTGAACTTCAGCGGACCTGGGTTCCTCTTGTACAGATGTCCCCCCCTTCCTTCCCCTCCACACTGTGCTATCCCCTCTGCTCCCGTGTAGTGTAGAAACGGACCAGATCACTGAGCACATTTTCTGACATCTTAGGGCCTTCTATGGACAGATGGTGGAGATGTGGCCACAGCTGCCACGGCCTTTAAAACATGTGTAGCATTTTGACATTTGAAGTGTAGGCAATATCACATGTACGACTCAAGAGCACTTCCAATGGCACTTTGCTCCTCACATTACAGATTATAAGAGAACTGCCAAGTGTGGACAGGCGGCATAATACGGAATGATTAAAACAGTATGCTGCCATTTTGCTGCTCAAAACTTGACGACGCTTCCTGACTTTGGAGCTGGAGAATACTCTATCTGTGAAGAATACTAAAGCAGCACATTTTTATGGGCAGATGCTGCATAATGCCACTGACTTACATCCGGTCCAATTTCTTATCTCTGACTTCATCAAGGTAGACAGCATGAAATTCCACCACAGCTGATCAAGCGCTCTTGTAACCCTGAAGGTAGTTTGTTAGCAGTTATTTTCTGTAACACCAACCGTCCTTTAATGCTGCAACAGCAATCACCTTTTCTAATAATATCACGTGAAGGTGAAACAACAGGGATCATATGAAGGTGACTGTACTTCAATCTTTGATGTCATCAACTGATAAATAATTGCTATGGATCTATTAAAATATTGCAATGAAGACAATCTTTATGGTCCAATGGCTGCACGTAGAAGTCCCCTACATGTCTCTTATGGTCACACTAATAAAAATCATGTTGCATTACACACTAAATATAAGTGTTCTAAAGTCTATCAAAAAATCTTTTGTGAAAATACTGATCTTTTATTGTTAGAAGGAAAAAGGACAACTTGCATGCTTTTGACTGTTTTCAGTATATTTCACAGGGATAAATAATGAAACTTGGTGTTTATCATCTGATGAACTTCCAATGACATTTGTCAACGTGTTCAGGAGCAAGATTATCAGCCACCGAGCTGGTTCCATATCTTATCTGCATCTATCCCAATCAGTCATCTTAGTTCACCCCTACTGTTCCACCTATTTTCTTTGCCATTCTTCATTCACAGCTGGTGAGATTTCTCAAATACACGGCCACTTTTTATCCCGCCATAAGAATAACCCCATCCCATCCACAGGGATGATGTATAAACGTTGACACCAGCCTGCAAGTTGATGGCTTTATCTGCTGTGAAGGATGGGATAAGAATAAACATCTACGCGATTAAAAGCGTTTTTCTTCTTCTTCTAGTTTAGGCAGGTGTTCACAAACTTCAAAGTGCCATCCACAGGAGCTGCAAGGGTCTTGGGTCTGCACAGGCATCGACTCCAACCAGACCGAACCCAGCACCCTTGGATCAATAATTTATCCTTTCTTTTTTCTTTCTTTCTGCGTACGCAGGCCGATACTCCTGCGGACACTGCCTGTATAGACAGGTAGTGGAGTTTTGTGTGTGTGACTGTTTTTTTATCCCGCCATTAAGGTAGCATACTCTATCTTCGGGGAAGGTGCATGCTATATGTAACGTGTCATCCATACCAACAGCCAAACTGGCCTTCTCTTCCAAAAGTTGGTGATGGGATTTTATGTATGTGCAAGATGTTGTGCATGCGTTCACACTTGGAACCTCGGTTTATAGTTTCATTCGAAGGACTGTATGGGGAATGGAGTCAGAACCAATGTTAACTCACGAACCCGCAACCCCAGGATCACAAGTCCGGCGCTCTACCAACTGAGGTATTCTGGACCCAAATAAGTTATCCACCCAGTCCTTATATATGTCGCAGTGTGTGAGCACATTTCAAAGGATATGTGGTTAAAAAACATAATCATGAGGGAAAAAAAAACTTATCCGCTTACTTCTCTTAAAATAAAAAGTTAGCACAAAGATTTTTAACAGTCTGTATGCATTTCATCACCAGGTCCTAGGAGTTGAACATGCTGCCCTAAACGTGTTCACAAGACCACTCGCACTCTCCCTCGTTCAACAACAGCGCCTGTTATTACTAATCAAGTTCACAGAAGTCCTTCCTTTTCCTCTCTAAAAATATCTTCTGTACACTGGGTGGCTGGCTGGAGGGTGGGTGAAAAGAGGGAGGATGGAGGGGGGGGGGGAGGAAACAGGTGTACAGACAACTGTCAACTTGACACCAGCAACGACGATACTGAAGCCAGACTGTGACAAAGACCAAGACGCTGGATGAAGAGACTCCACTGAAGATGGCAAGAACCCTTGAGCACGCACCACAGCAGAGGACCTGTCACCCAGTATCGCTGTCATGTAGCAGCATCTTTAGTGCCCCGTTCTGTGCCGTCGAGAAGAGCTGTAAGGAGACTGTGATCTGGAGCGGGATCGCCGACCGTGTGCGAATGAGAACGCGATCTTCGGTTTTTATCACGACGACCATTTCTTTCATTCCTAGGTGAAGTTGAGCTGGACTTGTACCTGTAAACAGTAAGAAACCGGCCGTCTTTGTTCACCTGGAAGCTCAAAAGGCATGACATTTCACAATGAATTATGAATGGATACTGAAATGTAACTGGTCACACTCCCACAACCTCTAACATACCATACAACTCATGTTACCCTCCTCCTCTCCCATACATGCACAAGACTCTCCCATACGCACCCTTTCCATACCCCCCAGAGATGCACATACAGAGGACCCAGCAAGTCCAAAAGAAACAAACATGAAGGCAGAGAGAGAGAGAGAGAGTGGGTGAAAGAGAGGAAAAGAGAGAGACCATTCATATAATATTCATTTGCAGAAATGACTGAAGAGCTGAGTTTTTCGGACGCTTTTTTTGAGTGCAACAGAAGGCAATAGAAAAAATAAAAGACAATCTCCCTACGCAGTCTTTAAACAAAACAATGATGGCAAAAGCTTTCTCATTTCAAACTCTATGATGTGTTCACAGACACACTGCTTTCATCTTTTGTCAGGCAAATTTCTAAATTTGAAATGTGTTTTGGTAGAAGAGCACCTGCTCATAAAACCATGTTCAACTTGTTTTCTTCATTAAAAAAACCTACATTACACTTAAAACAATAATAGGCCAACACAAAGGATCTGCCAGCAGTGTAAATTGGTACAAAAGGATGCAAACAGCTGAATCAAGTGTTCAACTTTCACTTCACTGCGTCATAAGAAATATTTCACATAACAACACTAAACAATGGTAAACTTATTACCTGATAAATGGCTCTTGGCACCTTACCTTTTTTTTTTCTTAAATCAAAATTGTCTTTTGTCAATGTTAATAAAATATTCTTACAAAGCAAAATTGTCTTTTGTAAATGTAAAGAAATATCATAACACATAACCATCTTTTGCAATGGTCACAAATTTTGCTGAAAAGCTGGTTTGTCTTTTGTAAACGTTAAAAAAAAAGTCTAAAAGCAATTTGTCATTGACTTTTGTAACTATTAAAAATTATCCTTTACAGACAGTCTTACGCTATATAATTAGAAATGGAATAAAACAATGAAACTCTATTTAATTTTTAAAAACATATTCACAGAGGAACAAAGTATTAATGGCAAAATCCACATTAACCTATTATATTCACCTTTTGTCATGATGTTTCTCTCCTTACGAGCTGGTGATCGTTTGCGTCGCTGGGCAGCAGAATTTACAGCTGTCCTCTCACCGCTGTCACTGTCACTATTGCTGCTGGAGCTTTCTGAGCTGCCTTTCACTGGGGACCTCCCTGACACTGAATCCATACAAATATTGATTTAAAAACACTTTTTTTTTATACCAGTATGTGGTTTCCTAAACCATCTCACTTCCAGCTCAATACTAGATATATCATTCCTGATGAAGAAACATTAAAGTTTTGCAAGCTCAAAGACAGGTTTTTTTGTGGAGTGGTGTTTGCGAGAATAATACAGAAGTTGTACATCTATTAATCAGTTAGTGTAATTATCAACAGAACACACTGTCTTCACACACGCAATCAAGCACGAAGAGAAACACACACTGAACTACTCACACTGTACAAATCAAACCTTTGCAAACATGAACAAAATTAACAAGTATCATGACAATGTGATGAATACCCCAAGATAATTGTAAAATAAACTGGCACGTTTCTTTCACAATCAAATGTCCACAATGACAGTAGAAATTTCCATGTGTTTATAGTCCAGTAGGACTCAGTCTCAAACTGATGTTTTTTCCTCCCAGATGACAAATCACTGCACAAACAGCAAAACACAATGGGATGTCTTTCTGCGGGCTTCACCAGCCACAAACTCCATGGTTGTTTCAGTCACCGGCCTGCTCAGTTGGAGACAGCAATGTCAACCTACCAATAGTTCACTGCCTTTTTCCTTCATCCACCCAATATGCACCCTTTCATGTTTCTGTTTCATCCATTATTTTCTTGCTCATTTTTCCGACCCTACGGATTCTTCCTTTGGTGTCTAGAAGGCCTACAACATGCAACATCAAACACACCATACACACCAAGTCTTCAATACCTCTGCATGACTAGCCCTTCTGTTGTGTTTTTATAGAGTTTGAGTTGAAGTATCTCTATCTACCAGACAAAACTTGTGACAACTCTGTGTCTTTATTAGTGTGAAGACTACAATCTGTTGACCTCTGTGAAGGCCTCTGTGAAGGCTTGATTGTGACAGCCTTTAAATTTTTTTTTTGCCACCATATTTTATTCCAAAAGATTGCTGCAAGAGCCATTAAAACAAAACAAAAATCATATACACCCACATGCACAACGAATTAGTAGAATGTAATTCAAAGGTAAAAAAAACACACGAAAAAGAAAATCTCACTCTAAACCGTGAACCTCTCTTCTCAATCACCCCTCCAACCCTCCCACCCTTCTCCTCCAAGGAAACACATGATTCTTGTACATGATATTACAGACAAGATTAATGACCTATGCTTCTCCCAAAACTACAGACAACACAAAGTAAACAGGCAGATTCATGAATAGAAAGACAAACAGAGAGGAAAAAAAGAAAGAAAGAAGAGGGAGTGGAAGGTAAATAGGCAGGTTACAGGAACCTATATTCTTATTTATTTACAGGTTACTGAGATTTACATTCAAACTGACCTCTGAACAGGTTTGGATTTTTTTCTCCCTGTAATCATCATGTCTTCTCTTCAACTCAGCTCTGTGATTCCTCTCGTCCACAGAGTGTTCGCTGTCATGACGCCGGCGTTTGCTGGGAGGTGGAGACCCACGATCACGATGCTTCCTGGATCTGCAGAAATTCATTAAAAAAAAAGAAAATGAGATTGTTGTTAGAATTATCTGTTTGGATCATTTAGCTGCCTGACTAAGATTGACTGAATGGACCATTCAATATATCAGATAAGACTGGCTGACTAGCTCATTCAATTGCTCTGACAAAATGGCTGCCTGGGTCATTCAACTCACAAGAGCTGATAAATTATTTTATGGCAGCAGCTTTGCTCAATTTTTTTGTAGCTGTATGAAGTCATTCAGCTGCAGCGCAGCAACTTTTCCGTTGGACTGCCTCATGAAACTTGAGCCATTGATTGCTCCCTGTGGAGTACTGGCACTTAGGCTTTGACAGAACAACCCTCGGTGCAGCTATGTGTAACAGGGAGCCAGCACAAGCAGTGTGCAAGAAATGCCACCAGCAAAAGACGAAAAAAAGGAGGCGGGAGCAGAGGGAGGGGTGGGGGAATGGGGGAGGTGGAAACAAAGACCAAACAGTACAATATGCCACAAAATATTTTGTGCAACTTTTGACACTTTGAAGGTCTGTTTTACTGGGCTGCAGTGTTACATCAGCTAAAGCTAAAATAAAAAATAGTATGTTAATATTTCGCAGTCTGACATGAATGATAGTGATGTAATCATACAAGGACAATAATTCCTGACAGCTGGTTTTCTGTCCTTACCACCAAAGGTGACAAATCAGTTGTGTGCCAGTTCAAAAAGGGACAAACGTAACATGGATTGGGTCATAATCTTTGTTAGTGTCTGAAACAAGCCCATTTTTCATTAACTTGTAACACTGTGTAATTCTATTATATACAGTGAATCCTTCAGCCTGGAAGAGCTATTTCTTTTGACAAGTTCTAACACTCTGAAGATGAAATGTGGCTGCCCACTGTGCAGCCACAAAGCAGCCATACATGCCATTCTCTCATGTCAATCATGTGCACTTCATGACTGTGGTGGCATGGTTAGCGTCACTGGTTACAGGCTGGAAGCTGACAGGACTGACTCCCCATCAGAGGCATACACTTGGTGTCTCTTTCAGTTCTGGTCTACTGATACCCAGTGTTCTTGCACGACATAAGAGTTCAGATGGAAAGAACAGGACCAAAAGCATTGAAACAAGTTTTATCCACTTAATGGATGCACCTCTGAGAGAGTGGCTCAAATTTTCTAACATTGGAAATGCCTTTTCACTTGCACCAGGCTGATGCCTTGATATGTTATGACTGAAAGCATGAAATACCATCACCTTAAAAAAAAAAAAATCTCAAATTGTAAGGCACTGATCTAGCGGTGACCTATGTTTTGATTTCCTCTCCCCATCCATGCCCCTGATGAGTTGTTGCCATAATCTTTGTGCCGACAGGTACATGGAGACACTTCAAACAGGCATGGTGGTACCCATTGGAGGGGGGATGCTCACCAACACTGGCTCCGGCACTAACCAATTACCCAGAAAACATCATTCGCAACACGGACATGTAATCTTACCTTGCCTCTCTGGACGGCTCATCGTCGTTTTTTCTCCTTCTGGGTGGAGAGGGCTCCCTCCTCGTTGGGGAGTAACTGAGACTGCGGCTGTCGTGACGGCGGCGTCTGCGGGTGGTGGCGACACATGACCATTACGTTTCTTGGACCTGAAACAAAAACAACACATGTGTACACACAAGTCCTTACAGATCCTGAATCAAAACCACCACCATCTTTTCAATGTGACTGGATATAACAATTAATGGTGTGCAATGACTTTCTTTCAATGAAACAGCAGCTCTGCTTTTCCTTCATCCCTTTGAAAAAAAGAGAGGCATGGGTGCAAGTTGGGAAGGATCTCAAATTCTGAAAATGAAGTGGGGCTGTCCCACCTATCCTGAAATTCGATTGTGACTATCCTAACCAATGCACTGATACTGAAATTTATTACTGTGAGCTATGGGATCTTCAAGCTTTTCTGGCAACTTATAGATAGACTGATAAACATACACATAGACAGAGATAGAGAGATAGACAGACAAATACATACATGGTATTGTATGTAACGCCAAAAGACAAATACACACACACACACACACACACACACACACACACACACACACACACACACACACACACACGTGTGTGGGAGAGACGAGCGAGAGAGAGACCAATACTTTCTTTTCAAGCACTAAGGAGTTCTAAGAGAAAAACAAAAAATAAAAATATTTTTTCAAAACAAATTAACTAGCAGTGTACAAGTCTAAACATCCATCCCTTTATCTTTTGATTTGTTAGTAAATTTTAAGAAAATGAAATTACAAACAGCATGAAAATACAATCAATGTCTAAAATGGAAGGATAAAAAAGCCCTGTGTGTGTACTCATGTATGTGATTCATTCATACCCTGCAAAACTGCACTTTGTTTTTTAAACACTGATTTTGCCTTTTTTATCATTAAAATATACTGAGCCTCTATTACATTAGCATCTTTGTTTACTTTTCAAGAACTTTGGACAGGAGAAGGTGCGAAAGTGTACGGGAAGGTATGTGGGAGACATGGGTACATTTTGATGAGCAGGAAAAATGGTGCATTTGTATTACAGAAATGATCCCATTTAACATTAATCCTTCCACCTATTACATTATACATAACACTGATAAGCTAAATGTCATCAACTGGGGAAGAAAAATCATTAACAGTAAAGAACTTGCTGCACCATCTCTCTTGATGAGGAAGAATCCCCCCCCCCACACACACACACACACACTTCCCCTAATCACTCTCCCCATTCCCAGATCTTTTTTTTTTTTTTCATTTAATCCAAATTCATGTAGGAATTAACTGAACTGAAAAGGTTAAAATAATGCTTATGCAGATGTGCAACACCAAACGATGTGTAGACTGGGGTTGTCCTTGAAAACCCAATGTCAAACACTCATACTTCAAATAAAGTTTGATTTGATCTATCACAGTCTACAACTAAATGAAGAGGCAAAGAGACTTCACCCAGACAATCAAAAAAAAAAACCACTAACCAACAAAATCAAAATAACTCCCTTGATCTTGCCGTTAGATCTGGTCGTTCTCTGCTTTTAAGGTATGTGGATTACCATGGTGAAGTCACCCCTCCCACAAAAGCATGGCATTAACAAAGGAACAAAGCACATTCTTTCATGAGTAATGGATCGTGATAAGCAAATCAAGCAAGCGGAAGAGAGGACAGAGAGGGGGGGGTGAGAAACAGACTGAAGAATAACGGTACTTACACCCCCCTCCCGTCAATCGTTTTAGCCAACGTCCGATCGATCAGACCAGTTTCACAAAACAATAATTTTGATGAACTGCAAGCAAGCGTACGTCATTTAAACGAATTTAGAAATGCGAATGTGCTGTGTTTTTCTGAAACATGGCTGAGCGAAGAAATAGCAGACGACATTTTAGCTTTGGACGGATTTGGTGTGCCACTGAGAATGGACAGAGACAAGCGCGTGACAGAGAAATCAAGGGGGGGAGGGGTGTGTATGTACGTGAGCGAGAAGTGGTGTAACAGTGAGAACGTTAAAGTGCGTCGTCAAGTGTGTACGCGTGACGTGGAACTTTTAGCAGTGTCACTGCGACCGAAATACCTGCCACGTGAGTTCGGACAGCTCTTCATGACTGTTGTTTACGTGCCACCATCCGCAAATACTGTACGTGCAGCTGCAGAAATCACGGACTCTGTTCACGCTCTGCAGGCCATGTCACCCGACGCACCGTGCTTTATCCTCGGAGATTTTAATGACTGTGACCTCAATTCAAGCCTGCCTTCTTTTAAACAGTATGTGTCATGTTTTACAAGAAAGGATAAAATACTTGATTTATGCTACTGTAATATACCATCTGCATACAAGTGTGTTCAGCTCAGCTCCCCCCTGTTGGTCAGTCTGATCACAATGCCATTCATCTCTTGCCAGCTTACAGACCAAAAGTGAAAACACACACCTATCACTAAAAAGCAAGTGCAGTGTTGGACACAAGAAAGTGTTGATGAATTACAGGCTTGTTTTGAAATGTACAGATTGGAATTTGTTTTTGAATTCTAGTTTTGACATTAACGAAGCCACCGATGTTATTTTTCAGCTACATTTCTTTCTGTGAACACATGATTGTACCTACTAAAACTATCAAAATATTTCCCAACAACAAACCTTGGGTTACAAAATCTCTGAAAATAACTCTAAATGAGAAAAAAAGAGCTTTTCAATCAGGCAATAAATGCGATCGTAAGGTTGTACAAAAGAAACTGCAAACGGAGATTGAAGAATCAAAGAGAGCTTACAAGAGAAAAGTTGAAAACATGTTCCAGAATGGAAATATGCGAGATGCATGGAAAGGAATAAAGGTTTTATCAGGTTCAGGTAAATGTTCAACCAAAATATTAGTAACAAAAAAACAGCAAAAGAACAGAAGCAATTTGCAGAAAAGCTGAACGATTTTTACTGTAGATTTGATGATAAAGATTTTAGTAAAGAATTAAAGGAAGTGAAGGAAGAACTCCAAAGCAATGTTAAAAACGATGTTGATGGAAGTGATTCTGTTGTGATTGAGGAAAATGATGTTCAGTTTTTTTTCAAACGTTTAAATGTGAGAAAGGCAATGGGCCCTGATAATATCTGTGGAAAATTGTTGAAGGTGTGTGCTTCTCAGCTCTCCTATGTTTACAGTCGTTTGTTTACCTGGTCACTTAGAGAATGTATAATTCCTGTTTTTATGGAAAAATGCCACTGTATGTCCTGTTCCCAAAAAACGCAACCCAAGCTGTTTAAATGATTACCGACCAGTTTGCCCTCACATCTGTTGCAATGAAATGTCTTGAAAATTGTCCTCAGTTATGTTTTAAAAGATACTACACAGTACCAAGACCCGTTTCAGTTCGCATACCAACAGAACAGATCAACAGATGATGCCCACACTCACACTTCTCCATCATGCTTTTTCACACACCTCGAAAAAACTGCCTCCTTTGTACGCATTCTCTTTATTGATTTCTCATCAGCATTCAACACCATACAACCACATCTGATGGCAAAGAAACTCATTAACATAAATGTGGGTAACAAGCTCATTCTTTGGATAATTGATTTTCTTACACAGAGGACACAGTCTGTTCGATATCAAAGTGTTGTTTCGTCTTCCAGAGTCATTTCAACTGGCGCACCCCAGGGTACTGTTTTATCACCAGTGCTTTTTACTCTGTACACAAATGATTGTTCAGGAAGTGATTCAACTTTGTACATTAAATATTCAGATGACTCAGCACTTGTAGATCTTTCCAACTCTGATTCTGTTTACTTCAAGGAGGTTCAAAGATTTGTTGACTGGTGCGATCATAACTATCTTGATCTGAATGTAACAAAAACGAAAGAAATGTTTGATTTTAGAAAGAATCCAAAAGCTGTACCACCACTTTTTATCAAAGGTGCTGAAGTAGAACGTTGAATCATACAAATATTTAGGAACTTTTATAGATAATAAGCTGAATTTTAAATCCCATGTTGAGTATGTCCACAAAAATGTCAAACCAGATTATATTGTCTTCGCAAGCTGCGATCATTTCATGTGAATACTGACATTCTTCGGACATTTTATTCATGCTTCTTGGAATCTGTTCTAACTTTCTCATTTATGTGTTGGTATGGTGGGTTGACTGTGAAGAGCAGAAATGTGCTTGAGAAAGTGGTGAACGTGGGAGGAAAAATCGTTGGTGAGAGACAAAAAAGTCTGAGTGAGCTATATAGGTGCCGTGTTAGTTGTAAAGCGAAGAAGATTACGTGTGACCAGACCCACGTCCTTGCAAATCAGTATGACCTTCTTCAGTCAGGACGAAGATATCGATCGGTTAAATGCAGAAGTGTCAGATTTAAACAAAGTTTTTATTCCCCTGTCCATTGATTTCTTGAACGAGAAGATGTTTAATTGAAATCCAAATTCCTCTATATGAATGTATGTCATATGTGAGAAAATGGATAATGTGGCTAAATTATTGTTTATTTGCTGTGAATGTGTGTGACCACAAATTAATTTCTCAAATTGAGATAATAAAGTTTACTGACTTGACTTGACTTGTTTGCATGGGTATCCCGCAATTTCTCCCCACTGACCGCAGCCGTGCTTGAAGTTCATCTACACAGTCTCTGCACCAAGTCAGTCAGTCTCCACAGGGTTCCTCAAACCATGCCTATTTTCAGTGATTTTTCACATGGTTTTTCTTGATTCACAGAAAGACTGTTGAAATCTTTTGTCAAGTACATCATCCTCTTTTTTTTTACGTTCCAGCATGGATCGACTGTCTTCACTGTACCTGGACTGACAACTTGTTCAACTTGAGATCCTCTCTACCTTTCAGACTGAAGAGTTTTGGTAATTGTGTTGACCTTTTAGGATTTTACAACCTAAATTAACTACATGATGATGTTGAACTCATCAATAATGTTCTTTCAAGAACATCTGTCATGTATTTAAATACATGTCACAAAATAAAAAAGTATACTCATGATGAACCAGAGAGAAAAAATTTCATTTTCCAAAAATATCTAGGCATTGAAAAAAACACTCTAACATCTTGCTAAATTGAGGATTGTATAAACACAACCACAGCAATCTGGAAATAAAGTTTTTCTCAACGGGTGCTTTTTTTTTTTTTTTTTTATCTGTATTTCTCACTAAATCCAGAAGCACTGCACCCCTGAAAAGAACAGACCAACTGCGTGTTGACATCATGCTTACAAGCTCTTTTCCTTCCAACAAGTGAGGACACTCCTGTTAAGATTTTTGCTTCAGTGTTTTCAATCTCAGACAATCCCACCTGTGACAGATGCCACGTCCTGTCCCTGGGGATAACATCTCAAGACAACAACAGTATGCACGTGATTTCTTTCTGGTATATGCAAGTTATCCACTCCACCAACATGGAAATGAGATAACTTCTGTTCATTTTTTTTTTTTTTTTCAACCAGTCACCATTTTCAAACCCACCGTTAACGTAGCCACATTCTGTCTTCAAGGCTGTTGTCGCCATAGAACAACAATATGCATGTGATGTGTGTTTGAGTGAGTGTGTGTGTGTGTGTGTGTGTGTGTGTGTGTGTGTGTGTGTGTGTGTGTGTGTGTGTGTGTGTGTGTGTGTCTGTCTGTCTGTCTGTGTGCATGTGTGTACGTGTGTGTGTGTCTGTGCATGTCTGTGTGTGTGCAAGTTACCCATTCCACCAGCATACGATGGCCAACTCTTCAACTACCAAAGGACTGAATGTGACTTCACAAGCATGCAAGTCTTTTTTGTTTGTTTCTTTGTTTTCTTACAATACTGGTACTTATCCACAGGAGTTCTATTTTTCACTTCTCAACCAAAGAAGCGGGTGTCGTCTGACTGACGCCCTAAAAGAGAAAATCTCCTATACCTTGGATGTCTCAAGCAAAGATTGAACCCAGGACCCTTAAATCAACAGAGTAATGCTTTAACCACTTGGCCAATAGTAAGAAAACATGAGAAATGTATGAGCAGTTGCTGATGGCCTGGCCATGGTCTCCCCATTCCTTCCTCACCTGTGAGTATCACTGTCTGATGAAGAGTCATGACGTCTGGCTACAGGTGAGGCCTTGCGTTTCCGAGCCGGAGATCGCTCCTTGGTCTTGGACGCCTTCTTTGACGCTTGTTTGTCAACCTCAGAATCACTGCACAGACAGAATGGGGGCACAATAAGTATAACAGAGCTCAGTCTGTAGAAACTATCATGAATTTATGTATTATGTACGTTTTCCATCATATTACAGACTGATAAACAGCAGTCTAGCGACTAACTGAGACCAAATCACAGCAATGGAACCAAGCCAGAATCCCTAAACACACCTAAACACGAGACCAAATTCTAATACACAAATACAATACAAGATTCAAACCAAGCCTAAGCGCAACACATTATTTACACGCCAAATTCCCACCCCTCTATCCCCAGTCCCAATTCTTTATAATGAAAAGCACAAGCCAAACACACACACACCTATATGTAGCCAAAACCTTTGTTAGGATTTTAACACAAGGCTGACCCTGGATCCCACATTCACTCGTCATTCCTGCAACTCCGGAAAAGTAAAAACCAGGCAGCATAAATCCCCCTTTTTTTCCCTTTTTAGATCCTAGAATCAGTTCTTGTAGCAAGCATTTAAACTCTGCCTGTGTTTTGCCATCACTACTCACTATCTATTCTTGGCTGGGTCGCTTTCAGGACACTTTATGAATGGACTGGGTGCAAGACTTCCCCCTAGTTATGAGGAAAGGAGTCTGCCTTATACTGCTGTCAGTCTGCAACCTTGTGTGTGGCATTTATGACTGAGCTTAAGGAAAATGGAGAAATGTCTCAGTCTGGTTGGTTTTCTCATGTAAAGGAACAACGATAATGAATCTGATTAAGTGAAAAGGACAAACGAAACAGCTGCCACAGAAGCACAAGACAATCACATCTGACTCAAACAGATGATTATTCTCAAATGCCACTAATACAGCAGATAAGAGTTCTAACCTGTCATTGCTCGATTCAGTTCCTGTGTCGGAAGAGGAGCTGGAGGATTCTTCAACACGCCGTTTTTTACCTTTCTCCTCGGCTCTGCCACAGAATAAGCATCAGTGCAGTCATCTTTCACATTCAATCACAAGAATACAAAAACTGTTCCACATTCTGTTATGATCCACCCACAGTAATTTCTCCCTGTTCAAATTCACCCAAAATAAACCATATGGCATAAGCATAAAATTCAGCCATGGAGTGCACATCACGGACCGCTGTGGTTTACCACTACAAGCTGACAATAGTGAAGCTGAAAGTTTGAAGTCCATCAGTGGTCTGGCTACTATTATAGGATTTTGTTTGGTTCTCATCAGCTTCCACACACAGCTGAGTGTGCCATGGGCTTAAATCAGGGAAGCCCGCACTTAGGTGAGAGATGATAGAGCGTGGGGAATCGACACAGCAAATACACTGGCGCATAAACTTTTACCAGTCACCTTAGCCCCCCAGAACCTCTCTGCCAACTCCATTACCCAAACGCCACAGCACACAACAGGCAAGCACACAATATATTCATGTTTAAAGCTAAGTTTTAAGAACAAAAAAAAAAATGTCAGTTCTGAGACTGGAGTTATGTACTTGAGAGGATGTAGCGAGTGAACAAAACAAAAATAAAGGAAGCACAGGGCACAACCATGTGAAAAGCCTCCACTATCATGTATCTCATCTTCAGTATTGTTGTCATATAACTGACCACCATAAAACAGTGAGGGAGTGAGAAGGGAAGGAGAGGGTGGGGGCAGTACTCCAGCTGCCATTCATGGTCTTCTCTTTAGGTGATCACAGTTTTGCGCCCCTGGCACTTCATGATTATAATTTATCCTTCATCTTTCAAAAACTTTTCGCTCCCTTGGTCACGATTTATTCTCTTTCACCAGTGATACTCCCTCCACAAAAAAATGAGTAAAGATACAAAAAAAAAGAACCAGCAGAGCAACAACTACATTAGACAAAAAGAATAAATGTATTCACTGCTCAAATGCACTACTTACCTTTTACTGGCTTTCTTCTTGTTCTTCTTTGATTTCTTCTGTTCAGACCTACAAAATACAAACCATACAATCACAAACTTAACATCATTTGAGATTCAAGTCACATTTTTATGGGAGTATCATCACCAAGTGGTAATTTATCTCTGATAACTGCATGTCAATCCACATCTCCTTCTTCATGGATCTCACTGATTGAAAGAAACCTGGACTGCCCTGCCCCTTTCGATATGCATTTATTACAGATACATCACTGAGTAATCAAGAATATAGGAAAATCAAACCGTTTTCCTGTTTCAGCAACAATGGCAAAGTTGTCGGAGATGTAACATATTTTCACCAGCCATAATAATTGATAGTATTTGAGCATGTGTTCATAAACAGTTTCTCGATTTCAGAGTAACAAATAGTACAGAATCTGAATGACAGATGAATGCAAAAAGGACATAGAAAACTAGCTGACAGATATGTTTAGGAGCAGCCATGACAAAAGAATCAAGAAAAAGGTTGTTGGCATAAACCTTCTCAGCTTTGTCTCTCTTAGTTCAGCCTCACTGTTTTTCCTTCGTAATCCTGATCACGCTTCTTAAAAACAGATTTCCCAACCATATATAGCTTCAGACAGAGGTTTGCATTTCTATCCATCAGGCTGGAGAACACCAGGCTTGAAAAATCTCTGAAAAAGACTAGTGTCCAGGGGCTGCCTAAGTCTTGGTGGGGTCAAGGGGCAATACCTTGGTGGGAAGGCCTAAGAGGGTGCATAGCCCACCGGCTGAAATGGAATCTAAGCAATATTTAAGACCCTTTTATGGTCCCTGGTGATTGACAAATTACTATGCAGGAAGCAAGGAAGCCAAAAGGAAGTACTTCACACACACACACACACAGAGGCATAGGTTACAATATTAATTAATCTGATTAAGAAATCAGTCTGCTCTGATGGCCATCCAGAGCCCCTGAAGCATCACCATGCTTCTTGCAGAGCACATGTTCAAAGAGCGCTGTTAACCTTTACCAGCCGTGTCACCCAATAGTAGGTGAAGGATTTCTTTCCCTTGAGCCGCGTCACCCAAGGCTAGGTGACAGACAGAAAGTACATTCTGCCGTGTCACCCTCTGCTGGGTGACAGGGAATATAAAAAATTCCTAAACTTTCCATACAATGATCAAAGGGAAATAAGCTCTGTAACTGGTTTTGGGGATGTCGTGGCGAGTTGAAGACCTTACTTTCAGTGCTCTACTGTGAACTTGGCTGACCCCAGCAGCTTTGAAACAGAGGAACTGATGGCACCGGGCTTTGCCGCAAAGTGCACGTGAAAAAATGTCAGTCAGATGAAGGGATGGTAGCGATTTCTCACTATATGAAGCACTTGAAATCATATTACAAAGTGGATCAGGTGACGAGGGGAGTGATAGAAAGATAGAAAAAAACTATGAAAGATAAGAGGAAAGTGAATTGTTCAAAGATGCAGCCATCCCTTCATCTTCTGATGTGTTGTTGTAAAAGAACGGAATAGAATGTAAACAAAGAATTTTTTTCACTTGTCAGACATGTTTGTCAACACACGGTCGTGTCTACACATTGAAAGTAAATGATTCAAATTACTATGTTCAATTAGTTGAGTGTTTATTCTTTCCTATGACACCTAACACAACACTGTCAGTTGTTGTCTAGCTACCGTAAAAATAAATTAAAAGTGGCAAAATATGCACGACGACAGGGACTGAGTGCCATGCGTGAGCTTACAGCAGCAGGGAATTGTACCGTACGTGCCGCTCTCGGCTCAACAGTATTAAACCACAACTGGCATAGTTCAGCTACTTTTACCAAAACAAAACAAAACAAATGACTATGTGCTACTCCCGGCTTGTTCACTTTCAGAAAACAAGATGAAAACCGCTGATCGAAATGGCTCACTTCTGTCATCTTTTTACACACTAGCACACAAAAGACATTAAGTGCACAGTTGTACTGCATATTTTGTACAGAAAACGTTTCTGGTCTCTTCAGTTCTCCAAACAAACATCTTGAAATGAACAGAGACAAGAAAGCAATGAACTCTTGATAGGATGATCCCAATGTCACTTTTGGAATTGCGGAATTAAGTTAAGATGCTCTGAACTGGAAACTGACACACATTTTCTTTTAGAGTTCGAACAATAACTTTCATTTATTTCTTTTCTTTTTTTTCTTTCACTGAATCATTCAGAATTGTACATCTCTTCTGAAATGGCAGTTCTATGTTCTGTTATGATTTTGAAGTCTGAGTTCCACATGTTTCACCAGCTTTCTCCACTTTCACAAACTTAAAAAGTTTTGAAAAGCTTTTCCCTCTTATTAAATTTTACTAGTATGTACAAACTCCAGTTACCAACAAAAACCAACAATGAGATCTACCACACTTGCTGTGTTTGCGCTTCTTATGCTTCTTGCTCTCCTTCTCCTTCCTCTCTGGAGAACCACTGTCACTCCTGCAAACACAGCATGAAACAAAAAAAATCATTTTGTTCTCACTGGTTTATCCTCCATACCTACCAGTTCCATAACAAATCATCAAACAACGGAGAAAAGAACACGAAAACAAATCCTCTGTCATCAAGAAAATGAATGAATAAAAAAATGTTTTTCTTTCTTTTTCATTGTGATGTAAGAAAATGGAAGAAGAGAGTAAAAACCTTACAGTCCCTTTTTAACTGAGTATGGGATGGGATCCACTGCATTCTGTTTTGTTGCCTCTCATGCACGCCTCTACAGATCTACAGGTATGAGTAGTGGCTTCAACTACATGAATAACAAGATCTTGTTTGCAAAAACAAAGAGGGTGGGGGTGGGGGTGGGGGGTGGGGGTGATCAGCAGTTGAATCAGGGAGTATGATCAGCCACTGAGTACACACAAGTATGATTAGCATTAAAACCAATATAAATGAGCTGGTCGAAACAACAAATAGCCACAGGAAAACTAATTCAGTTGTTCGGGAGAAATTACACATCAAGTACATGGCAAGTTCACAAAAGACATCACCTCCAAAGCACTCTATTGATGTCAAGAACGGCTCAGAGTCCCACACCCCCAACCCCCTGTCCCCTTCTCCTTTTCTTTG
Organism: Conus betulinus; assembly: GCA_016801955.1. Taxonomy (NCBI): domain Eukaryota; kingdom Metazoa; phylum Mollusca; class Gastropoda; order Neogastropoda; family Conidae; genus Conus; species Conus betulinus. The sequence continues at coordinate 159,219 of JADBJO010001988.1, read as the reverse complement.
CAAGTCCCTTTCCTCCCCTTCCCCCAAGAGCGAGACTATTACCTTACCTACCGAGTGACATTCCCCATGAACTTTTACGACACCAGAAAGGTTGGCACAAGTTCACACAAGGCACTGATGCACAAATGAAATCAAAACTGAGGTTATTATTAAGCACAGCACGCAGGTGCACAGAATTCCACTTCTATCTCTGATCGTCAATTAAGACGAGAATGACGATGATGATGCATGGGAACTACGTTGTGGTCTGAGACATGACAGAGCTGTGGCTTTACTCTGTGTTTCCCTTCACAACACATCCCAATGTCAAATAGTCCGAGACAAACAAACACCCGAAATGCTGGTCAAAAAATTTCAGCAACTGTCACAGACACATCTGCAATCATTTGGTTGAAAGTTAGCCATGTTGTTCCGGTCTCACCATCTGAACCCATAGAGCACACTTAACAGTGAGGTAGAAGCTGGCAAATGCCAGCAAGTCTCACAAATGGGTTTTGAGCCTACGACATCTAACCAATAATCCATACACATAAACTACTGCACCATAACGGCTAGCCACATCACAACCTTTTAAATACAAGAAAGAGAAAAACAATATGACTACAAAAGGGAGGAAAATTTTTAAAAAAAAAGGGGGGGGGGGGGGGGGGGGTGAGTACAAAAAAAAAGAAGAAGAAATCCTCATCATCTGGAGTTCACACTCACCTTGATTTCTTTTTCTTCTTCTTCTTTGCAGGAGTTTTATCGTCTTCATTTTTTCCTTCATCTGACCCTGAACTCTGAACAATTCTGCAACACAAAACCATCAGTCTCTGCAGTGTCATCTCTGAATCTGATCTACAAACAACCAAATTAAATGCACAACTAGCTAACTGCAAGTGTCTGTTTGAGACCAAATGAACCTCCGTCTCCCAAGAATATTTACATCCTATGCATGCATTTCACAACAGCAGAGAAGAGACACACATTCAAATAAGCCTAAATACAATTCTTAAAAGAATCAAAAAGAAAGCAGTCAAGGTTGACATATTTCATAAAATTAGTCTGGCACCATTGCGATCCATTGGATGGTATTATGATTTGTAGAAGGCACACACTCTGGCCATACCTCTAGCTTCAGCACTCTAGTTTTTCTTGTCCAAGTTACCTTCTCATTGGACCATAACAACAAAGGCAAAGATAAAGATTAAACTAGCCTGTATGGACAAATGTGTTTGTGTTTCTGCCTACTGATCTGTTTGATTGTATTGTATGCATGCATGTGTGTGTGTGCATGCATATGTGTATACTTGCATAACTGTGTGTGATGTATGTAGACTAAATTTCTTTCTACATGTCCCAGTTAAACACATGTATTAATATAGTATGATAAAGTAAAAATAATGATAAAAAAACTACTCTCACACACACACACACACACACACACACACACACACACACACACACACACACAGGGGGGCGGGGGAGGAGATAAATTCTTTTTGATTCTGGAAGACACAACCGGTGGGCTTCATGCCCAATGACACAATTGGTCTGCTTTCAATTCAATTCAAATCCCTTAAAAATAAAGTCTTATTACAAAAATACTCTGAAACAATCTAAAAGAGAGAGAGAGAAAGACAGAAAGAAAGAGAGAGAGAGAGAGAGTTTGTGTGTATGCATGTGCGCGTTGTTGTTCCGTGTATGTGTTGTACACAGCACCTTGTGTGACAATGTGTTACACTGTGTGCACTATGCATACAAGAATATGTGGGTATGTTTGTGACAGCAAAGGAACCAAGCGCGACAGTCAGTTATAATCTCATAAACTGTATCATGTCATTTGTATATGTATTTGTTTATGGGCTTTTAAAATAAATATGGTACGTTAACTTAATACTTTAGTGTATCAAAGAACAATGCTTAATAATTTCAGTTCTCTCTCTTCCCCTGCTTAATAATCAGCAAATCATTGGTTCATCAGAAAAAAATTACTTGCTGAAAAGAATTCATTGATAACAGAATTTATAGATAGCTTTAACCTACTTTTCTTCATCCGGACTCAACCCTAGACAACTCTGTCTTTTTTAAATAAGAGTAGATCCATTATCAGACCATAGATTCCCTCACTACAGTATAACTGGTTATCTATCTCTGTTTTGACCAAACTTCAACCCATCTGGCTGTCTGCCTGATCTGTCTCTTTCCATATGAATTATATGAGAAGTTTGAGTGTTTTAAGATGCTGCACATGGAGGTGTATCTATTAAAGCATTCACTAATGTGTATTTCAGCACCGATGTAAATGGCTGACCAAGTGGAAATTCTTTGATCATAATTGAAGAGGACATCCCACATTTCAAGATTTATTGTTAAAATCCTGAAAGTCTAGGTGCTCAGATTTTTAGGGGATCACAAAAATATTCAGGGGGTTACACTTCGTAACTGCAAAAAAAAAATTCCTGAAGACACACACACACACACACAGAGAGACATAGATGCCTGTATGCACGCTAATGCGCCCTCTGACTGGCTCACACACATAAATACACATAGAAAGAGTCAGAAATAGATGACAAAAGAGGTACTGCTAATGATATGAACAAAAAAAAAGCATAGATTATGCTAAAATGTATTTATTCAGGTTCGTTTTCAGTTTCCAATGTCAGTTAGTGTTACCTAAAATGAATAAATGCGAGCACCTACAGTAACATGATTTCAACTGTGAAATCTGACATATTATGTGGGATGTCCTCTTTGATTATTGTCACAGAATTTCCACTACGCAAGCCATTTCTATCGGTGTTGAAGCATTTTACTGCTTGACCATATATTCCAGTCATCATGCAATGATCCTCAGATGCCCAGTAAGAAACAAGAGGCGAGCGATGAATATTCATGGAACGTTTGACGAAGCAATGTAGATTAGCACCTCTTGCACTATGTGCAACACTTTGGTGCATCCACAACAGCACCATTTAAATTGTCTGAACCAGTCATGCTACATAGATCGCTCGAATTCTGGAACTATCGCTGGATTATCACCCGCAAGCCACAGTTCATAGCTGAATTTTACAGGGTTTTCCATGGGTTTAGCCCAAGGCTGAATCATGTGATCTCTCAGAGACTGGGTACTGTGTTTTGACAACTCTTGTTAGTTTTAAGCAGAGAAGAGTTCTCAAGTGGAAGTTGTTCTTCGATTCAGAAAGTTCTGAAACGTAGAAGTTAGTTATATTTCTATCAACTTCGATCTTGGTAGATTGGACGAAAGCGATTTCGGGTGACACGTCGCTCGGAATTGTGATGCATACAAGGAAAACCACTACATCCCATTAAATTCTGGTATGTTTTAGTGACGCAATTGCTTGAATTCCAGTGCGTCAGATGGGAATTTCATGTGTCACAGATGCACATTTGTGCGTAAGAATTATCACTGCTTTTCTGATCCATTTCTATCTCTTTCTGTACATTCAAGTGCATGAGCCAAGGACAGCACACTTACGAGTGCATGCCTGGGCGCATGCATATGTATGTTGTTTTCAGTACATTTTCCACCAATTATAAAATGTGACCCCCTAAATATTTCTGTGACTCTCTGAAATTTGGAAACAAATTTTCTTCACGGATTATGATTATGACCCCCTAATTTTCATGAAATCATTATCACTGAAAACAAACAAAAATCTGCTTACACAAACGCACCATTGCAGACACACAACTGATAACAGCACTCACGCATATTTCCTAGTTGCCATTTCAGTGGCCTTAGCAGCCTCTTCCTTGGCTTTGCGGTTGGGGTCAAAGGCACTGCCATCCACATAATCTCCCAGCCCAAAGGCTTCCCGCAGACGTTGGTTCTTCTCCTGGTTGGCTTCTGCAAGCTGATGGGTCTCCTTGGCTCTGAAAAGTAAATGACTTTCTTTTTTTTTTTTCGCTTATTCTTCACACAGGCCAGTCAGGACTAAAGAACCTTACTGACTTAAAAGAAGAATCTGTTGTTATCTAGTTTATAAAAGTAACATTAAATCTGACTCCACTTCACCGTAAAGGCATGCCCTTGTCTACTGCCAGCATCTTTCAACTCGGTGGACAATCCAGCAAAACACCCATCACTCATGCACTGGCAGACTGATATTATAGAGACGCAATTTTGCCCAACATGCCTGTGAAAACAGTGAGGGGATGGCTTTAATTATCAACTTTTTTACACCCATGTTTTTTCCCGACATGATCTGACTTATTTTTCACGCTGTTGTCACACTTGACATGACTAAGATGTTCCAAAAATGTATTTCCGCTTCAATTCTTTAAATCCGATTCAGAATTCAACTGTCACAATAAGGGATTGTCTGCAGTTGATCTTTTCTTTTTCAGTGTATAAACATACAGAATATACCTTCCAGTGGAATCTGAATGATAGATAAAAAAAAAAAAGACAGATAAAAGCCAACATCTGCACAAGAGCAGACATCTGACCTCCCTGAAAGAGAAATGAAACCACCATCAACTCACAACTAGTGTAACATGGCACGCACTACCCTCAGAGGTCAAAAACATGGCAAAATTAATGTAAATCATGCATACTTACACAAAGAGATATATACAACATGTCCCCTAATACAAAGGGAAACAACTCACATCGGGCGGCCATGCTCATCTTTGTCCAGAGGGGAATCGGTGGAGCCCTCCTTCTCCATCAGCATCTGTCGGAACATGGACACCTTCTGGTGGATTTCATCCTCAGAGTACCTGCATAAGTGGGAACACCCATACTGTGTCATAAAACACAAATACTTAACAATAAAAAACACAAATAATCTGCAGAAGAAAAAAAAAAACATGTTACTCACCAGCATTCTCAATGACTTACACAGTGCATGTCAATCTGAAAACAAAAAAAAAAAAAAAAAACGCTTACAGAGTACAGTTCCAAAAGCCCCACAGGGCGTAAGGGCTATGTACTGTCTGAGGTTCACCCTGTCTACGGCATAGCATGATGAAAAATTCAACTCATCCTTTTCTTTCTGCTTCCAACCTTTTCTGAATTGAATCAGGAACCACTTTCTAGCTACACAGAGAGAGAGAGTTTCCAAGCTGAAAAAAATCCAAATCCACAAGCCTTTTGAAATTTGAATTCATGAAAGTCGGCTCTGCAGCTAACACTCTTAACTATTTGACCACTAACCCCTATAGTCAATTATTACGATGATCACGTTTGTCTATGTGATGATGATGCACTGGTGAAAGTGATAAACATTTAGTTAAAAGTGATAAACATTTAGTCTGAAGTCATAAACATTTACTTTGAATGCACATGGTCAAGCAATCATTTTCACAACCATGGTGACTGACAAACATTTTGCAAAATCTGGAAACAGAGACACAGATTTTGAAAAAAAACAGGTCAAGCAATCATTTTTTGACAAACAAGAGACTGATCTTCAGAAAGTTAAGAAATCCTTACTGCTAAAAAAAGTGCTATTCAAATTAAATGACATGCTTGCTGTTATCACACCCTTCATATCGTAAGCAATTCACAGTCTCTACGAAAACCATTATATGCAGTCTTCTGGTTCATAAACATTCTAAAGTGCTAACTTGGGTAAGAATGCTATGACACACATGCAAAAAAAAAAAATATCGACAACAAACACGAATTTCTTCGAGTCTGCAACAACTGCTCTTCAGAACATTTTTGTCCAGTCCACTGCATTATGTATTACTCACTGGTGCAAACAAAAAGTAGCCTTACTTAGAATGGTATGTGTGTGTGTGTGTGTGTATTAGGGGCATTATGCCTGAGTATTCCATTGCCAAAGTTTCATGTGGTCACATTGCCTCCAGTCCACAAAATTAACTTCTTTTTTTCTAAAGGACTTTTTCAACAAACGCTCACACAGAGATATACCACAAAATATCAAGATATTCTCATGTTATTAAGAGTGTTAACAAAAGCGTGGAAAAATATACATGACTTCCTGTGTCTCTTTCAAGTTTGAGGCCATGCTTCAGCATCTGACCTAAGGTTACTAAATTAGCTAATAAATAGCTGGGTTAGTAATTACTGTTGTTGTTTTATTGTTGTTGCTGCTGCATGTAAGTGTGTGTGCATGTTTACATTTTTGTGTGTGTGTGTGTGTGTGTGTGTGTGTGTGTGTGTGTGTGTGTGTGTGTGTGTGTGTGTGTCTAGATGTAAGTGTGTCGGTATGAGTCTGCGTCAGTGTGTGTGCAGTGTCATAATCTGATATTGTGTATGTAGTGTCATAACTTAATATTGTAAAGAAAATTTGCACCTCATTTAGAAGGTCAACAGGGAAGAGCAAGTATTCTCCTTCATGAACTGTGCATTTGGATGTATGCATACACTGTGTTTGTGAGACTGCGAGTGCATATATAGGAAAAGATTCATATCTGTATTTTTCAATCAAAACAAAAAATTCTAATCCAGTTTAAAATGTCGAGGCAAGGATGATGAATGGGGTTACTTTATTAACACAAAACTTAATCAACTGATTCTCAATTCCTTTGCTAAGCAAAGTGTAAAGCTACACAAAAGGCATTCTACAGATCTAAAACAGATCTGGTGGCCTATGCATACGTCTGCATGTGTGTCTCAAGAGCCTGAGTCTCTCTCTGTGTTGGTGTGTGTGTGTGTGTGTGTGTGTGTGTGTGTGTGTGTGTGTGTGTGTGTGTGTGTGTGTGTTATACATACATGCCTGGGCATGCATGTATGTGTCTGTGTATGTGTTTTCTCAATTTGTAAGTTGGTGCAAGTCAGAGTGTATGTGTGTGCGTGCACATGCAGTTTCCACTCATGCATTTGTTTCCTCATCTCAGCAGTGAAGTACAAATTACAATACTATGAAACATAATGATGACAAAAAACACCCTACCCTTGCTCCTCCATCAACTCTTCCATCTCCATACATTTGAGCTCCACCCGACGCTTACGATCATGGTTCAGGATTTCAGCATTGGGCTGCCGATTAAGCTGCCTCTCCAGACGAGCCACATCTTCCTCAGTCTTGTAATGATATACGGTCCTTTGTCCGCTTCACAGAGGATAAATTCCTCTGCACAAAGCCGTTGGTGCCACTGCCTCTTGCAGTTGACAGACCAATGCCGTTGTACATGTCGATAAAATGTCACACTTCAGCTGGAAAAAAAAAAATCATTATAATCAGAAACTGATAACACCTTTAAGGAAACCAAGTAAAATGATGAATTTACATTACATCTTAAAAAAAACAACTTTAAACTAAAATGTAAATGACCAATTAACCCCTTCAGTGCCATCTGGCTGTTGATCCTTCGTTACCTCACAGAGCTCTACATATTAACTGGCGGAATAAAATAATGATAAAAAATAACAACAATAACAATAATAATCGCAATGATGTTTAATCTTATAATACTACTAATAACAATAAAAACACATTGTAATAATAATAATAACACTAGAAAAAAAAGAGGAAGAGGACTGTGGGGATAGTTACACAAATACTGTTGTGGTAGCAATAATGATAATAATAGAGGGAGGAGGAGGAGCAGCAGGGCAGGGAGTAGAAAAAAGAGAAAAATACAGAAAATGGTGAAAAACAATATGAAAGAAAATAAGAAATACAACCATGACTTTGTTCTATGCTTATTGCATGAGGGTATCATAACGTGTTAATGATGTTGTTCATGCTGTGTCCTTACTGGCATTATGATTTATATTAATTTGTTACTATTCAGTATTATCTACAGGTACAAGTGAGAAATTTCAGGATCAAAATGCAGCATTTTATATACTCAGATATTTTCTCATCATCTTTATCTGAATTTTGACAAGCCCCCATGTACCGAAATCACTTCCACAAGCTGTTTGGATCACCACTTTGAGAGGCTTGCTACAATGCTTGCTCCATCAAGGCCTCTCACAACTATGTGAAATAATCTGCAAACTCGTAATTCCCACACTGGTCACAATTCTCCCCTTTATCTTTCTGTTACTGAAAGTTTATGACCAAACATTTGTTTTTTTTAATTAAATTTCATAAAATTATATAACACTATATAACACTGGAAGTGGAATGAGCTTCTTGTGTTTTGATGAGTTTTACTTCTTTTTGGTTTTGATTCTTCATCTTTTTATAAAATTTGTGGTAACTAACCTAAGCCACATCCACCTACCTAGAGACCCATCCATCTGTCTTTATTTGACATCACTGGGAAGACATGATGTATTATTTGTATGTAGGATCTTCATGCTTTTCCTGTCAAAATCAAAATGTACGGCATTTTCTTGAACATTTCTGACTGTGGCCAAGTTTAAAATATTCTCTTGTTTTCACGTTTAAGCGTTTTCAAGATTTCATGCATCCAAACTGTCCTTGATGTATATGTCGGAAATAAAAGTGAGCGGGGTGGGAGTGCGAGTATCTGGTTAGTTGCGTATGTACCTAGGCTACTCAAATTCATGAACAAAAGAAGATGTAACTCGCAAGTTTCTGAATTGGTGACCGCGGTGATGTCTTATGTCCTAACCTTGCCAAATTAAGTGAAATGGACAAAAATCATAGGATCTTTAAAGAACAGAATCATCAATAACACACCGTATTCAAAACTGTGAACGTGGTCTCCGGTCCAATTTACAAAGTTCAAAACTAAAACAAAACACGGTGGTCACACTATCTTCGTGCTGTTGGGCATCCGCGAAGTCTCCCTCTCTCAACGGAAGTGACGACTTTAATCTAGGAATGGAGCAATTTGAGAATGTCTTCCTTCCCTTTTCCCAAGATGACTTTTTCCTATAAATAAACGAAACACATCACACACACACACACACACACACAGGCATTGTATTTCTACACAAAACGTTTTTGTTTTTTTTTTTAATTCGCTGTTGTTTTTTTTTTGTTGTTGTTTTTTGGGGTTTTTTTTAATCCTGATGCGAGTCGTAATTTTCCCATTCCAATTTAAAAAAAAAAAAAAAAAAAAAAAAAAAAAAAAAAAAAAAACACTCTAATCTTAAAATCGTGACGACTTGCGGTCATCTATCACCCTTATTCCTCACATTTGGTCGACTTGATTGATTGATTGATTGATAATCCTGATTCTCAAGGCTAAAAGATTAGCAGGAAGATGCTTTCTGTTTCATCTGGCCTTTCTCCCATAACCTACTAACGCTGTTACATATGAAACTGATTAATAAACTAGTGATGAATCATATTATCATGAAAGAAAACACGCATACACACTCAAACTAAATGTCACACACACACACACACACACACACACACACACACACACAAGCGTGCGCGCGCGCGCACCATCCTTGAAGAGCATATAAGCAACATCAGTCACCATAATGGTATCATGAACACTGCCTGTGGAGGAATGAACAGGCATTCGTGGGGCAGCCCTGTTCAAGTACACAAGCACATATTCGTATCCAACATTCTTTTTCATGCGAGATTGATTTCTGGTCAGTTAGGAACAGGTGATAACGCTGTAGTCGGGGGCAGACAGACACAGAGAGAGAGAGAGAGAGAGAGAGAGAGAGAGAGAGAGAGAGAGAGAGAGAGAGAGAGAGTTTTCAAACATTTGTTCATGTTATGCGTGACAAAGAAGAAAGAAGAAATAGAGAATGGAAAGTAAAGACTAAAAAAACAATAATAAAGAATTAAAAAAAAAAAAAAAAAAAAAAAGCAAACACAAGCAAAAAAAAAAGGGGAGAAAAGTTAAAGACAGACAGACAGACAGGCAGAGAGAGAGAGAGAGAGAGAGAGAGAGAGAGAGAGAGAGAGAGAGTTTCAAACATTTGTTCATGATATGCGTGACACAGAAGAAAGAAGAAAATAGAGAATGGAAAGTAAAGACTAAAAAAAATAATAATAAAGAATAAAAAAAAAAAAAAGCAAACAAGCAAAAAAAAAAAAAGAAGAAAAGTTAAGACAGACAGACAGGCAGACAGAGAGAGAGAGAGAGAGAGAGAGAGAGAGAGAGAGAGAGAGAGAGAGAGACACACACACACACACACACACACACACACACACACACACACACACACACACACACACACACACACAGAGAGAGAGAGAGAGAGACAGAGACAGAGAGAGAGAGACAGAGAGAGAGAGATGATGATGATGATGATGATGATGATATTTATTTCCAAAGGTAACAGATAAGCAAACACACGCTTTTTTCATCCGGCCCTTGCCCTGTTAGGGGGCTAAGCATGACTACCGACTAAAACTTACAAAACTTTTAACAAACACACATAATCATCTTCACAAATATATCCAAAAAAATGTTGATGAGTTGTTCCGCCTATAACATTGAGACGTAGATGAATTGAGAGAGAAGAGAGAGAGAGAGAGAGAGAGAGAGAGAGAGAGAGAGAGAGAGAGAGAGAGAGAGAGAGGAGAGAGAGAGAGAGCATTATCCATCCCATCAATCCCCAGAAAAAAAAGTGCATGATCACATATCATGTGAACAGTACTCTGGTTCTAACACGTACACTTCATGAGTTCGTTATAACACTTTCACATATGGACATTTGCATGCACTGACACAGCGAATCAACATTGACGCTTACAGACAGCAACGACGACGACTTTGGGAGGTGAGTACAAATGTATGTTGTTGATGATAAAGTAATAATAACATGCATGTGGAAGGGCATTGATGATATCAGTTATACTGCATATCTTCATCATTAGCGTGAGGGTCCAGAATACGTAAACCAATTATTTGTAAGATTTCTGAACTTCGATGACATTTCGCTGTGGCGGAAGCGCGAGCTCTGAAGACCAGAGGAGCCTTTGAGCTCTGAAGAAGAGGACCAGAATAACAAAGACTCGTTTGGAATACGCCAGTTCTTAGCATAGGAACCTGGAATTTAAGATTTTGCCAGACGCGTAGTAGGGTCTGATTTTGTTCTTCCATGACATCAGTCAGCAGGGCACGCCGGGTAGCAAAGACCAATAACAGAGTACCGGGGCATCTCTCTTTCCCAGAACCGGGTGTTGTAGGAGTCATCTTGATCTTCAATCTGCAGAAAAATACGTTTCCCTATACAGGTTCCTTCTCTCCTACCTCCCACCACACCCCCACCCCTCACCTCAGTCTCCCCACTCTACCCTTACCCGCTTCTTTCAACCAGCCGCCGTGGCAAAGTGGTTAGAGTCGCCGATTCCGGGCTCAGGAGTCTTCGGTTCGATTCCAATCAGAGCCATTTATATTTTTGAGATTTTTAGGCCCATTACAAGCTCCAATCTGGAGTTGAGTCTGCTATAGGCTCAACTGGGAAGACTGAACCAAAGAGTCGATTTTGATCCACTTATTGGATGCATCTCTGAGAGTGGTGCGCAATTTCATGACCAACACTGCAGGTGTTGATCTCTCGGGCCTGGTTGATGCCGAGATATATCTATTGAAAGTAAGCGTAGAGTATGGCCCTGTCACGCAGTCTCAGACCAGAATGAAAATCCTCAGCATCATCTTCATCCTCATCAATCATCAAAAAAATAAAATAAAATAAAAAAATAAAAAGTGTATGTGTGTGTGTGTGTGTGTGTGTGTGTGTGTGTGTGTGTGTGAAATTCTGTGGCCTTTCATGCCCTGCTCTCATTGAGACGTCAGTGTCAGTTTCGATTTCCTCTCAGTGTCTGTGCTCTTGCTGAATACATTGTCAGGTCGCTGGTATCGGCGAGTTCGTGAGGGTCATTGTTGGGCGGAAGTGGTGAAGCCCTCTCGAGCGGGACGCTGGACTCACGCTGGTTTCTCGACTAAACAAGCACTGTGCACTGCAGGAGTCTCTCAGCAGATGGTGTCCTGCCTGTGTTGCGGGTTCAGAACGGGCACCGTTGAACACCACTGAAGTGACTGGGTATAATGCAGTGTCTCTTCTGGCGGGTTGCCTCTTAATGGGTTGAGATTGATTCTCCCGGTGCAGGGTCTCTACAACGGGGCAGACCAGGATGTGACTGTGGATAGGGGCCGGAGTGAGTGGTGGCACTGACGTAATGCCACGTAAGGGGCGCAGAAGGCGAAACGGTAAAAAAAAAAAAAAAAAAACCCACACAAAACCCCTACTTTCTGTGAAAATGTTTGACTCTCTCTCTCTCTCTCTCTTTGGATAAAATTTGTTGACATTGTACGACCGCTTGGCAGTGTGTGTGTGTTCATTGTCTGTATGACTATACTGTTTCCGGCGGTTGTCCATGTGTTGTGTGCATGCGTGTGCGTATCCGTAGTAAGCAGAAGCAGTGGTATCCTCAGACTTGGCATGTTAATAACTATTGTGAGAACTTTCCAGTTATTCCCTGCCTGATATGAGACTTGGTGTGTGAGTATGCACTGTGGTGTGGTGTGGTGCGATGTTGAATGCGATGTGTGTGTGTGTGTGTGTGTGTGTGTGTGTGTGTCCTCCATACTCCCAAAGGGGTGACAGGATAATTAAATCTTGAATCTTGTGTGTGTGTGTGTGTGTGTGTGTGTGTGTGTGTGTGTGTAAACCGTTTTAAAACGTATTCTGGACAGGCAAAGAAAGTGAGTCAAATAAAAAGATCAAGATAGAAACAGAGGTCGATACAGACAAAGACAAAAAAGTTCCATTCATTAGCACATTTAGTGATACTACCCTCAAGGTGCATGAAGGAGACCTTCTAAAGAACACCCGGCACCAGGACCTCGGGGTGGATATCAGACAGTTGGGATACACCTGGAAACAGACTCGGGAAAAGATGACCTAGGACTCTGTGGCAGAACTTCCCCGAAGATCGAGTATGGCTGCCTTAATGTCGGGATAAAAAAAAGGTCATACACACAAACTCCACTCCCTTTGTTGGGTAGATGGAATTAATACTTGTCTGTCCGTGTGTAGGGAGTGTCCGCTGGAATTTCAGCCTACGTATGCAGATGAAGAAGAATGTGGCAGAACATCGTTCACGCCCCATGCCTACCGGTGATTGGCAACATATGAAGAAACTCAAGCCCAGGCGGAGACACACTGGTCGTATTACCTCCCTTTGGTCAGAAGGACCAAGTGAATTCGGTGAACGTAGGTGCCATACGATCTAAGTAACCTGATCTTAAAACTGATCAAAACTGGTTCTAAAAGTTTTCCATGCCTGAAAACAGATTTTCTTCATGTTCTCGGCCTGACAGTATAAGCAGTGACAAGAAGTGATGGGGGATGGCGCGAGGGGAAGGAGCGCGTGGCCAATATGCTTCTTATTCCAGATGGGTTCTTGATTCCTTGATCATTACACTCACCAAGCTCCGCCCTGGCTTAAAGCTGTGTCAGACCAGTTGACATAGGTTAGAACACCAAGGCTACGTCAAAATGTTGTTATGCTGTGTCAGACCAGTTGACATAGGTTAGAACACCAAGGCTACGTCAAAATGTTATGCTGTGTCAGACCAGTTGACATAGGCTACAACACCAAGGCTACGTCAAAATGTTGTTATGCTGTGTCACACCAGTTGACATTGGTTAGAACGCTAAGGCTACGTCAAAATGTTGTTATGCTGTGTCACACCAGTTGACATAGGCTACAACACCAAGGCTACGTCAAAATGTTGTTATGCTGTGTCAGATCAATTGTCATAGGCTACAACACCAAGGCTACGTCAAATTGTGTTGTTAGGGTGTGTCAGACCTGTTGACATAGGCTACAACACCAAGGCTACATCAAAGTGTTGTTATGCTCTGTATAATTATGCGGGGATTGTCTTCAGTCGTGGCAAGCTCCTGGCATAACATTATCAGTCTTCAAAGTCCCTCGAAGTTGAAGTGTGGCTGCCCAAGTGGCGGGGTAATGAAAAACGGTCACACGCGTAATATTTTCATCCCTAGCTGATGCATTTGTACCATAGTGTGCAAGTACTTCGGCTGTTCGGATGATCCCTGGAGTCTTTTAGCCAGGGTACGACAACAACACTCAAAAGGGCCTTGATCACGTCTCCTTGTTTTTTTTCATTCTTGATTCGAAATTCCTGTACAAGCAAGAGGAGGTGGAATGGGGAGGGAGAGGAAGTAGAGAGGGATCCTTTTCCCAAAATTCGGCCAATATCACACAAATACCTCGACAGATTTTCTTTCCAAGCCAGGAAAACGTGAGTGTGCGTTTGGGGGAAGGTGTGTGTGGGGGGGGGGGGGGGGGGGGCGAGTGGCGGGGGCGGAGGTTGGAAGGAGGAGTCTGAATGCACTAGATGATTTCTTTTGGCTGGACGGACTCTGCTGAAAACAGGAATGAAAAGATTCATACTGATAAAGATAATGCACTGGACACGCCTCACCTGCAGTAATGTCTTCCCTTCAACATGCGCAACCGATACGTGTGGGCCCTTCTCATCGATAGCGACTTGCGTGATTCGTCTTTCGTTGTATCATAGTGCACAACTTTCTCATTATGATGGTTTCCCTCCGTGTCAGTTTGGGGTTGTTCTCTCCTTACAGAACATGCACGGCCCTGCAATGGAGCCAGCCTGCACTGCTTCTCTCTCTGTTTCTCCCGTCCGCTTGTTTTTTTTTCTTCTTCTTCTTCTTCTGCAGACAGAATTTTGTCACGGACAGCTCCCTTGGAAGTAAATTCTTTTAGCTTTGCCAAGACGCACAGTCTGTTGTCTCGCTGATCCCCCCAAAATGATGACTCTATTTAATCGGGGGCTGAAAGGAAATCTAACATGAGGAAAGGACTATTAAACAGTAAATAACGAACAAGTAGGATAACTCTTGCTCCCGTGAGGAAATATTTCAACAGCGGAGCAAGAGTTACCCTACTTGTTCATTGTTCTCCTTGGGGCTGCCCGTATTATCATCAGAGATGGGAAGAGGGTAGCGTGATGGAGGAGGTGCTGGGCATGAACGGTAGAATTTGAGCGGCTGTCATCCAAGAGAGACCCTCCGAGAGGGCCTATTATCTTTTGGCTTTGACAAGTGATGGTGCCAAGTTTTCACCACATGCACAAACACTTAAGTGCATGGGTAAATGCTCTCACCTTACCACCCCCCCCCCCCCCCCCCCCCCCTCCCCCCCCCCCCCCCCCCCCCCCCCACCCCCCCCCCCCCCCCCCCTTCTCTCTCTCTCTCTCTGAATTCACACATAAATCACTGTGAAACTGAAAAAAAAAAGTTATTTATTCAAGAATAAACAACAGCATATTCACAAAGACCGAAATTAGTTTACAGCACCTTGAATGCAAAATGTTTTGCAACTAATTAGAGAATATACAGAAATACTGCTGCAAACAGAAGACCCATACACAGAGCAGATTCACAAACTGAACTTGGGAGAAAGAGCACAGACAATAAAAGCGCTGAAAATACTCTGGAGTGTACATCAATCTTGTCATAACATAAACCATTTTATAAACACCCGGTGATTGAGAACATACACACAAAAGATACCAATTTCACACACAGAAGGTACCATTTCTTACGTTAATTTCTGAAAAACTTTTTCTTAACAAAAATTACAGATTTTTATATGCCTTTTTTTTTTTTTTTTTTTTCAAATTTCCACTTCCATGTTTGTATGTAAACACATTCACACTGAAGTCATTTCCACATACTCAGTAGGTGAAAACTGCACAAAAACTTCAAACTCAGTTCTCACAATATTCACCACAAGGAAAAAATATCCAAACCATCGTCGTCTCAGATGTGCCCCATTGGAAAAAAAAAAAAAAAAAAAAAAAAAAAAAGAAAAAAAAAAAAAAAAAAAAAAAAAAGACTTAACTTGATATACAAAACAAACATGTGGCTTCTGTTGCTGAAGGGTCACTGTCACTGGTCCCAGCGTCTACCAACGCCGTGGAATCACTGCAATGATGAACGCTACACCAATTACTGAACTTAAAAACACAAATAGTGGGAATTAACATTTATTACAGATATCATGGCAACTACTCAGCTGCAGATATTCTCTTTAAAGCTTGACCATTTATTGTGGTTTGTTGCAATATGAGGTGACTGCAGGTGGAAATTTAAACAAATTTTAAAGGGTATCTGAAATATTTCTGCCAGATAACATGGACAAACGAATAACAAGACAAAAACACGATGCATTTGCCACTTTTTCAACACGCCATCTTGCTCTGAATTCGACAAGTGATAGCTCGTTCTTCATTCTCGTTGTCTTGTGTATTGTTTATCTTGCCTGCAGAAGACCTAAGAGGTCGAAACATGTCCTGCTTTGTCTGGTAATTCATTTGACCATGTTCTCTAGCTGAATTCTTTCAAACACCTTTTCAATTTCGTTTATGTGGTGTAGTGTTCGCAGAACCATTAAGCAGTGTGAGTCAGCATGAAGACCTGTTGACCACAGTAAGGAAAGCTGAAGTGGTGCACACTTGTGATGTGATTAAGTGGACTCTCCAAGACTACTCCCCCGGAGAACAGCACATGGGAAGAGCTGACTGGGCAGGCAGAGTTTGAGGTGGACAGACAGCATCGCTGAGTGGACTTGGGAGAACTGTGCGGGGACCCCAGGTACTAACTTTGCTCACTCATCACAGGTGGAGACAACTGGCGCAGCACTCAACATTGCAGTGTCCCTATGGCGCTGCTGGGCTGTGGGACTAGTGAACAGTGTGTGTGTGTGTGTGTGTGTGTGGTGTGTGTGTGTGTGTGTGCACGCATGCGTATATGTGTGTGAGTGTGTGTATGTGTTTGTGTGTGTGTGTGTGTGTGTGTGTGTGTGTGTGTGTGTGTGTGTATGCATGTGCATCTGTGAATATTTCCATGTGTGCACACGGTTGAATAAATGCATGTGTGCACAAGTCACTGTGTTGCCACCGATGGGGGGGGGGAAATTCATTTTGAAGACGGTGATGAAATGAGAAACCAGACCTCAGACCATGTCTCACACTACACTGATGAAACAAACCACAGTAACCTTAACATCACAAACGTATGACAAATCCCACAACAACAGACAGATCAGTTTCTTCAAGAATCATTCAATATGATCCACATCACAACACTGACAGAACTGACAATATAACTTATCAAGGCATTTACATACATATCTGATTCTCAAAACCAAAAAAAAAAAAAAAAAAAGATTATTTTCAATACAACTCATTTTTCTTTCGTATTTTTTTTGGTTTTGTTTTGTTTGTAAGAGACTGCATCTAATATTATGCTTAAAGGAAAGTAGAGAAGCCACTTCATCCCTGTTGTTTCTACTTATTTGTTGTTACTTCTTTTTTTGCTGTATTTTTGTTACTTACCAATTCAGAGCACAAGCTATCGTAAAAAACAATTCCACTGTTTCCTGTGTAACAAGTGCTGCCTTAAGATGGCTGCAGATTTTTGAATAAAAAAAAAAAATTTTTAAACCACTGAACCGTAAAACAAAAATTTTCACTTACTCTAGCAATCAATATTTAGGTTTTCTTCTAACTTTTTTTACTATTTGGTGTTCACAGAATCATCTATTCTCATTTGAATTAAATCCACTAGAAACATGCAATACACAGAAATAAAGGAAACCCCTGATGGAAGTCAATATATTTGTACACATGTTCTGTTAAAAAAAAAAAAAAATCCCTAGCTGTTTAGGTTTCTTGGTTCACAAAGATGGTTTATAAATGCACAGACCAATGTAAATGTTATATACCAGAAAAGTTTATCTACAACTGCCTTTTTTTTAATTTCTGTTTCTTTTTTTCAGTAAAATTAGGTGAAAATTTTTTGGGTTAACTTAACTAAACTGGACTCATCCATGTATGCTGGTGCGCATGTGCATATATGTATGTGAATGTGTGTGCGTGTGTGTGTGTGTGTGTGTGTGTGTGTGTGTGTGTGTGTGTGAACCATCTGAGCATATTTAAAAAACAAACCTCATGCAAATCAAACTAAAAAAAATGTACAGCAAAAACACGGCCTGCTGACTATCCTGGCAAAGAACATGCTCTTTGGCGTCTTGGATACTCTGATGCACTGCAGCACAGAGGTTGGGGCCTTCAAAATTTGGTGTCAGAGTGAACTTCGAAGAGAAAGACTAATGAAGACAAGCAAAAGAAAAAAAAAAAAAACCCAACAAACAAACAAAAAAAAAACAGTAGGAATCTTGGATTAGTGAACTATGAAAAGGCCTACCCTCACACTCAAAATCTGTGACATTGAAAATAATGAAAAATCTGGAAAAAAAAAAAAAGGAACACTTTGATGGGGACATATATTTTACCGATTCATTTATTTCAGTCATTTATTTATTTGTTTAAAATTCAGTTCCTGAACCTACTTCACCTTGAACTTGAAAATGTTACACCACCCCATCTCATTTACATAAAATGTCAAAATCATGAGGAAAAAAAAAGGGCTAT
Source organism: Conus betulinus (assembly GCA_016801955.1). NCBI lineage: Eukaryota > Metazoa > Mollusca > Gastropoda > Neogastropoda > Conidae > Conus > Conus betulinus. The sequence continues at coordinate 140,913 of JADBJO010001988.1, read as the reverse complement.
CTAATGTCAGTATACTTACTTGGTACTGTACAAATCTGCCAGTTGGTACAATTTTTTTTTCTCTCCCACAAATGAATTTAAGACACATGAGATAAACAGCTGATCAATGTAGTCTCATGTACTTCATCCAGCCTTATGCATGTGCACATTCAATATTGAAAAAATAGAGAATGCTGAAGATATGTTATGCTGCTGCTTCGACATTTCATCCTGCAGAAAGTACAAGTAAACTATGTGAATCTCTCAAGACAACTCTCTGCATTCTCCTGATAATAAAGGCCCTAAATCACGACTCTAAAGGTGAGATTTGAGGAAAATAACCGACACAAGCAATTGGTCTATGGGTCCCTGCTACAGCTGATGCAAAACCTTTGGTCAAAAAACTCACTAAAATAAACTCTTTGGTCTAAAACTCACTGGTGCAAGACCTTTTGTCTAAACTCACTCAAGCAAAACCTTTGGTCTAAAAACTCACTGGTACAAGACCATTGGTCTAAACTCACTCAAGCAAAACCTTTGGTCTAAAACTCTCACTCACTGGTGCAAACCCTTTGGTCTAAACTCAACCGCCTGAACAATGAAATCTGGGATGAAAACTTAATGCCACTGGTAAGTTTGTGTTTATGCTCTCAGACCGATATGGTTTTAGTATTCTTGACAGTCATGAGTTTCTACTGATTAGGTGTGACTGATCTCCCAAAGTCAAGACTTGTTTTTAATTCAGTTGAGCCATCTCAGACACAGACTTCTAAGTGCCTCAGAAAGCCTGTCCAATGCATTTTTCCAACAGTATTTTCATATGCGTATCTGCGACAGAATCTGTCTTGTCTACCCACCCTTTCCCCTCACTACTATCAAGGGTAATTAACCATTTTGAGCTCATCAGCATTTCATAGAGTCTTCCCCCAGATCATTCTTGGCTTGTTTGTTGGGAGGCTGATTTGATCAACAGACAGTTCTCAGTACCATGTGCATGTCAATATGGCAGAGCTCATTCAAAATAAACATCTCCCCACTATTTGTTTGTTCCATATAAATTGTTCTCAGTATGTTTAAATGTTACTTTTTTTGTGACTTTCTTGTGCCTCTGCCAATCTGGAAAGAATCATTACAGATTTTGGCTTGGATCATCTATTGTAGCAAAGTACTGTTGTGTTACTGAAAACCAGCAAACGAAGGTTTTCATTTCTTATCTAACAGATACTCATTAGCATTTCTTTGAGCACAAACAAAAGTGTGTGTGCATTGGTACAGATCTCAGAATTCTAACTGATTTGTTTTTTGTTTCAAATGTGCCTAGAACATGCAATTCCACACTGACGTCCAATAAGATTATGTACTATGAACAGTTCAGAACTCTTCAGCATTCTATAATATCAAGTTTTCTTCACATTCCTGTTTCGTGGTTCAACATTTTTACTCCTCTATCAAATCCTGTAGGGACCTTAGACAAAGCGTTGACTGTCTCTCAATTCACATGAACAGACAAAACAACATGACAGAAGACAATAGAAAAATAATACATGGAAAATTGGGTGGCGCAAGTATCAATCATCATTAAAAAAAAAAAACTGATTTCTGGAGAATGTGAATCATCGAACAAATTCATTTTTGGCAAGTTTTCAACCCATTTTCAAGCTGATTTAGCTCAAACTCCTTCACAGCCCCTGGGTGTAGCTTTGCCCTGTCATGCAACCGGATGCTGCCATGAAGCGAAGTGAAGGGGAAATGCAGTGGCACGGCAGGTGATGGTGATGAGGGGCGCTGCACTGATCCTTGCTCTGGCGGCTGCAGTGTCAGCGTCGTCACCTGCACTGTGTGGTCATGCCTTGCCGTTCACCTGCCCCTGTTTCCCAAGCTGTTCTTGCATCTTGGCCAGCATCTGTTGCATCCGTTGAATCTGGGGGAGGAAAACGATCCACAATACAATCATGAAAAGGTCTGACGGTATTGTGTCTGTTAAGTATCTTCAATCCTGTGACAGACTTTGCCTGACACTCTGCGATTTTGTTTTCTACCTCTTTAGTATGCTTCTCTCATTGTTTCAATAAGCAATCAACCTTTCAAAGGTCTGCACTGACCGTCTAATCTAAAATGGATGAACATTTCTCAAAGATCAAATAAAAAAGTGGCCATTTTTCTTCTCTAAAACTGATTTTTTTTACACCTTTCTTAACACCCAAGTTTGACTGCATTTGCAGTGGTTGTGCTTTCCACTGATCATGTGGACAGAATGAAACATGGACTGTCCTACATTAAGATTGTCACTTTATGCACCTTCAGCTCTTATATATCATGAAATTCATGTCCTAAATACACAAGGTAACATGCATTAAACAGTCTTTGTCTCAGGAGACACCCCCTGTCTATACAGATCTATCTGTATGTTCTGAATACAGTCAGATCATGACATCTGAAAATGCAGGTAACATGACTCATGAGCTGTTGAAAGGATAACAGAGAAACACAAAATGAAAAGTAATTAGCAGAACAAACAGATTCAGTATGGAGTTGTTTCAAAATGGTTTTCACAATAGGGGAGGAATCCAAACGATGGCCAATCAGTAAAAGAGGGGATTGAAAAAAAAAGCTTCAATTCTTGTCACACTACCTAACTAACTTTGTTGACCCACCAAGTGTCCCATGTACCCTACGCTGACTACATAAGCTATCAGCTGGAGTACAAAGAATAAGTCTCTCACAAGAGACACACAAAGAGACAAACATACCATGGCAACTTTCATAAGCACATGTATTACCAGCTGATGATAAATAAAACTCTACCTTTTCACTTCTTCGTGATCCATCAGGCCCGGTAATGAAAAATCTCTAATTCTTTTATTATCCTCTCTCTCTTTAATGTGACAGATCAGATCAATACTGGACGTGGAAGGTCTGGATCAGGCTGGGCGCTGAAAGTCAACTGAGGATACAGGTGCCTGCGACACCTGTCGCTTACTTTCTGTCCCTGCTGGCAACAACACTCCGTGACTGTGGGCCAGGCAGGCAGTCTAGGTGCAGACCACACCATCTGGCTCCATTTCCTGCAGCCCTTTTCATCTCTCGACGGTGGATGCTGCGATCTAGAAGTGAGCTATGATTCAGTCCATGTCACCAATGGATGGACGTCCCTGCTGTCTGGAGCCCTTAGAACAAATGGCTTAGAGGGGATGCCAGGGAATCTTGGAGGCGATTTACAATTAAATGTGTATTGGAAATGGTTGGAACTGCTTAAGATTTAGAACCATCACAGGTGTTTTGGCCTGTTTACTTTGAAGCAGTTTATACCGATTCTCTCTATCTTCTTCTGTACCCCATCCCCCCTCTCCATACAGAAGGACAAAACAAAACACACACACTAACAACAAACACACACACACACACACACACACACACACACACACACACACACACACACACACACACACACAAAACGATGTTTACCTCAGCAGCATCTTTTTGTTCTAGTAACTTGTCAGTGTCGGCAATGTCATCATAGCTAGGTTTGGAGTCTCTCTTCAGCTTGCTGAAACACATCAAATTACAGCACTGTTCTTGATTTCTCTCCCCAACAGCCACAACCATATGCGTGAAATTCAATTCACTCTTTGAAGAACTCGCAGCACATGGCACTTCCTTTTTTTTTTTTTGTCCCCATGCTTTGCTATCCAAAAGAGAGAGAGAGAGAGAGAGAGAGAGAGAGAGAGAGAGAGTGCCTGCATGAGTGCGTGTGGTGTGTGTGTGTGTGTGTGTGTTTTTCTTATCTTTCTTTCTTTTTGTTTTTTTCTTCTTTCTTTTTTTTTTCTTTTAATCAGAAAAGGAATTTCTGATACCAAATGAATTGCCACATATAATATCTTCCATTATAAACTAAAACAGACACCACTCAAAAGACCGACATTCCTTCCTATTCTCCTACTCAGCTTAATAAGTGGCACAGAAATTTCATATATATATATATATATATTTTTTTTTTTTCAATAATTTTTGTTGTTGAATAGTTCACGTCAACGAGACAGATACTGGTTTCAACACAAAAGTTTCCACTTTGTGCATACTAAAAACATTCACCCAAATCTTTGTGGGTATTTTTTTCCTTCACAGATTAATCTACAACTGGTTGATGTCAGGATAGGCTATGAAACGAACCATTGGTACACCTCTGCCTTGTGGTCTCAAACCTAAACTGAATGCCATTGCAAACTCTTCACTGATCATCTTGAAACACTCATATTCTGTGACTTTTCATACCCTGCTTTTGTAGTGACCTTAGTTTTCATATCTTCATGCCCATCGTGTGTGATGAGTTTCTGTTAAAGTCATCAGTGTTGGCAGATTCCTGGTGGCTGTGGCAGTACAAAATGTTACATGGTGCAAAATTTCACCCTGGACATTTTTTATACTGACAATGTGGTATGAGGTGGCGCCCTGGCACAGGTCGTCATCCTGGCAGATCCCATGTTCATTTCTACCGCTTCCCCAAAGTTAGAGTACGGCTGCCTTAATGGCAGGATAAAAAAAACGGTCATACACACAAAACTCCACTCCCTTTGTTGGGTAGGTGGGATTAATCCTCGCCTGTCTATACAGGGAGTGTTGGCAGGAATATCAGCCTGTGTACACAGAAAAAAAAAAAAAAATTTCCACTGTAGACCAGATCATCATTATCTGTGAATATACAGTTTGGGGCTTGCTCTAACTGGTCATTGTATGATCTCTGTGTACATGGGGATGGTGGAAAAATGACCATGCTGAATTGCTCAGTTGTTACAGCACTGGACTCTTTATCCTACTAATAATGTTGGGGTTGCGAGTTTAAATCTCTTCGCTGGGCTATTTTAGCACAGAGTGATTTTCCCTCTGGTTCACCACTAGTTCTGACTCCGTTTCCAAAAAGGTCCCGAATAAGGCTACAAACAGAGATTCCATGTGTGGATGTATGCGTAATTTCTTGCACACACATAAAATCTGATCATGAACAGTTGGAAGAGAAAGCAAGACTGGCTGTTGGTATGGAGGACACATTACACATTGCACATGACATGCATGGAAAATTGAAAGAACGAAGGTAAAAAAAAACCCCAAAAAACTATGACTGATACTGACTGAATTACATGGGAAATGACTGAACCTAGCACCAACTGGCAGCTCTTTAGTTGGCTCTACCATGGTAGGTTGCCCAAAGCGTAAACGCTTAGAGCTAGACCTCTGAGAATAAGTGCCACACCCAGGCCTTTGATAGTGACAATAAAAATCATCACCGATGGATTTGGATTCAGCATCTAAAAAAAACTGACAAAGTCAACTGAAAAATATATTCGGCAAAGTATTGCTGGGTGAGTACAGCATCCTGCCAGCATATTTGTTGGACGATTGTCTCCTTATTTAACCTTCTACATCCACATGATGCAAACTAGTCAAATCTGGCCCAGAATTCTACATTCACATACAGTGACAATTTTACTCTACAGTGGACATGATCAAGTGACCTGCCTGCACAAAAAATATCATGCAGGCACTGAGGTGACATTCTGTATTACAATGTCCACACAGAATGTCATCCTAGGTGACTTTCTGCACTGGGGCATTATTTTGTACAGCAGATTCTCTTTAAAATGTCACCAGGTGAAATTCTGCTCCAGAGTGACATTTTGTACCACAGCAGGGACCATCATCAGAGGGGAGTTTTGCCTTCCAAGGGTGGAGCATGCTCACTCATGCTGTGTCCACACAAATGTAATAATGTAATGTAATGTAATGTAATGTAATGTAATGTAATGTATGTAAAAAGGATATTAATAGGACGTTTCACCTTGTGAGAGCACAAAGCGCATATTACAGAAAAACATGACAAAATTATAATTTTAATTCAAAATGCGCGCACGGACTCACCCCAAACACACACACACACACACACACACACACACACACACACACACACACACACACACACACACACACACACACACACACACACACACACACACACACACAACACACACCGCTGGGGAAAAAAAAAAAAATTTACACAGACAGACAGACAGATGAGCGCGCTCAGCATCAGCAAACACGTGCACAATGGTAAGTGAATATCATTAATCAGTCCGAGGGAAAAGTGTGTGTCTTTAGGGAGGTTTTAAAAGTCTCTAAAGAGTCAGTGTTACGCAGAGAAAGGGAGACTATTTCATAGAGCAGGTGCCTGGTAAGAGAAAGATCATTGGCCTGAAGTTTTCAGGCGAGCGGAGGGAAGCCGAAGCAGACGAGAATCGGTGGATGAGCGTAAGTTGCGAGATTGAACATAGAGATGGAGGAGGTCAGAGAGGTAGGAGGGAGCCAGATTATTCAGTGATTTGAAAACCAGGAGGAGAACTTTAAAGTCAATGCGAGACTGAACTGGAAGCCAGTGTAAGGATGACAGACATTGGTGATATGTGATCAGATCTAGAGGAGCGGGATATCAGGCGGGCGGCATTGTTCTGAACTTTTAGAAGTAAGCAACCACAGACGTCAGTGGCGTTTTGCTTTGTGTTGGATCGCAGCTGGCACCACTGAACACAGTGGAACTGACTCAGCAATAGTCCAGGGTCTTCTGCAGTTTCCTGTAGACGGTGACTGTTCAGGCTGTGACAGGCTGAGGCTGGGTGTGTATGTGGGAACAAGATTGACAAGCCTGCAGCCTGGGTCAATGAGAGGGCGTGGAGAATGAGGCAGAAGAAAAAGAGATTCTCCTTCTGTTGTTACTATCTGCACATTCACCTTCGTTCTCTCTGCTGCCCTGCCATAGACTCCTGGATGTAGGAAGCCCGGAAATTCATAGTGCACATCGGCTGTCACGTCCTTCAGATCCTGCATGTGTGTGCTGGAATATAACCACTCCCTGATTAATCCATTGAAAAAAAAAGTCTGTATCTAGACAATTAATATTTACATACATATGTCCTAAACAGAATTTTTTGTGTGTCTATTTCTCCTGATAACACGATCAGTTTATCCTTTCTAGCAATGGATATTCTTTCTAAAGATAACAAACTGATCCACTGCCAGTTGTAAGCATTCACCTCTTGTAACAATTATATCAAAATACACAAAAACTATGGCATAACATAAATGGAATGCCACAAGAGGAAAAACTTGTGATTTTGTCTTGTTTCTACTTTGAAACTGGCAACATTCTGTGATTGTTCATGTTATGTGACAAAATGGTTTAAGAATGTCATTTCTTGGAGCAATTTTCATTCAATAAATCACAATTTTTCTAGTGGAAATTTACTAGCGTTTTGTTTATATTCAAAATGTTATCATCATTTATCATTTAAATCATACCAGTATGTGAAAATTAATCAGAAGACACCACAATACATTTTTTTTCTCTATGACCCATTCATCAAGATATTTCATTGAGTTTAATGATCACTTTTTATATGGTTAAACATCGATTTTTCTGTACACACTCTTGATCAGAATAGATAACACTGCATTCACTCAAATGATATTTTGCACCCAGTATTACATTTCGAACACAATACCCTGTCATAATGACCACTAAATCAGTTTGCACCCTTCTGCTGAAACATCTGCATGCTTCTATACTTCAGCCTCAATGAAGTGAGGTGAGGACAGACACTGGTCACAAAAGCTATGGAAAACAGTGAATCAACACTAATCAATGACCTCTTTTTCCTGTTTCATTTGTGCACTCACTATCCCCCACCTTTTTTTTTTTTTTCTTTTCGGTTTTTTGGTCCTTGTGATTCTAAACACTTTAAACACAAAACTGCAGTTTCAACCCCATGCAACTGATTCTCAGTATGACACTCAATAAGATGAATACTCTTGGCAATAAATTCAGTTTCTTACATATGGTATATGAACTATTTTCATACAATTTTGACATCTTAACTACACAGCATGTGTAAATATACTGAATTAAAATATTATAGTATTACTGATACCAACTGGACTAGAATGACCAGAACAGCTCAGAACAGAGTGCGATGGCGAAGGGTCATTGATGGCCTATGCTCCACCAGGAGTGATGGGCATAATGAATGATAATGAATGATAGTATTACTGATGTGAAATGTGAAATGGAAATAGAACTTTCATTGCAGCACGTGGGATGAAATAAAAAAAAAAAAGTGTGAAATAAAAAATCATCACCAACCCACAGCAGTTCTTCAAAAAAAAATGATCAAGTAGATGAATTTCGATAAACACAATTCTTTGCTTATCTTCTCCATGCATCCTAAATCTCATTGTTTTGTATATATACAAAGAAAAAGAAAAATAAAAGGAAAAGAGTGAAAAAAGAAGAGTCAAAAATAGTTTCCAGTGTCATGATGATAAGAACCTATGCCTTGTACCCTAACAAGCAAACATACTTGCTGGCTCTCATATGCGTACATACATATGCCAGCAGTCATGCACTCCCCTGCACACACAAACATAATTCCCTTCAGTTTTCCACTATCAGTTTTGAAGTTTACTCATGACTAAACCTGTGAAAGAGATTTTAAATCGTCTTGTGATTCATTTGTCTATGTTTTCTTGGCGGTTCCCTACTAATTACATTTAAAGTTTGTTCAGATTTCCGCCTGCAGTCGCCTTACTTTGTGACTAGATCTTACCCAGTATCATCCCTCTTGTTGTTCAACACTTGTATAATTTTGTGAAAGAAAGTGGTAGGGGGAAAATAACAATGAAAGAAGAGAGAAAAAGAGAAGGAAATTCCCCCCCCCCCCCCCCCCCCCTAAAAAATGAAGGAAAGCACACATAACACAAAGAAATGAAAATGGATTAGAGGCTCTGTGGCTTGCATACATCTGAGGCCCCAAACAACAACAAAAAACAACAACAACAAGGGTAAAGAAGGCAATTCTGCCAGGGTGTCGGTCAGCTTACCTGATCAACATCTGGCGTAACCTGACAAAGTCACAGTGACTGGGGTTATCCACTGAAAAAAACAACAACAATTATGCATTATGAGAGAGATGGAGGGAGGAGGGGAGAATCAGGGACACAGGGACATATGGAGGGGAGAATAGTTGGGGGGGGGGGAGGGAGAGAGAGAGAGAGAGAGAGAGAGAGAGAGAGAGAGAGAGAGAAGAGAGCGAGCCGAGCCTGATTTTTCAGATCAATTTTTTGGGAAAGACAGAAAGACAGGAGAAGGACAGGGGGTAGGGGAAGAGTAGGGGGGGAGGAGGAAGGGAGGAGGGAGGGAGAGAGAGGAGGAGGCTGGAAAGGGGGGGGGAAGGCGAATGAAAATGAAAGGGCTGTGTTGTGGAAGGTGAGGACAGAAACTTGCAGAAATTTAGTGAACAAGTTGACAGACAGAAACAAAACACGTATAGCAGACAGGAAACGACGAACAGAGTGAATGAACAACATTTACTCTGGAAGACTAACGGGTTGAAGGAGGAACACACACAGAAAGACAGGGTAGGAGGGAGACAGAAGAGACTGAACCTATCAGGGAGGGAGGGAGGGAGGCGATAAACGGGGAGAGGAGAGGGAAAGAACGAGAAAGACAGACAGGCCCAGACAGACAGATAGAAGGTCTACTGCGGCGTGTCGCCAGCTCACCTTCCACGATGCCCCATGGGTAGGCCCTGCCCCTGATCTTCTTCCCCCCTAGCTCCACCACCGTGTTACAGCCCACCACGGCGAAGGGCACAGCCGCCTGCAACGTGCGACACATTCCATGCTTAACCCCTTGCAGTCTGTTGCTTCTTCACGCTAAGGAATCACAAATATTTGGAGCCTCAGCATGTCCCCCTTAACTACAGAGGAACCTTCTTGTAGAGACTGATCAGAAATTCTCCACAATTGGGTCTGAAAGGTTACTTTACTATAACAGAGAATTCTGAAAAAAAAAGGTCTTTAAATGGAAGGATTCTTTTTTTTTGGAGGTTCGTGTTGCATTTTGAACAACAACAACAAAAAAACACAAATGCTCCAGAGATAAGATGTTAGGAAAAAAAAAAAAGTTCAAGAAATGTTTTTAAAGGGAGACAATCTTCATTTTGAAAGGTAAAATTGATATCAAAATGCAGAGAAAAATGTTCCAGAAAATAAAGAAGGAAGTTTTAACTAATAGGGAGAATAATTAAACAAAGAAAAAAACAGTCCCAGAAGAGCACATTTCAAAGAAGAGACTCTTCCTTGGAGAGTAAATACAAACATAGGAAAAGATGCCTTAGAAAAGCAAGTTTTTAAAGGGAGGGAATCTTCACTGGGAGGTCAATCCAGTCTGCTCAAAGGAAATTTTCCACGAAAGCAAGTGTTTCACAGAGGAATTACACTGACAGGGAAGGCGATTATACAGCAATTATACTATAGGAAGATTTGGGACTGTTTTTTTGAAAATGCAAGCAAGCAAAAAAGAATTCAAGCATCAAATCCAAAACTAAGTGATATAGACAGAACTAGATGTAAACTCTCCAAAATGTTTAAAACTTGATCATCAAACAGTAATATAAAATCTCTAAAATGCTTGCTTCAAACTAGGTTGTTTACACAGCATTTCATACAATACAAAGATATGTTTCACAGCCTAACATATAACCATGAAAGGGGACGTATTCCAGTGCTCACACCAGTGCCAACATCAAAGCACAGTTTTTCCATTTCAAATGAAGCTGAATACTTAAACTTAGTGTCTTTACATGTGTTTGATATAAACTGAAATGTACTGCTTTATATAAAACACTAAATGTCTTTTTCTGTGTCTACATTTTGAAATCATTCCCACCTCGCTCAATGCAGCTCACTCGTGCATGCCAACGCAACCAAAGCCCTAACAGTTCACAGGATGCAATCCATATCAAGCCATCTTCGGGTCACCCATACAAGGAGACGCTGCACTGAATCTGATTCACAATGGAAGGTGCTGACAGGTGCTTGTTCTGATTTAGATGCTGAGCCAGAGTGAGCAGACACCCCTCTCCAGAAAGCACCACCATCTTTTCCTGTGACAGTCACCAGGAACTGGCTGACACCCAAACAGGCAGCGGGGACATGGATACCGAGGTCACCAAGACAGCAGGGAAAAAAAAAAAGCCACAGATCCAAGGTTCTTTCTTCTTTCTTTCTTTTCTTTTCTTTTTCTTTTTTCTTCTGGTGGTCAAAGAGAACCTTGAAGATAATGTTACGAAGCTCCATTCTGACCTGAGAATGCGTGACCGAGCTGTATTCTACAACTCCTATCGTAATGTAGTCTGGAGTCAGCCAGATCAGAGAGATGGGACACTTGCAGTGTTGGTCAGGAAATGTCAGCCACAAGCTGTGCGGTCCCAGTCTTCCCATTTGCGACCATAGTACCTTCCACAATTTTGAGTGGGAACTGACTTGCACACTAAAAATCCCCACAGCTACATGCTTCAGACAGGGTTCAAACATATGACCTCCTTGGCCGTTACAAGCCATGGTAGTCTCTGCACCACAGCAGCCCCAAAATTAACATGTTCGCAGTCTCTGAATACCAACAGCACATAGCACATAAAATGCTCCTAAATCCTCTTCAAAGACACCGCTCCAAAGAAAAAATGACACGACACAAAAGAAAATCACTGCATTCATGGTGTAAGGGAGGCAACTGCTACAAATGAGACAGAACTGGCTTGCCTTGAGTTCCCTGTCCTGCTGTTTGAAATCTTCATCTTCATCGCTGTCACAGTCTGGAAACTCATAGATGTGAATGTCGTGATTGTCGATCTCTTCTATAATCTGGAGGACAAAAAGAGACAGGAATTAGACATCACACTGTCATCCTTCGAAGATGGCATACAGTTTTCTGCTGTCAAAGGGGGGAAGAAACGAAAGAGTGCAAAACACACCTACAGCTGCAGTATGCCTAACCACTGAAAAACAGAAGGAAAAAGGAAGACAATGACAGAGAAGCATGGGTTGGTCAAAGATACACACCCACATGCTGACAGATGGAAACAAAAACAGAGAGCTACACTCACAATGTATGCCATATCTGAATTTCTCTTATCTGAGATTCTATAGTATTTGGTAATCTCTACTCTTTTCAATAGTTTTATCTCTGCTGACCACATGGTGACTGAGGTACACAGACATTCATACTTACATAACATGGTTGACAAAAACAGGTGGCAGAGAGGGAAAGAGAGAGAGAGAGAGAGAGAGAGAGAGAGAGGGAGGAGAGAGAGAGGAGAGAGAGAGAGAGAGAGAGAGAGAAGAGGAGAGAGAGTGAGAAAGAAAGAGAGGGGGGGGGGGGGGGGGGGGGGGGGGAGAGAGAGAGAGAGAGAGAGAGAGAGAGAGAGTGTGAGAGTGAGAGTGTGTGTGTGTGTGTGTGTGTGTGTGTGTGTGTGTGTGTGTGCAAATGATGGTATGTGTGTGTGGAGAGAGAGAGAGAGAGAGAGAGAGAGAGAGAGAGGTAGAGAGAGAGAGAGAGAGAGAGAGGGTGAGAGAGAGAGAAAGGGGGAGAGAGAGAGAGGGAGAGAGAGAATGAGAAAGAGAGTGCAAGAAGGAGAGAGAGAGCGAGAGAGAAAGAGAGAAGGAGGAGAGGGAGAGAGACAGACAGACAGAGAGAGAGAGACACACACACACAAACACACACACACAGAGACAGAGAGGCATAGCCACTGACCCTCTGTTTGAGGCGCTTCTGTTCCACCTTGGTGAGGATGTCAGACTTGGCTAGCAGAGGCACAATGTTCACCTTGTGATGCAGCTTCTTCATGACCTCGACGTCTGAAGGCTTCAACCTGCATGCACACACACACACAACATATACACACAACACAACACACACACACACACACACACACAAAACACACACACACACACACACACACACACACACACACACACACACACACATACATATTTGATGATCTACTACTAACACTGACTCTGTGTATTGCAACAGATTCTTTATCTTCTTTTTTTTTTTTAGAAAACAGCCTTTATCTGCAGAAATCAACATATAAATCATTTGCTAGCTTTCAGTGTCTTTGAGTGATCTTCCTCAGGTGGATTCACACTGGTGGTTCATGTCTGAAGACCTGAGCTGTCAACTAGCTCTGCAGTTTATTACTGAAGTTTCCACTCAAGAATGAGGCTCTTTGCATGATTCAAAGAGTCTGCCTGATTATTCTTCTTCCTGAGTGGGATTCTGAGGTCAAGAAGCTTGCACTGCCTCAAGATATCTTGATGCTTAGATTCTTGCACGGGTGTTAAAGAGGATATTCTTGTGTTGAAACAATCTTTCAACCTACGGCTGATATCTTGAAGTTTCACCACTGCAAACGCCATTACAACCATCACACAACACAACACATTTCAAAATTTTTAAAATGTTCACTGGGAATCATTTTTTGTTTCATCAAAAAGCTACCTTAAACCATACAGTTGCCTCAGTTAACCACTTGACTGTCACTGCTGATC